>CM051264.1:22795482-22897982 GCA_027921565.1 Artemia sinica | reverse complement strand
GACAATTCTAACACCATGCGGTTGTTAGAAATAGTTGAGACATTGGATGAGGGAGATGAGTGCATGGTCAAGGCATTGACTAAACTGATTGGCACGGCTAATGGTGCTATTTCTCGTTTGAGAAATACGCATTATCCAATGGTGCTGTCTGCAGAGGATCGTCTCGCGATTTAAAAATCAAAAAATATGTTGGGTTTGTAAGGGGGAGTTTGTAGAGGAGGATAAGGGGACTAAAGGGAAAAGAGGGGGGAGGGGGAAAGTCAGAGACCATGATCACTTGTGGCAGGAAATATCATCTGGGGGTAGTAATTTTAGGGGGTTTTGCGCATCAATCGTGTAATTTAAATGTTAGCCAACAGTTTTTTATCCTGTTTTTATCCATAATTCTAATTATGACTTAAAATTATTTTACCGGCACTGGCACGTATGCACAGGAGGAGGGAGAGATCGTTTACTTCGGATGGGTAAAAAAAGTCATTTGTAAAGGGGAGTTTGTAGAGCGAGGATAAGGGGACACTAAAAATAAAAAAGAAAGCGGCCGAAATGATCATCCACTTGTGGCATGAAATATCATCTGGGGTAGTAATTTTAGTGGGGGGTTGCGCATCATATCGTGTAATTTAAAATGTTAGCCAACAGGTTTTTATCCCTGTTTTTTTATCCATAATTCTAAATAATTCATTTACCTACAACATTATTCCCAAATCGGCCGAGAAGTTGTTGCTTCTCGAACTGAAATGGCAGGTAGTGGATAATGAGCGTACGTGCTGGAATAAAATTAGGTTTTTAGATTCTTTTAGTTTTTTCCCCAAATCCTTAAGTCAACTAATTCAAGTGCAGAAAAGCGACAATTTTGATTGCTTTCCCTTGCTTAAACAGCACTTTCCAGACAGTGAAATGTATGACTTATTAACCAGCAAAGGTATATATGCATATGATTATTACTGCTCTGGCGCTCGCTTAAGCGAGGAGAAACTACCTCCAATTGAAGCTTTTCACAATTCACTGACCAACAGTGAATGCACAGCCGAGGAGTATGAGTTTGCCAAGAAGGTGTGGTCCAAGGGGGATTGTAAAAATGGGTGGGATTATTGTAGACTGTACTTGGCCAGTGACGTTCTAACTCTGTTGGATATAGTCTGTAAGAATACAGACCAGATCTATTCAGAGTTCGGGTTAGATATAGGATATTATTTTTCTACACCCCATTTAGTAATGGATTTAATTTTAAAAATTAGCAGGGAGGAAATAGGCCTAATCACCGATGTAGATCAACACCTTTTTGTAGAGCGTTCAATGAGGGGTGGGTATGTTTTTCACGGGGACCGCGTCTTATCAACCGATCCGAGCGGACAAAGCACCGGTGTAAAGTCAAATGCAGTGTTCTTGGACATGAACTCGTTATACCCCTCGGCAGTGTCTCACTACTTTCGTAGGTGTGTGTTTGTCTGAAACCTATGATTTGGATTGTGTGGATTGCTATTTTTGACTTTTCTGAGCTAGATTTCTTAGCCTTTCATAGTTGTGTGCTTTCAGAAAATTATGATTTGGGATGAGTGGTTTGCTTTTTTTGGACTTTTCAGAGCTGGATTTCTTAGCCGTTCATAGGTGAGTGTTGTCTGAAACCTATGATTTGGGATGGTTAATTTGCTATTTTTGACTTTTCTGAGCTAGGTTTCTTAGCCTTTCATAGGTGTGTGTTGTCAGAAAATTATTATTTGGGATGTGTAGTTTGCTATTTCAGGCTTTTCTGAGCTAAGGTTTCCTAGTATTCGTAGGTGAATGTTGTCTGAACCAATAGTTTGGGATGAGTAGTTTGCTATTTCAGGCTTTTATGAGCTAGGTTTCTTAGCCTTTCGTAGGTGTGTGTTGACTGAAACTTATGATTTGGGATATGTAATTTGCTATTTCCGACTTTTCATAACCAGATTTCTTAGTCTTTCGTAGGTGTGTGGTGTCTGAAACCTATGATTTGGGATGTGTGGGTTGCTATTTTTTGACTTTTCTGAGCTGGATTTCTTAGCCTTTCGTAGGTGTGTGTTGACTGAAACCTATGATTTGGGATGGTTAATTTGCTATTTTTGACTTTTCTGAGCTAGATTTCTTAACCTTTCATAGGTGTGTGCTTTCAGAAAATTATGATTTGGGAGGTGTAGTTTGCTTTTTGGACTTTTCAGAGCTAGGATTCTTAGTCACTCATAGGTGTTTATTGTCTGAAACTTCGAGTTTGGGATGAGTAGTTGGCTATTTCAGACTTTTCTGAGCTAAGGTTTCTAGTATTTTCGTAGGTGAATGTTGTCTGAAACTTATGATTTGGGATATGTAAATGACTATTTTCGGGCTTTTCTGAGTTGGATTTCTTAGTCTTTCATAGGTGTGTGGTGTCTGAGACCTATGATTTGGGATGAGTGGTTTGCTTTTTGGACTTTTCTGAGCTGGATTTTCTGAGCCTTTCGTAGGTGTGTGTTGACTGAAACCCTATGATTTGGGATGTATAGTTTGCTATTTTTGACTTTTCTGAGCTAGGTTTCTTAGCGTTTCATAGGTATGTGTTGTCAGAAAAAATTATGATTTGGGATGTGTAGTTTGCTATTTCAGGCTTTTTCTGAGCTAAGGTTTCCTAGTATTTCGTAGGTGAATGTTGTCTGAAACCAATAGTTTGGGATGAGTAGTTTGCTATTTTTTGACTTTTCTGAGCTAGGTTTCTTAGTCTTTCGTTGGTGTGTGTTGACTGAAACCTATGATTTGGGATATGTAGTTTGCTATTTTTGACTTTTCTGAGCTGGATTTATTAGCCTTTCATAGGTGTGTGTTGACTGAAACCTATGATTGGGATGAGTGGTTTGCTATTTTTGTCTTTTCAGAGCTAGATTTCTTAACCTTTCATAGGTATGTGTTGTCAGAAAATTAAGATTTGGGATGTGTAGTTTGCTATTTGGACTTTTCAGAGCTATGATTCTTAGTCCATCATAGGCGTTTGATGTCTGAAACTTCTAGTTTGGGATGAGTAGTTTGCTATTTCAGGCTTTTTCTGAGCTAAGGTTTTCTTAGTCTTTCATAGGTGAATGTTGTCTGAAACCTATGATTTGGGATATGTAAATTACTATTTCGGGCTTTTCTAAGCTAGATTTCTTAGTCTTTCGTTGGTGTGTGTTGTCTGAAACCTATGATTTGGGATATGTAAATTACTATTTCGGGCTTTCTGAGTCGGATTTCTTAGTCTTTCATAGGTATGTGTTGTCTGAAACCTATGATTTGGGATGTGTGGGTTGCTATTTTTGACTTTTCCGAGCTGGATTTCTTAGCCGTTCATAGGTGAGTGCTGTCTGAAACTTATGATTTGGGATGGTTAATTTGCTATTTCCGGCTTTTATTAGCTAGGTTTCTTAGCCTTTCATAGGTGTGTGTTGTCAGAAAATTATGATTTTGGGATGTGTAGTTTGCTATTTGTACTTTTCAGAGCTAGGATTCTTAGTCCCATCATAGGTGTTTGTTGTCTGAAACCAATAATTTGGGATGAGTAGTAATTTTTTTTGCTATTTCAGGCTTTTCTTAGCTAGATTTCTTAGCCTTTCATTGGTGTGTGCTTTCAGAAAATTATGATTTGGGATATGTAAATTACTATTTCGGGATTTTCTGAGTTGGAGACTTCTAAATTTTTCCGTAGAAGATAGGAAAAGTTATACTATGATTGTGATTATTTTCCATGAAGACAAAAAGTTTCACTTTAATTCTAAATTTTCTTAAATTCAATTCCGACCTTTCTCAAGAGATGAAAAAAAATTAAAGTTCTGTTCCAAATATTTTCCCGGAAGAAGAAAAGTTCAACTTCGATTCTGGATTTTCTCAATGAAAATGAAATAAGTTATTGATCAAATCTATTTTCCCAAAATAATATAAAAATTTCCACTTCAGTTCAGATTTTTTTCTCAAAGAGATGAAGAAATTTAAAGTTCTGTTCCAAATTTTTCATAGAAGATAGGAAAAGTTATACATTGATCGTGAATGTTCGAGTTCTATTCTGAATTTTACCAAAGAACACAATCCAATTCTAATTTCCTCCCAATAAAAAAATTTAAAGTTCAATTCTAAATTTTTCGGTGGAAGATAGAAAAAGTAATACCATACGTGTGAATATTTTTCCCGGAAGATAAAAAGTTCTAGTTTCAATTTAAAAATTTTCTCAACGAAGTGAAGAAGAATTCAAGTTCTCTTCTGAATTTTACCAAAGAACACAACTCAATTCTAATTTCATTAGAGAAAATAAAAATCTTCCACTTCAGTTCCTTATTTCACAAAGACATAAAGAAATTTAAAGTTCAATTCTAAATTTTTCGGTGGAAGATAGAAAAAAGTAATACCATACTTGTGAATATTTTCATGGAAGATAAAAAGTTCTAGTTCAATTTAAAATTTTTCTCAACGAAGTGAAGGAAAGTTCAAGTTCTCTTCTGAATTTTCTCAATGAAAAAGAAATTAGTCATTGATCATTTCTATTTTTCCAAATAATATAAAAATTTTCCACTTTAGTTCAGATCTGGCTCGAAGAGATGAAAATTTAAAATACTCTTCCAAATTTTTCACTGAAGATAAAAAAGTTCAAGTTCTCTTCGGAATTTTACCAAAGAACACAATTCAATTCTAATTTCTCCAGAGAAAATAAAAAATCTTCCACTTCAGTTCTTTATTTCACAAAGACATAAAGAAATTTAAAGTTCAATTCTAATTTTTTCGGTGGAAGATAGAAAAAGTAATACCATACTTGTGAATATTTTCCCGGAAGATAAAAAAGTTCTAGTTCAATTTAAAATTTTCTCAACGAAGTGAAGAAAAGTTCAAGTTCTCTTCTGAACTTTACCAAAGAACACACTTCAATTCTAATTTCTCCAGAGAAAACAAAAATCTTCCACTTCAGTTCTTTATTTCACAAAGACATAAAGAAATTTAAAGTTTCAATTCTAATTTTTTCGGTGGAAGATAGAAAAAAGTAATACCATACTTGTGAATATTTTTCACGGAAGATAAAAAAGTTCTAGTTGAATTTTTAAATTTTCTCAACGAAGTCAAGGAAAGTTCAAGTTCTCTTCTGAACTTTACCAAAGAACACACTTCAATTCTAATTTCTCCAGAGAAAACAAAAATCTTCCACTTCAGTTCTTTATTTCACAAAGACATAAAAGAAATTTAAAGTTCAATTCTAAATTTTTCGGTGGAAGATAGAAAAAGTAATACCATACTTGTGAATATTTTCATGGAAGATAAAAAAGTTCTAGTTCAATTTAAAAATTTTCTCAACGAAGTGAAAGGAAAGTTCAAGTTTCTTCTGAATTTTCTCAATGAAAAAAGAAATTAGTCATTGATCATTTCTATTTTTCCAAATTATATAAAAAATTTCCACTTTAGTTCAGATCTGGCTCGAAGAGATAAAATTTAAAAATACTCTTCCAAATTTTTCACTGAAGATAAAAAAGTTCAAGTTCTCTTCGGAATTTTACCAAAGAACATAATTCAATTCTAATTTCTCCAGAGAAAATAAAAATCTTCCACTTCAGTTCTTTATTTCACAAAGACATAAAGAAATTTAAAGTTCAATTCTAAATTTTTCGGTGGAAGATAGAAAAAGTAATACCATACTTGTGAATATTTTCCCGGAAGATAAAAAGTTTCTAGTTCAATTTAAAATTTTCTCAACGAAGTGAAGAAAAGTTCAAGTTCTCTTCTGAACTTTACCAAAGAACACACTTCAATTCTAATTTCTCCAGAGAAAAACAAAAATCTTCCACTTCAGTTCTTTATTTCACACAAAGACATAAAGAAATTTAAAGTTCAATTCTAATTTTTCGGTGGAAGATAGGAAAAGTAATACCATACTTGTGAATATTTTTCACGGAAGACAAAAAAGTTCTAGTTGAATTTAAATTTTCTCAACGAAGTCAAGGAAAGTTCAAGTTCTCTTCTGAACTTTACCAAGAACACACTTCAATTCTAATTTCTCCAGAGAAAACAAAAATCTTCCACTTCAGTTCTTTATTTCACAAAGACATAAAGAAATTTAAAGTTCAATTCTAAATTTTTTCGGTGGGAGATAGAAAAATTAATACCATACTTGTGATTATTTTCACGGAAGATAAAAAGTTCTAGTTCAATATAAAATTTTTCTCAATGAAGTGAAGAAAAGTTCAAGTTCTCTACTGAATTTTACCAAAGAACACAATTCAATTCTAATTTCTACAGAGAAAATAAAAATCTTCCACTTCAGTTCTTTATTTCACAAAAGACATAAAGAAATTTAAAGTTCAATTTCTAAAATTTTTCGGTGGAAGATAGAAAAAGTAATACCACACTTGTGAATATTTTCCCGGAAGATAAAAAGTTCTAGTTCAATTTAAAATTTTCTCAACGAAGTGAAGAAAAGTTCAAGTTCTCTTCTGAACTTTACCAAAGAACACACTTCAATTCTAATTTCTCCAGAAAAAAAAAAATCTTCCACTTCAGTTTTAAGTTCCCCAAAGAAATAAAGAAATTTATAGTTCTATTCTAAATTTTTAGATGGAAGATAGAAAAAGTAATACTATGACTGCGATTGTTTTTTCCATGAAGATCAAAAGTTTCACTTTATTTATAATTTTTTCTTAAATTCAGTTCTGATTTTTCTCAAAGAGATGAAAAATTTAAAGTTCTGTTCCAAATTTTTCATAGAAGATAGAAAAAAGTTATACATTGATTGTGAATATTCAACATGAAGATAAGGAACTCCACTTTAATTCTGAGTTTTCTCGAAGAAGTGGAAATTGTTTCAAGTTCTCTTCTGAATTTTCTTAAAGAAGAGAAAAAAGTTAACTCAATTCTGAATTTTTACCAATGAAAATGAAAAAAAAAACCTTCCACTTTAGTTCTTAATTTCTCAAACACATAAAAATTTAAAAGTTCAGTTCTAAATTTTTCTATAGCAGATAGGAAAAGTTATACTATGATTGAGATTATTTTCCAGTGAAGATAAAAAGTTTCACTTTAATTCTAATTTTCTTAAGTTCACTACCGATTTTTTTGCAAAGAGATGAAAAATTTAAAGTTCTGTTCCAAATTTTTCATAGAAGATAGAAAAAGTTATACATTGATTTGAATATTCGACATGAAGATAAGGAGCATCACTTTAATTCTGAGTTTTCTCGAAGAAGTGCAAAATGTTCAAGTTCTCTTCTGAATTTTCTTAAGAAGTGAAAAAAGTTAGCTCAATTCTGAATTTTACCAATGAAAATGAAAAAAGCTTCCACTTCAGTTCTTAATTCCTCAAAGACATAAAAAATTCAAAGTTCTCTTCTAATTTTACCAAGAAAATAGAAAGGCTCCACTTCAGTTCTGTTTTTTTTTCTCAAAGAGATGAAAAAATTTAAAGTTCTTTTCTAATTTAAAATTAAATTTTAGCTCCTTTGTCTTATGGATTTACCCATCAAATTTTTAAATTATAAAATGAGTGACTCGTTCTATTATTAAGGACAATCGTTCAAACTCGTTCATCTAACCTTCAAAACAATAGGTTAGGTTAGGTATAAATAAATATTAATAAATAAATAGAAACATTTCCACATGTTTAAGTTAGGTTAGGTTAGGTTAACTTATCATGAGTGCTCATGATAAGTTAACCTAACCTTTTCCGGCGAGTATGGTTAGGTTAGGTTAGACTAGATTAAGTCAGGTTAGATTAGGTTAGGTTAGGTTAGCCTACGTACGCTTCACTTAGGTTAGCTTAGGTTAGGTGAGAGACATGCAAAAAGTTAGGTGTATGATTAGGTTTAGGTTCGATTAAGTTAGGTTAGGTTAAGTTAGGTTAGGAATAGCCTACGTACGCGCGCGTACGTAGGCTAACCTAGCCTAACCTAACTTAACCTAACCTAACTTAATCGAACCTAACCTAATCATACACCTAACTTTTTGCATGTCTCTCACCTAACCTAAGCTAACCTAAGTGAAGCGTACGTAGGCTAACCTAACCTAACCTAATCTAACCTAACTTAATCTAGTCTAACCTAACCCAACCATACTCGCCGGAAAAGGTTAGGTTAACTTATCATGAGCACTCATGATAAGTTAACCTAACCTAACTTAAACATGTGGAAATGTTTCTATTTATTTATTAATATTTATTTATACCTAACCTAACCTATTGTTTTGAAGGTTAGATGAACGAGTTTGAACGATTGTCCTTTAATAATAGAACGAGTCACTCATTTTCTAATTTAAAAATTTGATGGTAAATCCATAAGACAAAGGAGCTAAAATTTAATTTAAAATTAGAAAGAACTTTAAATTTTTCATCTCTTTGAGAAAAAAAACAGAACTGAAGTGGAGCCTTTTTATTTTCTTGGTAAAATTAGAAGAGAACTGTTTTTTGAATTTTTTATGTCTTTGAGGAATTAAGAACTGAAGTGGAAGCTTTTTTCATTTTCATTGGTAAAATTCAGAATTGAGCTAACTTTTTTCACTTCTTTAAGAAAATTCAGAAGAGAACTTGATCATTTTGCACTTCTTCGAGAAAACTCAGAATTAAAGTGATGCTCCTTATCTTCATGTCGAATATTCAAATCAATGTAACTTTTTCTATCTTCTATGAAAAATTTGGAACAGAACTTTAAATTTTTCATCTCTTTGCAAAAAATCGGTAGTGAACTTAAGAAAATTAGAATTAAAGTGAAACTTTTTATCTTCACTGGAAATAATCACAATCATAGTATAACTTTTCCTATCTTCTACAGAAAAAATTTAGAACTGAACTTTAAATTTTTTATGTCTTTGAGAAATTAAGAACTGAAGTGGAAGGTTTTTTTCATTTTCATTGGTAAAATTCAGAATTGAGTTAACTTTTTTTTCTCTTCTTTAAGAAAATTCAGAAGAGAAACTTGAACAATTTGCACTTCTTCGAGAAAACTCAGAATTAAAGTGGAGTTCCTTATCTTCATGTTGAATATTCACAATCAATGTATAACTTTTTCTATCTTCTATGAAAAAATTTGGAACAGAACTTTAAATTTTTTCATCTCTTTGAGAAAAATCAGAACTGAATTTAAGAAAAATTATAAATAAAATGAAACTTTTGATCTTCATGGAAAACAATCGCAGTCATAGTATTACTTTTTCTATCTTCCATCTAAAAATTTAGAATAGAACTTTAAATTTCTTTATTTCTTTGGGGAACTTAAAACTGAAGTGGAAGATTTTTATTTTCTCTGGAGAAATTAGAATTGAAGTGTGTTCTTTGGTAAAGTTCAGAAGAGAACTTGAACTTTTCTTTACTTCGTTGAGAAAATTTTAAATTGAACTAGAACTTTTTATCTTCCGGGAAAATATTCACAAGTATGGTATTACTTTTTCTATCTTCCACCGAAAAATTTAGAATTGAACTTTAAATTTCTTTATGTCTTTTGTGAAATAAAGAACTGAAGAGGAAGATTTTTATTTTCTCTGTAGAAATTAGAATTGAATTGTGTTCTTTGGTAAAATTCAGTAGAGAACTTGAACTTTTCTTCACTTCATTGAGAAAATTTTAAATTGAACTAGAACTTTTTATCTTCCGTGAAAATAATCACAAGTATGGTGTTAATTTTTCTATCTCCCACCGAAAAATTTAGAATTGAACTTTAAATTTCTTTTATGTCTTTGTGAAATAAAGAACTGAAGTGGAAGATTTTTGTTTTTCTCTGGAGAAATTAGAATTGAAGTGTGTTCTTTGGTAAAGTTCAGAAGAGAACTTGAACTTTCCTTGACTTCGTTGAGAAAATTTTAACATTCAACTAGAAACTTTTTATCTTCCGTGAAAATATTCACAAGTATGGTATTACTTTTTTCTATCTTCCACCGAAAAATTAGAATTGAACTTTAAAATTCTTTATGTCTTTGTGAAATAAAGAACTGAAGTGGAAGACTTTTGTTTTCTCTGGAGAAATTAGAATTGAAGTGTGTTCTTTGGTAAAGTTCAGAAGAGAACTTGAACTTTTTTTCTTCACTTCGTTGAGAAAATTTTAAATTGAACTAGAACTTTTTATCTTCCGGGAAAATATTCACAAGTATGGTATTACTTTTTCTATCTTCCACCGAAAAATTTAGAATTGAACTTTAAATTTCTTTATGTCTTTGTGAAATAAAGAACTGAAGTGGAAGATTTTTATTTTCTCTGGAGAAATTAGAATCGAATTGTGTTCTTTGGTAAAATTCCGAAGAGAACTTGAACTTTTTTATCTTCAGTGAAAAATTTGGAAGAGTATTTTAAATTTTTTCATCTCTTCGAGCCAGATCTGAACTAAAGTGGAAAATTTTTATATTATTTGGAAAAATAGAAATGATCAATGAATAATTTCTTTTTCATTGAGAAAATTCAGAAGAGAACTTGAACTTTCCTTCACTTCGTTGAGAAAATTTTAAATTGAACTAGAACTTTTTATCTTATATGAAAATGTTTCACAAGTATGGTATTACTTTTTCTATCTTCCACCGAAAAATTTAGAATTGAACTTTAAATTTCTTTATGTCTTTGTGAAATAAGGAACTGAAGTGGAAGATTTTTATTTTCTCTGGTGAAATTAGAATTGAATTGTGTTCTTTGGTAAAATTCAGAAGAGAACTTGAATTCTTCTTCACTTCGTTGAGAAAATTTTAAATTGAACTAGAACTTTTTTATCTTCTGGAAAATATTCACACGTATGGTATTACTTTTTCTATCTTCCAACCGAAAAATTTAGAATTGAACTTTAAATTTTTTATTGGGGAAATTAGAATTGAATTGTGTTCTTTGGTAAAATTCAGAATAGAACTCGAATATTCACGATCAATGTATAACTTTTCCTATCTTCTATGAAAAATTTGGAACAGAACTTTAAATTTCTTCATCTCTTTGAGAAAAAAATCTGAACTGAAGTGGAAATTTTTATATTATTTTGGGAAAATAGATTTGATCAATAACTTATTTCATTTTCATTGAGAAGATTCAGAATCGAAGTTGAACTTTTCTTCTTCCGGGAAAATATTTGGAACAGAACTTTAATTTTTTTCATCTCTTTGAGAAAGGTCGGAATTGAATTTAAGAAAATTTAGAATTAAAGAGAAACTTTTTTATCTTCATGGAAAATAATCACAATCATAGTATAACTTTTTTCTATCTCCTACGGAAAAATTTAGAAGTGTCCAACTCAGAAAAGCCCGAAATAGTAATTTACATATCCCAAATCATAATTTTCTGAAAGCACACACCAATGAAAGGCTAAGAAATCTAGCTCAGAAAAGCCCCTGAAATAGCAAACTACTCATCCCAAACTATCGGTTTCAGACAACAAACACCTATGATGGACTAAGAATCCTAGCTCTGAAAAGTCCAAATAGCAAAAACTACACATCCCAAAATCATAATTTTCTGACAACACACACCTATGAAAGGCTAAGAAACCTAGCTAATAAAAGCCGGAAATAGCAAATTAACCATCCCAAATCATAAGTTTCAGACAGCACTCCACCTATGAACGGCTAAGAAATCCAGCTCGGAAAAGTCAAAAATAGCAACCCACACATCCCAAATCATAGGTTTCAGACAACACATGAACCTATGAAAGACTAAGAAATCCAACTCAGAAAAAGCCCGAAATAGTAATTTACATATCCCAAATCATAGGTTTCAGACAACACACACCAACGAAAGACTAAGAAATCTAGCTTAGAAAAGCCCAAATAGTAATTTTACATATCCCAAATCATAGGTTTCAGACAACATTCACCTATGAAAGACTAAGAAACCTTAGCTCAGAAAAGCCTGAAATAGCAAACTACTCATCCCAAACTAGAAGTTTCAGACATCAAACGCCTATGATGGACTAAGAATCATAGCTCTGAAAAGTCCAAATAGCAAACTACACATCCCAAATCTTAATTTTCTGACAGCACATACCTATGAAAGGCTAAGAAATCTAGCTCAGAAAAGACAAAAATAGCAAACCACTCATCCCAATCATAGGTTTCAGTCAACACACACCTATGAAAGGCTAATAAATCCAGCTCAGAAAAGTCAAAAATAGCAAACTACATATCCCAAATCATAGGTTTCAGTCAACACACACCAACGAAAAGACTAAGAAACCTAGCTCAGAAAAGTCAAAAATAGCAAACTACTCATCCCAAACTATTGGTTTTCAGACAACATTCACCTACGAAATACTAGGAAACCTTAGCTCAGAAAAGCCTGAAATAGCAAACTACACATCCTAAATCATAATTTTCTGACAACACATACCTATGAAAGGCTAAGAAACCTAGCTCAGAAAAGTCAAAAAATAGCAAACTACACATCCCAAATCATAGGTTTCAGTCAACACACACCTACGAAAGGCTCAGAAATCCAGCTCAGAAAAGTCAAAAAAGCAAACCACTCATCCCAAATCATAGGTTTCAGACACCACACACCTATGAAAGACTAAGAAATCCAACTCAGAAAAGCCCGAAATAGTAATTTACATATCCCAAATCATAAGTTTCAGACAACATTCACCTACGAAATACTAAGAAACCTTAGCTCAGAAAAGTCTGAAATAGCAACTACTCATCCCAAACTCGAAGTTTCAGACAATAAACACCTATGAGTGATTAAGAATCCTAGCTCTGAAAAGTCCAAAAAGCAAACTACACCTCCCAAATCATAATTTTCTGAAAGCACACACCTATGAAAGGTTAAGAAATCTAGCTCAGAAAAGTCAAAAATAGCAAATTAACCATCCCAAATCATAGGTTTCAGTCAACACACACCTACGAAAGGCTAAGAAATCCAGCTCAGAAAAGTCAAAAAATAGCAACCCACACATCCCAAATCATAGGTTTCAGAACACCATACACCTACGAAAGACTAAGAAATCTGGTTATGAAAAGTCGGAAATAGCAAATTACTTATCCCAAATCATAAGTTTCAGTCAACCACACACCTACGAAAGGCTAAGAAACCTAGCTCATAAAAGCCTGAAAATAGCAAAACTACTCATCCCAAAAAAAAAAAAAAAAAGAAAAAAAAAAAAGAAAAAAAAACTATTGGTTTCAGACAACATTCACCTACGAAATACTAGGAAACCTTAGCTCAGAAAAGCCTGAAATAGCAAACTACACATCCCAAATCATAATTTTCTGACAACACACACCTATGAAAGGCTAAGAAACCTAGCTCAGAAAAGTCAAAAATAGCAAATTAACCATCCCAAATCATAGGTTTCAGACAGCACTCACCTATGAACGGCTAAGAAATCCAGCTCTGAAAAGTCCAAAAAAGCAAACCACTCATCCCCAATCATAGGGTTTTTCTGAAAGCACACACCTATGAAAGGCTAAGAAATCTAGCTCAGAAAAGTCAAAAATAGCAATCCACACAATCCAAATCATAGGTTTCAGACAACACACACCTACGAAAGACTAAGAAATCTGGCTATAAAAAGTCAAAAATAGCAACCCACACAATCCAAATCATAGGTTTCAGACAACACACACCTACGAAATACTAAGAAATCTGGCTATGAAAGCCTGAAATAGCAAACTATTCATCCCAAACTATAGGCTTCAGACAACAAACACCTATGAGGGACTAAGAATCCTAGCTCTGAAAAGTCAAAAAGTAAACTACAAATCCCAAATCATAATTTTCTGACAGCACACACATATGAAAGGCTAAGAAACCTAGCTCAGAAAAGTCAAAAATAGCAATTAACCATCCCAAATCATAAGTTTCAGACAAACACACACCTATGAACGGCTAAGAAATCCAGCTCAGAAAAGTCAAAAATAGCAATCCACCCATCCCAAATCATAGGTTTCAGACAACACACACCCAACGAAAGACTAAGAAATCTAGCTTAGAAAAGCCCGAAATAGTAATTTACATCCCAAATCATAAGTTTTCAGTCAACAACATTCACCTACGAAATACTAGGAAACCTTAGCTCAGAAAAGCCTGAAATAGCAAACTATTCATCCCAAACTAGAAGTTTCAGACAACAAAATGCCTATGAGAGACTAAGAATCATAGATCTGAAAGTCCAACTTTCAAACTACACATCCCAATTTCATAATTTTCTGACAGTACACACCTATGAAAGGCTATGAAACCTAGCTCAGAAAAATCAAAAATTGCAATCCATCCATCCCAAATCATAGGTTTCAGACAACACTCCAAACACCAACGAAAGACTAAGAAAATCTAGCTCAGAAAAGTCCGAAATAGTAATTTACATATCCCAAATCATAAGTTTCAGACAACACACATCAACGAAACGGGGCTCGGGGAGAGCCTTTGAGGGTCTGTGGGACCCTTGAGGGCCGGGTGGTCCTTTGGGAGCTTGGGGGGACCTTTGAGGACCGGGCGCTTCCTTCGGGGTTGGGGATGGTGGGATCGGAACCCTTTGGGGTTGGGGTAGAGGACCTCACGACACTTTCAAATGGAACTTGTGTATTATAACGACCTCAGAGTTTCATCCTCAAATCCTCTTCTAAAATCTCTTCAAAAATCATCTTTTAAAACGTCTCTAACTGTTTCGCCGAAATAATTCCCTAAAATAATAAATTTGTTCTGAAAAGATATAATAAAGCCTTAAAATGTATTAAAATGGTGGCTCAGGAGCCTTTGGGGCGCCGGGGGCCCTTTGGGAATCCGGAGAGCCTTTTGAGGACCGGGGGGTTCCTTCGGGGTTGGGGTGGGGGGATCGGAACCCTATGGGGTTGTGGTAGGGGACCTCACAACACTTTTCAAATGGAACTTGTGTATTATAACGACCACACTCAAAACCTCTTCTAAAATCATCTTTTAAATCATCTTTTAAAATGTCTCTATACTGTTTCGCCGAAATAATTCCATAACCTGTCTAAAACCGTTTCACCCAAATAACCCTCTAAAAGTAATTTCTGTGTGTTCCTTTTGTTTTTTGGCATCCCTGCGCTGTCACATTTCCAAATTTCTAGGAAACCCTTTCCCACGTTAATCTCTTCATCTCATAAATGTTCCTAGCTACACTATTAAGGTTTCGTTAGAATATCAATTTATCTCTCCGACTTAAAGCTCAGTGAAGCCGTATTTAAAATAGAAATTTCTATCTCTTTAGACTCCCGCATAATTCCAAGATAACAAGTGATGTCATTTTCTAATTCCTGACAGTAAAGATCAATGAAGCCCTATTTAAAAATAGAATATTAATTTTTCTCTCTGACCTAAAGAACGTTTATCCCTCAGACCTAAGATTAAAGAAGCCATAATGTTTCTTAATTCCACCTTTCGTGAATCAATACATTCCCCTAGCGATTATGTAAATCAATTTCTCAGGTTAGGTTCGCCTAAAGATCAAAGAAGCCATGTTTGTTTTCTTAATTCCCCCTTTCGTAAATCAATACATTCTCCCCCACCGATTATGTAAATCAAGTTCTCAGGTTAGGTTAGCCTAAAGATCAAAGAAGCCATGTTTGTTTCTTAATTCCCCCTTTCGTAAATCAATACATTCTCCCCCACCGATTATGTAAATCAATTTCTCAGGTTAGGCTAGCCAAACAACAATGAAGCCATGTTTTGTTTCTTAATTCCCCCTTTCGTAAATCAATACATTCTCCCCCACCGATTATGTAAATCACCCATTGTCATTACACCTGGACAAACAAACAGTAAATAAATCGACCTTGAAACATCCATCAAAGTGAGAAAATTCCTGTTTTTTTTCCATTCTCACTGACACTGAACCATAAAACATCCATCAAAGTGAGAAAGTTTCCTGTTTTTTCATTCTCACTGACAAAAACCATAAAACAGACATGAATTGCTTTTTACATCATGAAAAACATCAAATAAATTGACCAACACCCATAAACCATCCAAGAAAACATCCATCAAAGTGAGAAAATTCCTGTTTTTTCAAGTGAGAAAAATCCTATTTTTTCCATTCTCACTGACAATGACCCATAAATCAGACATGAATTGATGTTGACATCCATGAAAAACATCAATAATAAATTGACCAACACACATAACCGTCCAAAAAAAACATCCATCAAAGTGAGAAAGTTCCTGTGTTTTTTTTCATTCTCACTGACAACGAACAGACATAAAAACATGCATAAATTATGTAAAAAAGTTGTAGATGGCAGCAGGGGTGAGTCCCCCGGACCTCATGAGGCCTTTCTACTTGCCTATAGGGGGGATAGGTGGCTATCATTTTAAAATGATAATACCTCATTGTTTTATTGAAAGCAGGGATGCCAAAAAGATAATTATTTTTTCATTTAAAGTGGAGACAGAAGAAAATGACATCAAATTCACTGGGAAACCATTGAAATATTTTGACAGACCTAGGGCCCCTCATTGGGATTTGTTCATTGTCTTGGGTATTATGCGATTTCTCATAGGCTACTGGCCTAATTTGGCTTTTGTGTGTGCTCCCTTTTAATTAGATTCTTTGGATCTTATTGGATGCCACGGCGAATCTATGACTCAGTTTTCCTATAATTTGAGGTATATTTGAATAATTTCGACATTTTTGTTGTGTTGTCTTCGGACCCCTTTACTCATACCCTTAATTTTTTTTTCAAGGAACATTAAGCTGTTTAACGTTATGTTGCATGGTTGTTTGAACCCTATAGTGACCTAGTTAATATTTAATTAAAATTATTTTTCTAGTGTAAAGCTGAGACGATATTCTATCAAGGTGGTATCCAGAGGGGGGGGGGGGGGGGGGGGGGGGTAGGGAGGTATTACATTTAAATGATAATATCTTGACATTTTTTTTATTGAAAGCAAGGATGCCAAAAAGTTCTTTTTTTTTAATTTAAAGCAGAGATGGCATCCTATCAAGGTGGTATCCAGAGGGGGGGGGGGGGGTAGTGAGCTCTCATATTTAAAATGATAATACCTCAATTTTTTTTTTAAAGCAGGGATGTCAATAAGTTAATTATTTTTTGTATTTTAAAGCAGAGACGGTATCCTATCAAGATGGTATCCAGAGGGGGGGGGGCACAGGAGTTATTATATTTAAGTGATAGTACCTTGATTTTTTTTTTATTGAAAGCAGGGATGCCAAAAAGTTGAAAAAGTTGACAAAAATTAAACAAGATTTTCGTGAGTTATACTTGATACAGCACTTGTATAGTTTTGTCGTCCAAAGGGAAAGGAACGTATGCGTCCAACCCGTTTTTTTCTTATTGATGAAAAAGGTTTACTTTGAAAACATTCATTCATAAGTAACAAGCAGATTCACACAAAAACGAATCGATGTGACGAAAGCGATATCGACATCCCCACCTAACGTTGCGCTCGAGTGACAATGGCACCTTTGGTTCAGTGCCCAAGTTACATGAAAAGGCCAGGTCATAATAAAAAGTTTTCAATATGGGAGGTTCAAGGAGGACTTTTTGACAGTCTTATGACCTCAGGGTACTAGATGTTGCAAACGTTCTTACGTATCTACAATGGTTTAAAAAATTTTGATCACTCCAAAAATGATTACCAAAAATATGCACAAATATAACATGTAACATTTTGAATATTACAAAAGTTTTTTTGAAAAATTTGAAGAAAAGCAAAAAAGGCTAAATACCCCTAACTACGCTTGAAAGCTATTTTAGAAAGAAACTCTTTGGAGATTTCCATGAATATGACCATAGCAGAAGCTTTGAGTTTGGGTGGGGATCAAAGACGAGTCTTTGAGTATTTTGACCACAGGTGACTTATTGTTGCGACTTTCTTAAATTTGCTAATTTTTATGAGCATTTGGAAATCAAAGCTTAAACTCAATAACTGATACTAAGTGTCCTGACATTTTGCTTGGATTAAAAGTGACGAACTAGGAAGAAAATCTCAACATCTTCCTGGAGCTACTTTTAGTCTGCATACTATTTCATTTAATTACATTTAAAAAACGGATGAGCTTTTCATTTTTTACCTAAGAAAATAGCTGGCACATTTTTCTTCATACCGAATCGGCGGCTGCGCGATGTTTTGGCCCCGCCGCCACCGGCGGGCGGTCTTCCCTCATCGGCGCGGCGCTGGGGTCCTAGTTCCATCCTTTCATTATTTATCCAGTAGTAAAGACCATAAGAAGGGATGTCCCTTATCATAGGCAGCGCAATACCGCTGCCTAAGTAAAGAACGATAATGGCACAATATATTATTTTTTTTTCTTGTTTTGGCAATGGCACTTCGTATCGAAGGAGTTGTCGTAGAAACCTCAAAAAAGGGCTCACTCGATTGGAAATTGGAATGGCTAGTGCCCTTTTTAATAGTCGAAAGAGATTGGAAGGCAACTAGCACCCCTTCCACGCCCACTTTTTCTCCATACACATCCAATAAAATTTTGAGATAAACCATTTTGTTCAGCGTAGTTGATTTCCAGATAGAAAAGTATATTTTGGGGAGGACACTCCCCCCACAGCCCTCAGGGCAAGGGGTTGTAAGATATGCCCTGAGGGCATATAAGGTTTTTTATAGGAAGCTTTTGTCGTAGAAACTTCAAAAAGGCCTCATTCGATTGGAAATTCAAAGGGCTAGTGCCATTTTTAATAGTCAAAAGTGGTTTGAGGGCAACTAACCCCCTCTCACGCCCACCTTTTCCTGAAACACATCCAATCAAAATTTTGAGATAGCCATTTTGTTCAACGTAGTTGAAAGCTCTGGGAATTGGTCTTTGAGGATGACAATCCCCCCACAGCCCTTAGGGCAAGGGTGTTGTAAGTTGTGCCCTGGGGGCATATTAGATTTTATGGAAAGGGTTGTCATAGAAACTTCAAAAGCGGCTCATTCGATTGGAATTTCAAATGGCTAGTGCCGTTTTTTTAATAGTCGAAAGTGATTGGAAGGCAACTAACCCCCCTTCCACGCCCACCACTTATCCAAACACATCCAATCAAAATTTTGAGAAAGCCATTCTGTTCAAACTAGTCGAAAGGTCCGGAAAATTATATCTTGAGAATGACACTCCTCCCCACAGCCCTCAGGGCAAGGGTTGTAAGTTATATAAGGTAATTTTACAAGGCATATAAGGCATATAAGGTTTTCATTGAAAGCTTTGTCGTAGAAACTTGAAAAAGGGCTCATTCAGTTGGAAGTTCAAAAGGCTAGTGCCCTTTTTAATTGTTGAAAGTGATTGGAAGGCAACTAACCCCCCTCTCATGCCACGTTTTCCGCAAACACATCAAATCAAAATTTTTAGATAGCTATTTTGTTCAACGTAGTTAAAAGTTTTGGAAATTAGGTCGTTGAGGATGATAACCCCCTCAGACCCCATAGGGCAAGGGTTCTAAGTTGTGCCCTGGGGGGCATATAAGGTTTTATAGATAGATAGGGATGCTGTAGAAACTTCAAAAAGGGCTCATTTGATTGGAAATTAAAGGGCTAATGCCCTTTTTAATAGTTGAGTGATTGAAGGGCAACTAACCCCCTCTCATGCCTACCATTTCACCGAACAGTTCCAATCAAAAATTTTAGATATCCATTTTGTTCAACGTAGTTCAAAGTCTTGAAAATTAGGTCTTTGAGAATGATAACCCCCCACAGCCCCAGGGTAAGGGTTGTAAGTTATGCCCTGGGGGCACATAAGGTTTTTATAGAGAGAATTGTCGTAGAAACTTTAAAAGGGCTCATTCGATTGGAAATTCAAAGGGCTAGTGCCCTTTTTAATAGTCGAAAGTGATTGGAGGGCAACTAACCCCCTCTCACAACCACCTTTTCCCCAAATACATCCAATCAAATTTTCAGATAGTCATTTTGTTCAAACATAGTTGAAAGTTTTGGAAATTAGGTCTTTGAGGATGACGACTCCTCCCCCCCCCCACACCCCTCAGGGCAAAGGGTTGTAAATTTTGCCCTGGGGGCAAATAAGGTTTTTATAGAAAGCGTTGTCGTAAAAGTTTCGAAAAGGGCTCAATCGATTGGGAATTGAATCTGATACTGTATTTTAAGCTTACTGTTCCATCCTTTCAATATTTATCCAGTAGTAAACACCATAAGAAGGGATGTCCCTTATCATAGGCAGCGCAATAGCGCTGCCTAAGTGAAGAACAATGTTGACACAATGTATTATTTATTTCTTGTTTTGACCAGAATACTTCGTATCGAAGGAGTTGTCGTAGAAACTTCGAAAAGGGCTTATTCGATCTGAAATTGGAATGGCTATGTCCTTTTTAATAGTCGAAAGTGATTGGAAGGCAACTAACACCCCTTTCACGCCCAATATTTCCCCAAACACATCCAATCAAAATTTTGAGATAGCCCAATTTGTTCAGCGTAGTTGATTTCTAGATAGAAAATATATTTTTTGAGGAGGACACTCCTCCATAGCCCTCAAGAAAGGGTTATAAGTT
Source organism: Artemia sinica (assembly GCA_027921565.1). NCBI lineage: Eukaryota > Metazoa > Arthropoda > Branchiopoda > Anostraca > Artemiidae > Artemia > Artemia sinica. The sequence goes on along the minus strand of CM051264.1, from coordinate 22,877,636 downwards.
GTGCTCTAGGGGCATATAAGTTTTTATAGAAAGCTTTGTCGTAGAAACTTCAAAAAAGGGCTCATTCGATTGTAAATTGAACTGGCTAGTACCCTTTTTAATAATCGAAAGTGATTGGAAGGCAACTAACACCCCTTCCACGCCCACCATTTATCCAAACACATCCAATCAAAATTTTGAAATAGCCATTTTGTTCAAAGTAGTTAAAAGGTTCAGAAATTATATCTTTGAGGATGACACTCCCCCCACAGCCCTCAGGGCAAGGGTGGTAAGTTATGCCCTGGGGGCATATAAGGTTTTTATTGAAATCTTTGTCGTAGAAACTTGAAAAAGCGCTCATTCGATTTGAAATTCAAAGGGCTATATCCCTTTTTAATAGTCGAAAACTGATTGGAGAGCAACTAACCCCCCCCCCCCTCATTCCCACCCTTTCCACAAACCCATCCAATCAAAATTTTGAAATGGCCATTTTGTTTAACATAGTTAAAAGTTTTGGAAATTAGGTCTTTGAGGATGATAACCCCCTCAGAGCCCTCAGGGCAAGGGTTGTAAGTTATGCCCTGGGGGCATATAAGGTTTTTGTAGATAGCGATGCTGTAGAAACTTCAAAAAGGGCTCATTTGATTGGAAACTGAAAGGGCTAGTGCCCTTTTTAATAGTCAAAAGTGATTGAAGGGCAACTAACCCACTCTAACGCCCACCATTTCCCAAACACATCCAATCAAAAAATTTGAGGTATCAATTTTTTCAACATAGTTGAAAGTTCTGAAAATTAGTTCTTTGAGGATGATACCCTTCCCCCCCCACAGCCCTCAGGGTAAGGGTTGTATGTTATGCCCTTGGGGCATATAAGGTTTTCATAGAAAGATTTGTCGTAGAAAACTACAAAACCGGCTCATTAGATTGGAAATTGAAAAGGCTAGTGCCCTTTTTAATAGTCGAAAGCGATTAGAGGGCAACTAATCTCCCTCTCACGCCCACCATTTCCCCAAACACATCCAATCAAAACTTTGAGATAGCCATTTGGTTCAACATAGTTGAAAGTTCTGGAAATTATGTCTTAGAGGATGACGAACCCCCCACACCCCTCAGGGTAAGGGTTGTAAGTTATGCCCTGGGGCCATATAAGGTTTTATAGATACTGTTGTCGTGGAAGCTTCAAAAAAGGCTCACTCAATCGGAAATTGAAAGGGATAGTGCCCTTTTAAAAGTCAAAAATGATTGGAGGGCAACTACCCCCCTCTCACACCCACCATTTCCCCAAACACATCCAATCACATTTTTAGATAGCTATTTTTTCAACCTATTTGAAAGTTTTGGAAATTATGTCTTTGAGGATGACACCACCCTCCCACAAAAGCCCTCAGAGTAAGGGTTGTAAGTCATGCCCTGGGGGCATATATAAGGTTTTTTTTTTTATAAAAAGCGTTGTTGTAAAAACTTCTTAGTTTTTATAGATAGCGTTATCGTAGAAACTTCAAAAAGGGCTCATTCAATTGGAAATTGAGTTTTTCTTATGTTCTGTTAAACGGAAAAATCGAAAGAAGCTTTTAAAGGAAAATAGCTGTTTTTCTCCTACTTATTGTAGTATTCTGTATTGAAGAAGTAGGATCACACATCTTTAAAGGCCTTTCTTGCAGATAAACATGCGGTTAATAAATTGTTCTCTTAGCTATATGTTGAACTTCTTCACAACGTTTTCAAATGCTTAGTAAATATTTTAGAAACTTTAACTCCTCGATTGTTATTATGAACCATATGAAGTCCAAAGGGGAGTAAATTTATTGGCCAGTGAAAGAATCTGAGAAAGGTAAGGACGAACAAGAAAAAAAAAAACAAGTAGTGGCGGCCTTGGACGTAATATTCCGAATAAAAGCTTCAAAGCCTTTTGCTGAAAACTGCAAAAGAGGGTATATAATCCCACACACATAAAGAATGCAATATTTTAGAATGAATAAACGATTTAATAAGAATACAATTAACACTAATGCTATCAATAACATCCACAGTCTTTTTGGAAGGTATCGATTAAAAACTAAAGTCAGTGCAAGCAAATTAGTTCTTTGAATAGTTATGAAACTAACTTTCTAGCTTTGTTCATCAAAAAACTAATATCCTCCTCCTCCACTGCCTCTACACGGTAACTCCTTCATGAAAAAAAAATAGATTTAAGTTATTCCTCACTGTTTGTAAGGAGTAGAACTGTATAAATTCATCTCTGGATGTTGGATATATAATCCCACGTAAACAAGCGTAAAGTGAACTGCAAAATCAAGAATAATATTCCTGTTTATCCTTAGAATATTGTCACATGTATGTCTTTAGAACTGAAAACAAATATCAAAGATTTGGCGGTTGGAATCGTCCCAGAGTAACGGCGTGGTAGACGTAGCAATTTTCAAACTAAAAGCGGTCGTATTTTATCAGTATGTGACATAGGGGTCACAGAAAAGACTTTTTGTGAAAATTTAGGCTCCATGGTCCCCAACATGTGGCGTTTTTGCGCTTTAGGCTTAGGGGAGGATTTTGATGTATAGGCTTAAATTTCCAAAATTCCTCTAAAAATAACTTTTTTTATTTATTTTTTTTCCAACACAATGAAAAAGATTTCTATTCAAAACTGACCAAAATATCTTTTCTTTGTTACGCTTTAATTTACCCCTCAGAAGAACTTTACATAAGAAAGATTTTTCAGGCACATCTTCCATTTTAAAGGAACTTTCTAGCGCATGATGTTTCTAAATGGTAGCTGCGGAAGTTGAGACGTCACCATGTATATTCAGTAGAAAATTTAGATTTTTTCCAGTAACAAAAAAAAAGAAAGAAAGAAAAAACAAGTTTTGGGTGAAAATTGATAGTTTCTGTTATAGTTTTCATGAAGAAAAATATTAGCCCCTAGTTTCTTGTTTTTTTTTTTACTTGTTACAAAAAAAACTTTTCAGAACACATAAACTCGATAAATGCAAGTTAGAGCCTATATTTTTCTTTTACATTTTTTTTTTTTGTATTTCCAGTAGCCTACATCTATAAAAAAAATTCATAAAAAATTTCGTTGAGGCATCCAAACTTAATACATTCAGTGTTCTTAAATAACATATAACTGTCTGTAAAAAAAAACAAAAAAGAAAAATAAAATAAAATAAAATAAAACCAAAAAGTCTTCTCTATAACTTTGTTCATACTTCCCTATAATAATTTGATGTTTAAAAAGTCATACAGAAGACTATATACCATTTCCTATGTTTAAAGGAAACATAATATTTTTAATTAATTTCATTTTTATGTTCCTGGCCTCCCCCAGGCGATTCAGCGTGTCCCCAGGTGGCAATAGGGGAACGCTCTACAGATATATAGGGTACCTCCATAGGAGGCACAGACCAAGGGGGGGGGACCTTGTCCCTGGGGTCCATAATAGAAACGGGGGCGCCCTCGCCCGGGGTCATCAATACAGGCGGAGGAGGAAGAAGGCCCTCAAATGTACACTCAAAAGGGCCCACTGGTTTGTCCACAAGTCCCATGAGTTGCAAACCTTCTCCCAGTAATGGGTCAAATTGCATGGTGATGCAGAACACCATCGCGGGAGGATCCTCTATAGGAGGACAACTGTGGCAGGGCGTAAAATCCAGATCTATGGACAACGACCTCTGCAAAGGGCTGTCTGACCCTTTCGGGGTACCTGCAAGACTGGGGACCTTGCGGTCAACTCTATTCCAACTTGAGGAGTGGCGCCCTCGAGGAAATTATAGCCTAGTAAACGACACAGCATTCGTACAGGATTCTGACTAATGGACAATTTTTTCTAGGCTCGGTATGTTTTGATGGGCGTCTTTGGGCTGAAAAACCTCTTCCTAGCTAATTTATCTATTATGGGTTGCCTCCCCTTAGTAGCATAATATTTGTAGGCATGAATATATAGTGAGTTGGAGGTAATAGGCTTGAGACTGTCTGTGCAGGATTTCGACTCTTGTTGATAGAAGAGCATCGCCAAGTGCTGAAAAACCATGTTGTGACCAAGATGGGCCCAGGATTGCACAAAGCCTCCAGTCATGGAGGTCCCAGGGACTTCTTGCTGTCCGGTTCTAAGCCAGCTTAAGCACTTCGGTGTAGACTTGAGAAGATATGTGATCCCCGTCCTGCGCTGGTATCCGGGATCATTGCTTTTCCTGAGGCGAAAATAATTTCAATGATTTAAAGAACATGAAAATTGGAACTTGGAATGTTACGACATTAAAAAAAAAAAAAACGATCGTATCGACATTTTGACTGACGAATTCAGACGATTCGAACTGGATTATTAGGAATTTCAGAAACTCATATCCCAGGAGTAGGAAGCATGAAATTAGGTGATATAAAATTTGTTTACTCAGGCAGGAAGGATGGGGTACATAGACAGGGAGTAGGGCTCATGATGAATAAGGAAGCTGCTAAGTCTTGTTTAGGCTGGGAAGGTATTAATAATAGAATACTAATTGCTCATTTTATGACTAGAAAGTTCAGGGTATCAGTTATAGTAGTATACGGCCCTGTAGAACCGACTGACGGAAATACTAGTGACTCAGATGAATTTTACTTACAGTTACAGGAGCAAATAGACAGGGTCCCAGGTAGAAATATGATGTTATTACTGGAGGATTTTAACGCCAAGGTTGGTAGAAATAGGGATAGATGGTATCCTAGCCTAGGTAAATTTGGTGTAGGAAAAGAAAACATTAATGGATACAGACTTTTGCAATTTTGTAGGTATAACAATCTAGTTATAACCAATACGGTGTTCGGTCATAAAATGGCTCATAAGTTAACATAGTATTCACGTGATGGTAAGACAGCAAACCTTATTGATTATGTTTTAGTAAACCGAAGACTGGCAGGATCAATACAAGATACTAGGGTATATAAAAGTAAAGATTACCATCTAGTAGTGTCAAGGGTTAATTTAAAGCTGAAATATCGGAAGGGTAACTACCTCCCGGGAAGTTATGATGTTGGTAGACTCCAGGAGGAGAATTTGAGAGCAACTTACCAGGAACAGTTGAATTCTAAACTTGAGAGTTTAAAATTTGATAATGTGAAGATGGTTGGAATAATTTTAGAAAAATAATTTGTGAAGTTGCTGAAGGTGTATTAGGGAAGAAAGCTAGAACTGCAGCTAAGAATATTAGTGAAAAAGCTTTATGTTTAATAGAAAGGAGAAAGGACTTTTACAAGAATCATCTGAGTGATAGATCGTATGAAAACAAAAGAAATGTAAAGAAAGGGGAGAAAGCATTAAAATATGAACTAAGGAGGCGTGAAGTGGAGGCCATGGATAAAATTGCCGAGGATCTGGAAGATGCAGCTAGACGGCATAATAGTAAAATATTGTCCTGGCGCGTTAACAAATTGAGAGGGAGTAGTCAATCCGGACTTGGCCCAGTTAAAGATAGGAATGGGGTCACAATTAGCGATAAGGAAAAAACTAAAGAGAGATCGGCCGAACATTTCGAGAATTTGCTTAACCGAGATAGAGTTGCAGGAAAAAATATAGAGGAAAATGAAAAAGTTTGTTATACCTTGGATGTGAAGGAAGATTTGTTTTTGTGAGGAGGAATTAGCAACAGTACTAAAAGGATTAAAGAATAATAAGGCTCCAGGTGCTGATAGGGTAGTAAATGAGTTTCTTAAATATGGTGGCTCTGAGGTTAGAAATAAGTTACTGAAGATTATGAATATGATTTTTGAAAAAGGGGAAGTACCTAACGATTTTAGGAAAACCTTATTTAAACCACTTTATAAGAAAGGTGATAAAAGTGAGTGTGGTAATTATCGAGGCATTAGTCTGGTCTCTGTAGATAGTAAATTACTTCGTAATATGATACTTTTTAGACTGAGAGATGCCGTAGACAAAGTTTTAAGAGAAGAGCAGTGCGGTTTTAGAAAAGGTAGAGGATGTGTCGACCAAATTTTCACTCATAGGCTAATAATTGAGAAGTGCCTGAGTTTTCAAACACCTTAGGTACTCAGTTTTATAGATTATGAGGAAGCGTTCGATTCTGTTGATAGAAGAGCTTTAGTAAAGGTTTTATCCTTGTATGGTATACCAGACAAATACATTAAAGTGATTAGTGCTATGTACGAGAAAACACTGCTGCGGATTTAAGGTAGGAAATGAGGTTAGCAGCTGGTTTTGTATTAAATCAGGAGTTAAGCAGGTTGTGTTCAATCCCCCTTTGTACGGATTATTTTGATGGACTTTGTTTTAAGGAGCACAGGAAAGGCAATGGGAGACCACGGAATCAAATGGGGAGGAAAAAGTCTCCTGGACTTGGATTATGCTGATGATTTATGCATCCTAGATGAAAGTGTGAGCAAAGTGAATGAAGTTTTAGAGGTTTTGCGAGTTCAGGGTGCTAGAATCGGTTTGAAAATTAATGTTAGGAAAACTAAGTCACTAAGGCTAGGAATAAGTGAAGATGAAAAGATGACGTTGGGGAATGAAAAGATTGATCAGGTTGGCAGCTTCACTTACCTTGGTAGTATTATTAGTAAAGATGATGGGAGCAGTGAAGATGTTAAAATATAGAATAGCCAAGGCTCAGGGTGTTTTTTCACAGTTAAAAAAGTCTGGAAGAATAGGAAGATAAGTCTGCAAACCAAGATTAGAATATTAGAAGCTACAGTGATGACAGTGGTCAAATATGGCTCTGAAGCATGGACGCTCCGAAAAGCGGATGAAGATTTGCTAGGTGTTTTCCAGAGAAATTGCTTAAGGATTTTTCTGGGTACCCGGCTGACTGACCGTATTTCAAACAATAGGCTATACGAAAAATGTGGTTCAATACCGCTCTCTAGGGCTATAATGAAAGAAAGGTTGAGGTGGCTAGGGCACATTGTGCAGATGAGGATGACAGATTGCAAAAGATTGTTCTTTTCGGCCAACCATCTAGGGCTAAACGGAAAGCAGGTTGTCCCGTCTGGGGTGGGAGGACGTCATAAAGAAAGATTTAAAGGAAATGGGAACTTTGTGGCGGGTGTAAAAAGGGAGGCTTCGAATAGATTGGGGTGGAGGAGGAGCGTGCGTAGCTTGTGTTGGCCTCAGGCGGCTTGGTGCTGCGGTGAGTTGTTAGTAGCAGTAGCAGTAGTAGAAAGTGATTGGAGGGTAACTAGCCCCCCTCTCATGCCCACCATTTCCCCAAACACATCCAATCAAAATTTTCATATAGCCATTTTGTTCAGCGTACTTGAAAGTTCTGGAAATTAGGTCTTGAGGATGACACTCCCCCAGAGCCCTCAGGGCTAAAGTTGCAAGTTATGCCCAGGGGGTATTTAATGTTTTTTATTGAGAGCTTTGTCGTAGAAACTTGAAAAAAGGGCTCATTCTATTGGAAATTCAAAGGCTAGTGCCCTTTTTAATAGTCGAAAGGCATTGGGGCAACTACCCCCCTCTCATGCCAGCTTTTCCCAAAAACACATCCAATCAAAATTTTGAGATTACCAAATCCTTTTAAATGTTTTTTACTTTTATAACTTTAAGAAAGCAAAAATTAACTAAGATTTTAAGGAATAAATATCAGCATGTGTATATTAAACTGAAAATGCAATTTTTTTCAGTAAATTCATTTGAATTTTTTCAGTAAAGTACAAATTATATTCTGGCTTTTAGAAAGCATAGGGTTTAGAACCCTACTCAGATTAATTTCTGCTCGTTTTGAGTTGGCCAATTTTAATTTCTCTTTGTTTTGGGTTTCATTTATTTATTGATACTGATTTGTGGTAGTTGTATACTTGGTAAATTAATTGATTCTATTGTTGTTCATTTTTGGTTTAATGGAGTTCTTTACTTTTTTTGGAAAAACTTATTTTGTGCAAAAAAGTGTTTTTGATTAATAACAATAAAACAAACTTGAGAATTTCAGTTGTCGTTCCAAAAAGAGAATCAAGGCCTAGAAATATTATTTTGACATTTTTTTTCGAAATACTTATACGTTTTTAGTAGCCTCTGGCCTTTCCTTCTGTTTTGCTTTAGGCTTTGTGTATTGCTTTAAGGCTAGAGCGATGCACTGGGTGTCGGTAGATTAGCCCTAAAGAACTAATTACCTTTCTTTTTGCCAAATCTACAGAAGTAGATGTGAGTGCCATCATAGTCGCTACACGACTGCAACACCTGCTCAAGTCAGTTTGGGTTTCCCAGAACTAACTCCTTTTTGCCATCGAAGAGGGTATTTTGCTTTTGATGAACCTTCCAAGGTCTTCAAAAGTCAAGATGATCTTGCTGGCTTAAGCAATGTCGGTGCCAAGAAGGACCAACCAAACTTAATAATGGAAGCACATTTTGGCCTGCTGCCTGTTTTATAACCAAAAAAAAGAGAGAAAATGAAACAAGACTAATAAACGATGGAACGAATCGGGGAGAGCCTTGCATTGCTCCTATTCGTAAATAGCAAGAAATGACTAGTATTTCCATCTATTTTTTTTTTTTCCGCCAAAAGTCATGGTATTTTAATTTTAGGTTAGGGGTTTCGAGATAACATGTTTTGATAACGTTTTTTTTTTGTCTTTAATATATCTGTTTGTGCATGATGCTTCTTACTGACTTGTAAGCGCCTTTTAAACCCTTCTGTCGTGCAATCAGTAACAAATCTGATGAATTTCAATGCGATAAAGCTGCTACCTAATATCAGTGGTAGTAGAACTGCAAAAAAAAGCAATTTGAAAAATTTCAAAAAAATGAAAAAAAAGCCGATTTAAGCTAAGGTTTTTCTTTTAATTGTTTCAAAATATGAAGTTTCTATGGCAATGCCGCATTTTCGTCTTTATCACCACGTTGAAACTTGAGGTAAAACCCTTTTTTTATGTCAAACAAATCTCAGAATTTTAATTATCTACTGCCGGAGTTCTCAGGATTCTAAATTTGAATTGAATTTGAAAATCAGGATTTTCATTTAGAATTTGAAAATCAGGATTCTAGATTAAGGATTCAAAGTTTCCAGGATTCTGAATTTGATTGCATTTTTTTATTACAATTAAACGGTGTTGTGTAAAACTTTTGCAGCTCACGTGCAAAGATTTATCTGCAAAAAATAGGCATGAAGGATAGAACAACTATCAGCAAAATATTTTCTTTTACTATAACATATTATAGAAAGAATAAAAACGCATGTAAAAGTAAAAAATTTTAATCAGGGAATAAAGTACTTATGGTCTACAATGCCCATTATTTCAAAGTTTTTTGTCAAGTAAATCAGTAAATATTCCATTTTGGGGGTTTTCAGTTACTATTAGGGCGAGTCGCCTTCACTTAGAGTTCGTTAGCACAAAGAACTTGAAAATAAATTAGGCCTCAAAGCCACACTAATTAAGTGTAGTTTAGTGTTGGGTGCTAAATGATTCTAATTAATTTTGTTTACTCATAGAAGCATGAAAATTAATGATACAAGGTTATGAGGCATTACTATGCTTTTCTGCTTTTCAAAATGTAGAATCCATAGAGATCACATTTTAGATTAATAGTCTGTTTCAAGAGCCGGGGCGTAATTTATTATAGGGCAGGGGAAGGGGCAACTGCCCCTAGACCCCAGTTTACCCCCCGGCTGAAATTTAGTGTTTGGAAAAATTCCCCGAAAACTAAGATAGGCCTACATATTTCAAGCATCCACAGAAACAGATCGATTTTCTTTAGCATACATTTCCCTTTATGGTAGTGGTACTATATGCAGGGGCGTCCCGAGACTCATTTCATTGGAGGGGCGATCTTCGTAAATTTTACCGAATCGCTACCTGATTTATGCCGAATCAAGAATTTTGCTAAATTTCGGGCAATTTTGTAAAATTTCTGCCGAAATTTTTGCCTTCGCGAAAATTTACCGAATACAAAAAACGTTGGAGGGGCGGCACGCCCCTCTCCACCCCCACCCTTGCGACGCCCCTGACTTTATGACTTATTTTTCCTTTGGCTCTGGAAAATCGGTTCCTATTTTGCCCTTCCCCCCCCAGGATTATGATGGAATTACGTCCCTGCTCAGGAGTGGAGAATTGGGAGGATTCAGTTTTTAGCAAGAAAAAGTTGCACTAGACTAAACTATAGACAGGAAATGAATTAATAGTTTCATTAATAAACACGTGTTTCGCAGTCAGGACTTTCTAATCTTATGACAAAGATTTCCTCATAATTGTCTGAAATTAAATGCAACCGAATGCTAAACAATATTAGTAAATTTTTTGTGTATTTTCTTAAACAAGAATTTCGTTTGAATTCATTTGAAATGACAAAACCATTAAAACCACATACAGGGGCACAAGCGCATTGAATAATTTTGTTCTAGGGAATGGGTCTTGCATAAATAATTCCACTGTAAATCAAAGGTTCATTTTTTATTCAGCAAAGCCCTGTATAATTTTCAAATCTAGAGCTGCTGTAGATTTTCAATTGTCAGGGGCGGGGTGCAAATTTGTGACTTCCCCCCTGGAAGTGCCCCCTTGGAGGACACAAGTAAAGAAAGATATAGATTGAAATAATGCAACATATACGCTTCTATTGAAAATGTTTATAATGCCATAATACCAAACACTGTTAAGTTTTAACGGGAGTTTCACGCGCTATAATCAATATCAATGACGTCCCGGCTTCGATAAAAACAAAACAAAATGTGAGCAGACATATTCATTGCACACTAGTATTTTTGTTGATATTTTGACTATAAAATAGATATTTAAAAACAGGAAAATGTCATACGTCCAAGTTATAAAAATCCCCAGTGTTAGTAAACATTCGGTTGTTTTATATCAAGTCATTTGATCTACGCACAGTTTTACGCAGCTCTTAGTTCTGAACACTCGAAAGATTTCCGAGACGTTCTTCATTCTGTTGCCGGCTAATGTACTGGCTTAACTAAGGTGGATATGAGGGGTGGTATCTTCTAATTTCACTGGATCATGTGGCTGCACTGATGGATTTTCGTACCTTAAAAATGTAAGTCCAAAATTAAGTACTTAGCTAGGAAAGAGTTTTACAAGCATTTTAGTTCTACCGATGGCCAATGCAATATGAACACCTAGAAAGCGATAATAACATCCTGCCAGTGGCGGTTCTGGTCTCTGGCATCGGGGTAAAATCTTGATTACCCCCCCCCCTCTCCCCGCCGTCTCTCACAAAATTTTTAGGTCAAATTTTAACAAAATTTTTATATATTTACGAATTCTTTTCAATTTATTAAGTAATTAATATGGGTACCTGTCCCTCCCGTTTGCCTAGTTTCCTTGATAGAGTCTATAGCGGTGTGTACCATTAAGCAAAACAGTACCCTTTTATGTATTAACTGTCTCTCCTTTACCTTAATTAAAGTACAATTTTAAAAATTACAAAATGATTATAACCGTTAGATTATTTATTTGAAATATTGCGCTCCTGAAATTTCTGCGCCTGGGTCAACTGCCCCCTCTGCCCCCCTAAAAATGCCTCTTTACGATGCATCATCATTTGGAAGCTCTGCTTGATCACAACATCAGAATTTTGCTGAAGTTACTGTTTAGTGGCTTTCGATAGCTAAAATATTGTATCAACAAAAATTTTAGGCTAGCGCCTAGGAATGGATCTAGATTCGGGGAGGTGTTTACTGGTGCCATTCCCTTCCTCTCTCCAGCCCAACAAAATATTTCTGCTTTGACATGTCATGTTTTTTTTAATAGAATATTGTGGTACAGGAGCTAAGTGAGGTCAATACCCCCCCCCCCCCCCAAAGTTCCAAGGTGTTGGCACTGCGTGCCGACTCCTTGGAACTTTGGGTGCATTTGGCGTCTTAATTTAGCTTATGTGTCCGCATTTGTCGGCACACTGGACGATTTTGTCAGCACATACCTTATACCCCCCCCCCCAAGCTTAAAAACCTAGCTTGGCCCCTGTTGTAGAAATCATTTGAGTAAAGGTCTAGAATAGCGGCTTTTCAGGAGACGCCCTGGAAAAAAGGGTACTTATCGGTTAGCTAGTACATAATCGACAGTTTGGATCTACTGGTACGGGGTTGAAACAACTGAGACGCTTGGGAGATATAGGATATATACATAATTTGGGCTGTATATTTGCACTTTAGGGAGGGTTGGGGGTTAGGTATAGCGAAGCTGCATGTAAAATGTAACCTAACCAACCGAAATCCCAACTAAATGTTTATTAAAATATAGCTACAATGTAGTTTTCCACTGAGCCGAAGCTAATTGTATCCGTGTACAAACAGCAATAAACTGGTTATTGTCTGATTTTACAGAACCAAATTTTCGAGTGTGTACTGGCTAACAGATAAGTAGCAAAAAAAAGAGACACTTTCATATTGTTAATTTTATTTCCATTTTTATATTTTTTTTTGTGTTTTCGACAATTTATCCCCAGCCCCCCTCTAATGGTCTCATATAGCCCTAGGCTGTATAAAGAAACTAACCAAAAAAATGAAAAAATTTTTACTTTATAATACGGAGTAATTACTAATGCATCATATTTCCTTGTGTTTTCCCATTTTTATCTGTATTGAATCAATTTTCATATATTATTATGTTATATTTTTTTTTACATAACTTAGGGCTATATGAGCTCATTAGAGGGATCTTGGAATAAATTCTCGATGGTTATCGAGAATTTATCTTGAAAATGAATTCTCTGGTGTCGAAAAATATGTTTTTCATATCTAAAGCTTGGTAATTGTCTAGAATTGGGCCTTTTCAGAAGGGGACAAGCTAGATTGGTATTTTTATATTGGTAATTCTGTGCTTATTCGGATGGCTTGGTTCGCTTTTTTGACAATTCATCCCCCCCAGCCCCTTGTCTAGTCCTCTCATATTACCTTAAGCTATGTAGAAAAAAGTTTCATAATAACTGTTGAAAATTGATTCAAAACAGATGAAAATGGGAATAAACAAGAAAAATATAATTCATTGATACTTGCAGCATATTACAAATAAAAATTCCATGATTTTTTTTTTTTTTTTTTTTTTTTTTTTTTTTTTTTTTTTTTTTTTTGGTTAGTTCTTTATACAACCTAGGGCTATATGAGAGGATTAGAGGGGAATGGGGCTGAGCTATCAATAACGTAAGCCCAGCCATGAAAATAGACATAAAATTAACAATCTAAAAAATGTACCTCTTTTTGTTTTAGAATGTCCCCCCTCCCGACTCAAATATAACCAACAAAAGCCGAATCAAAGTGAAATTTTTATCAAAGTGGGTAATCTCCCAACCATGGCGCCCCCCCTCCTCCAGCCGCGGCACCTGGGGCAGCTGACCCGTTCCCCCTATGAACGACTTCGCCTATTCTAGACCTCCGCTGACGATTTCCTTTCCCTGAAAACAGTTGTGAACATTACTAAAGGTTTACCTTTGTAAATCTATGAACTATTAATATGATCCTTTTTTAACAAAATGGCTGCATTTGTAGAAAAACTGGAAAGGCCCCGTGTTCCTAGTTCGTTCCCTTGATTTATGATTGGAGTACACAAATTAGTCATTCCATATCTTAGCAATTTTCAGACCAGAAGAGTTTCTCAAAACAAATGAGATGCTATTCATGAATGAGCGTATGATAAATGCCGGCACGCATGCCAGTGGGAGAGATGGAAAGAGGTTTCCTTTCTTAATATTGTTTATTTTTCATTTAATTCACATGTTTTGCATTTTCTTTTTACTTTCCCAACCCCATCCCAAAGAAACTCCCTCCACAGGTACATGAATAAATGATAATTTGAATTCACTTTGTGCGCAAAAATTGTACTCTCTAGGAATTAACCACTGCAAAGGATAAGCGATTGCACTAAGATAATAAACCAGTAATTTGAACAAATACTTTTTTCTTTCTATTTTTTTTTCTCTTCTAGTTTTTTTTTTTTTCCATTTTTCTTGTCAAAATTCAGTCTCCGACAAAATTACTTTATGCAATGATGTGATTTTTTTATTTAGATAAAGGCTTGAAGCCTTCAATCAAGGGTTCTCAAACTCGTTGAATTAGACAGCATAGTTATCACCAAGATTATACCCCTTTTTGACGTTTTTTTTTACTTTTTACAGATTTATGCAAATTTCATTAGTTAAAAACTCTTGACAGACAAAATTAACATTAATAAATTCTACATGTATGAAATCAAAATAAAAACAGATTCTGCTGATGTCAATATTTTTATTGATATATTGTTCATTTTTTTAGAGTTCACATTTAGCCATTTTATCATTCATCGAGTTTAAATCAGAACTTTAGATAGTTGATCAAATTCTTGATTTTATCGCTATTTTAAGATACTATTCTTGATTTTAAGATACTATCATCGATTAAAAGAGAAATTGCTTTCGATTGACAAAGTCAACCTAAAACTTAAAATTAAGAAGATGAAATCCGAATGTATGCACTGCTCGAATATGAAAATTCCAAAGGGATATTCAAAAACTGTCTATTCAAAAGAATCCTTAGAATCAGAAATTTGGCTCATGGCCATGTAAGCAGCTCCTTGCAAATTATTATTTATTTAACCTATTCGCTGATAAACTAAATATAGGAAATATAACTTCTATTTTTCTGTTAAATAGCTTGCCTCTAATAACAATTGTTGGCCTAATATTGGGACCGCCTCTAAATTTTCGTGCTTAAATATTGCGCATGCCTAGTAGCTTTTGCTTAGTCACCAGTGATTCAGTGAACACCTTTCGAGTTCTTCAACAGCTACAACTCATCAAATGGTTTTAAAGTTTAAGCATCTTTTGTTTTGTTTTTTCAGATTAACACACAAGCGTACAATCTGCACTTAATTTATCAAGGTATACTATTGCTAAATGAGGTCGTCTTTGATTTGGCATTTGTCAAAAATTTCAATGTTTGAAGTAAAATTAACCGAAATTTATCTAACGTTTTCTTCAAGCGGTGCTGTGAGCAAAGATTGGTCAATAAAGGGCTTAGGAGCCGTGCTTTCTTGATAGTATGCATGCCTAAATGATAAACTGGCTTTTTTTACACAAAACGCAGCTTTGCTTGGCAAATATTTTCAATTCAAAAAACATGGGCATAAAAAAAGAAAATTCAGCGAGATCGTACTGGGTTTTTAACCTCTGTAGCAAGTATTTTCATAAACCTAGTTTTGAAAATGTCTTGTTTTATTGAATCAAACTCTCACGCTTAAGTCAGTCAGAGTAGAAACGCTCAAACTGAGCATTAATTTAAAAAGAAATCCTTGTTCGATGTCTGGCATAAAATACTAACAGATAAAATTAATTTGGCAGTTTTTAGCTAGAAATAACGATACTTCTGTCCTGCCCGTGTAAGCCCATCTTCTAGAATCGCTGAAATTATTTGATAATAATCCTACATACTTGTCTTTGAAATATCACATCTGAAATGAATTTTGTACTATTGACAACATTTATGGAAAGGAGTAGGGGCGAAAACAAGAGCAAAATCTAATAATAAGAGACAAACTTTTCATAAATATAGTTCGGGAGCTGTGCAAAACATGATTATAAAACCGTACAAAAGCAAAAAAAAAAAAAAAAACAGATACCGTGCTCTAAACTTCCTCGTTTGATTATAAAAGAATACGAATAAACATTCTCCTATCTGTTTAGTCAATCGGATTTTTAAAGTGCAGGTGGCATACCCCCAAAACCTATTTGTAAATACCTTATAGGGATAACTACACGTATAGGTGGTAAAGGGGGGGGGGTCACTCTCCCAAAAAAAATATATCGGTGGAACACTAAGAAGATTGGAGTAGAAACATGCTATATCGCTCGATTTTGAAGGGATCCAGCCTTCCCCCATCTCTCAAAAATTCTTAGTAAAACTATTGACTGTGTGTAACAATGTCAGTATTGATTCTAAATTAAAAAGCTGTTATTTGAACGCAAATGATCATTTTTTAGTTATTAAGAAATAATTATTTCATCTTGTGAATGCACCATTGGTCTTTCTTATGGTATATGGTAAAAAAAAAACACAAAAAATCACCGTGAACTTAAACCACTGGTTTACATTCGTCTAAGTATGTCTACTGCGAAAGTAACGTCTTATCTTATTTATTTACATTGTTTCTACTGTGCCAGAAAGTTAAAAAATGTTTACCGTTGAATTAGCAGAGCACGGTCACTGATTATTCAAAATGTGTGCACCCGGCTCTTTATCCAAATAGTTGTTTTAGGACATGGGCGTCATCGCCATGAAATTATGGGGAAGGGAAATACTGTAGAAGTTTATTTTGACAAATTGATTGAAAGGCACTTATAGTCAATGATTGTTTACCAACCTCCTTTGTTGGGCATAAGTATTCTGTCATTGACCATTCTTGCATTTTAAAGCCATGTTTTTTATTAAGATGAAGAAATACAACAACAAAAAAAAACGAGAATAAAAAAAAAAACACGTAAAAAAAAAAGGATGAAATAGTGTTACCCATGTAAAAAGGAATTTTCCTTATTTTTGTAGGTGGGAGAGGTGCTGTTTCCAGGTGGGGTAAGGATTTTACAATGGCAATTGGAATTGGTGCAATTTTCATTTTGATCCAATATCATTTTCGAGGGTTTTCAGGGTATTTTTTGAAATTCCGATAAGTTTGTTTTCGCAATAACTTTTACCATAAGATTAACCGAAATCATAGTTACCGTTCCTGAAGCAACTTTAAACGACAATTTTTTCTCACTAGACAGTTTTTTTTTTCAAAAACCTGTTTAAAAATTTTTGCTAGAATGGGCCGTGGTTCGTTGTGTGTACTAGATTGCAGCTATCGTCGCAATCACGATTGTTGTTTATTTTACAGTCTGGCCACTCATCCAGCTAGTAATTGGGTCTAATTACTAAGACTGTCGGTACACGTAAAACCAAGTAGTCTGTCATGCAATGATTCTTATGTGCATATATATATATATATATATATATATATATATATTATATATATATATATATATATATATATATATATATATATATATATATATATATATATATATATATATATATATATATATATATATATATATATATATATATATATATATATATATATATATATATATACATATATATATATATATATATATATATATATATATATATATATATATATAGTATATATATATATTATATATTATATATATAAATATACCGTATCTTGTGCGACAAGCTTGTTAAAGCTTACCGTATCTTGGTATTAATAAATAAAATAAATATATATTATATATATATATATATATATATATATATATATATATATATATATATATATATATATATATATATATACATATATATATATATATATATATATATATATATACATATATACATACATATATATATATTATATATATATATATATATATATATATATATATATATATATATATATATATATATATATATATATATATATATATATATATCTATATATATATATATATTATATATATATATATATATATATATATATATATATATATATTATATATATTATATTATATAGGCTATATATATAGCCTATGTATATATGTAAATATGATGTAAAATGGATTTAAAAAACTCATTTCCTGGGATTATTTTTAGGCTTTTTGGTCATAAGAACTACGTTCCCATCGAAAATATTAATAAGACGGTAGTATTATTATATGGGGTGAATATATATGGAAAAAATTATGTCGTAAGAAGTAACATGGTCCATTCTGTCCTAACATAGAAATCGTTTCATTTGGTCGCTATTCAAAAACTATGCATTTTGTTGTTAATACCAACTCTAATCTGAACATTATCATTGAAGGCAAAATGCTAATAATTTCAAATTATGAATTCCGAGACCTAATTGCAACTTTCTTGGAAACATCCTGCTAACCATGACAAATAAATAACTTTCCGTCGGTGTCTGAAATAATAAATGAATTAGACTAAACAAGCTACAGGAAACTCAAGGGAAGAAAAAATTTTCATCTTATGACTAATTAATGCATAATATTTAAAATTGTGGATACATGAATAGCTGTTGGTGGTGTACATTTGATTTAGGTACAGTGTGTGATATTAAAAATAATGCTAAGCGTGCGTATAAGAAATAATTACGTGCGGTGCACTATAAGGTTTGGATTTTCCTCACGGTAAACGTCATTGGTAAAATGTAAGTTTTTTTTGACCTAGGTTAGGTTGGGTTAAGTATTTAATATATGCTATGCTTTCACCCCCACCCCCCTAATGTGCAAATATATAGCCAAAATTTGTTTCTAAACTATTATATTTTTATCCTATTTTGTTCTATTTCATTAGCATTAACCAAACTTCACTTCTCGCGTGTTGCCCAGATATTAGAACAGTACCTTTGATTGTCTGTTTCTCCAATAATTGTGACAAAGTGGTCAATGAAAGTTGAAGATAAGCAATGTTAATACAAGGCTGTAAACTGGCTAAAAACCAATAAAGCATTAAAGTCTAAAGAGCGACTTTATAGCTATTTCAAAAAGGCCCAATCCTGCCAATCGTCAAAAGGTGGCCGATTTTCAAAGTAAACTATTACTATTGAATATTTATATCCAATGCTGTTTGACATATATAGAAGTACTAGTAATACTACTATTAACAATTCACTGAAGTAGTAAGCTGCCTGAGGCATTGTTATGACCTCTTCCCAAACCATTCGAGGACGACCTGCTTTTTGTTTGGCCCAGGATGATAGCCAAAAAGTAAAATCTTTGGCAATATGACACAATTGAAATATGGAAATCAATATAAATGTTACCGCGAATGTCCGAAATCTAGTTAATGTCGATATTCACCGGTGAATGTCTGAAATTCCTTTTTCTCTGCTTGGATTCAATTAGCTTTGTGAGTCAGCTTTTTCAGTCTTTTGCAAGCTATGATGGTTAAAGTTAGGTTATATTATGTTAGTTAAGGTTAAATTTGTTTATAACTATCAGAAATGAGTTAAAAACATAAGCTAACCAAACCTAATCTAACCTGCCATCATCAAACCTTGCATTAAATTGAAAAGGTTGACTGGCAACGCTGACTAAATCCAAGGAGAAGAGAAAGCTATTTCGGACATTCACCGGTGAATGTCGACATTCATGAATATTGAACATTCACGGTAACATATACATTCTGTCTGTCCTTGTGGCTCCCTGTAAGAACAAACTAAAGATTCTATAATTTGTCCCATAATTTCACGTGTTTTTTTTTTTATATGAATTAACCCATTTTTGTCTTTGTCTAAATTCCCGTCTCAAATACCTTCGTGCCTGAGTGTCGGAATGGAGCTTCTGAAATTTTTAGGTTACCTATGGTGATCCCCTCCAAGGGGAAGGAGGAGCTACATGTCGAGGAGATATACAAAGTCTTTGACTAAGTACAGCTTTGTGATGACCACACTTTTGATGTAGTGAGTACGTCAAAACATTTTGCTCGTAAAGCTTGCTTTCATTGAATTTTACGCTAATCTATTCTAAGGTTTGAATTAGATCCCGGCGCCGCACCGGCGGATCGACCGAACGCCGCCGACGAGAGATCCAGTCGAACGCAGCCGAAGTGTCGTAACGCCGCCGGCGTGCCAAAGGCGCGCCGCCGCCGACAGAGGCGGCGGCGTTCGGCCGACTTTGAATTAATTTTGCGGCAATTCTTTATTGCGTCAACCGCAAAGTCGGAGCTTTTCCTTCTCGTGTGGTTTAGTATTTCGATTTTCCTGATTAGAAATCAAGCAGGGCTTGCACTATCCCCGAATTTTCGGGTATTTCCCCGAAAATCTATGCGTCACCCCGAAAAATTTTGGTTCCCCGAATCCCCGAAAATCACGCAATCACGGTACCACCCTAGAGATTTATCACCAGTGACTTTCCCTGCCAAATATTACTTTGCATACCATAATTCTTCACTACTCTCTTGTTCATTAATTTCCGTCTCTTTGTTATTTGCATAAAAACCAGACAGATGCAATATGCAATTGCAAATATTGCAATATTCACAGTTCTTCATATGTTGACAAAAAACAGTATCGTCCTTTATAAAATGAGTTTAATCATTTCTAACGTAATTTCCCAATCGCTATTTCTAACATCGTTCGTAGTCAAGAATTTTATTTTCAAGTTGAATAGAATTATAGAACGAATTCACTACTATACAGCTTCAGCCTTCAGTTGGATTTGAAATTGACAGCCGACAGATTGTTTTCTACAGCTGAGTTGTAAGTTTGCAGATTTTTTTTTTTTTTTTTGCGGTTTTTCAGATAAGATTTTTCTTAATGTTTAATACTCAATTTTAGAACGCCTGAATGTTTAATACTCAATTGTTCGGAAGCTACCCCAAAAATATGACTCATAAATAAATTGTAAATTATTGCCTATAGGGGGGGATAGGGGGCTATCATTTTTAAGTGATAATACCTTATTTTTTTTCATTGAAAGCAGGGATGCCAAAAGGATAATTATTTTTTTCCTTTAAAGTGGAGACAGAAGAAAATGATATAAAATTCCCTGGGAAACCATTGAAATATTTTGATAGACCCAGGGCCCCCCATTAAGAGTTGTTCATTGTCTTGGGTATTTTGCGAATTCTCATAGGCTACTGGCCTAATTTGGCTTTTGTGTGAGCTCCGTTTTAATTAGATTCTTTGGATCTTATTGAATGCCACGGCGAATCTATGACTCGGTTTTCCAATAATTTGAAGTATATCTGAATAATTTCGACATTTTTGTTGTTGTCTTTGTACCCCTTTACTCATACCCTCAATTTTTTTTCAAGAAACACTAAGCTGTTTAACGTAATTTTGCGTGTTTGTTTGAACCATATAGTGACCTAGTTAATTAGTAAGTAACTTATTTTTCTAATGAAAGCTGAGGCGGTATCCTATCAAGGTGGTATCCAGAGGGGGGGGGGTTGGGGGGTATTACATTTAAATGATAATATCTCGAAATTTTTTTATTGAAAGCAGGGATCCCAAAAGTTTTTTTTTTAATTTAAAGCAGAGACGGCATTTTATCAAGGTGGTATCCAGAGGGGGGAGGGGTAGTGAACTATCACATTTAAATGATAATATCTCGATTTTTTTTTGAGAGCAGGGGTGCCAATAAGTTAATTGTTTTTTTTTTATTTAAAGCAGAGACGGTATCCTATCAAGATAGTATCCATAGGGGGGGGGCATAGGGAGTTATTATATTTAACTGATAGTACCTTGATTTTTTTTTTTTATTGAAAGCAGGGATGCCAAAAATTTCAAAAGTTGACAAAAATTAACAAGAATTTCGTGAGTTATACTTGATACAGCAATTGCATGGTTTTATCGTCCAAAGGGGAAGGGACATATGCGTCCAACCCGTTTTTTTCTTATTGATGAAACAGTTTAATTTGAAAACATTCATTCATAAGTACCAGGCAGATTCACACTAAAACGAATTGGTGTGACGAAAGCGATATCGACATCCCCACCTAACGTTGCGCTCGAGTGACAATGGCACCCTTGGTCGTGCCCAAGTTACATTAAAAGGCCAGGTCATAATAAAAGCTTTCAATTTGGGAGGTTCAAGGAGAGTCTTTGACAGTCTTATGACCTCAGGGTACTAGATGTTGCAACGTTCTTACGTATCTACAGTGGTTTAAAAAATTCGATCACCCCACAAATGATTACCAAAAATATGCACAAATATAACAAATGTAACATTTGGAATATTATAACACTTTTTTCAAAGCTTTGAAGAAAAGCAAAAAAGGCTAAATACCCTAACTACGCTTGAAAGCTATTTTAAAAAGAAACTCTTTGGAGATTTCCATGGAGTGACCATAGCAGAAGCTTTGAGCCAGGGTGGGAATCTAAGAAGAGTCTTTGAGTATTTGGACCACAGGCGACTTATTGTTGCGACTTTCTTAAATTTGGTAATTTTTGTGAGCATTTGGAAATCAAAGCTTAAACTCAATAACTGATACTAAGTGTCCTAACATTTGCTTGGATTAAAAGTGACGAACTAGGATGAAAATCTCAATATCTTCCTGGAGCTACTTCAGTCTGCATATTATTTCATTTAATTACATTTAAAACGGAGGAGTTTTGAATTGTTTACCAGAAAATAGCTGGCATTTAATTTTTCTTCATACCGAATAAACCATTAAGTGTTTTTTGTTTCATTGTAATTGAAGTGTTCTCATGTGAAGTGTTCATCATGTATTTTTAAATTTGATGAATTTACTCCTTTTAGATGCAGTTTATAATTTGACTGATATTAGGTATTTATCAATTTATAATTTGGAATGAATCCCCAAAAAAAAAAAAAAACGAATAATATCCAAAAGAGCAGCCAAAAGCAATAAAAAAGCAGCAGTTTAGCCTTAGCCTACATGACATATATTCTATAAAGAAGCCAAAAAACTTTAAAAAGCATTTTTTTAAATTGTAATTAAAAACCAGTTTTTAATACAAGAAGTCTTTTTAAGAATCCAAAAGAGCAAAAAAAAAACAATCAATATCAAAGTCGCCCATTTCAACTGTTTTAAAGGTGACAAAACAGATATAGGCAAAGAGCATTATGAAAAAATTAAGCTTCTAAGTTCAAAGTTATATTCAAAACCCAGATAACTGACGAATTTTGTGATACGGTATTTGAAGTTTTGTATGCGGTATTGCTCGATGAAAAAAACTACTAATTTTGATAATTATTTATGTTAAGAAAACATAACTAATAGGTACTTCAACTACTCGTATTATGCAAGGGTTCTGAAACGCCACAGCCATTTCTTTTTTGCCACATTTCTACTTCTCTTGATGAAACGAAGAAGACCAGTTTCCACCTAGCGACTTGTGAGTTTTTTGAACTCATGAATAGGCTCGAATCTGTTGTAAATTTAAGCTGTGATTTGAGAAAGACTGATGAAAACATTAATGTTTGCGGTCAACATTGATCACGCCGCCGACATCTTACCGGCGGCGCGGCGCGGCGTACTGTTTTTGGCCCCGCCGCCGCCGGTCTTCCCTCTTCGGCGCGGCGCCGGGGTCTAGTTTGAATGCATGGAACTGGATACAGGGTCTAAAAACAAGAAGTTACAATTTTTGTGCAGCTTTACTGCACATAAAGGTAAAAGCAAAAAAAACTAATATTACTTTCTTTATGAGGTATCTTAGCACTTCTTGACAGATTTGCGGTACTAAAGATGCATTTGCGTATACATAGCAGGGGATGATTTTGTTCGTCCTCCAACTCTAAAAAAAATTATGACGACTTATAGTAAAAATTTTTGATATCCTTTCATAATTGATCTACTTTTGGAGCTTTTTTGTTATAGCCTTCCCCCTAAAAAAACAACCTTGTATAGGGGCCTGGATATATTAGGTGATAAAAGTCTCTTCACATCACCAAAGCAAACGTGTGAAGTTAGGATCCTACAGGCCTTATAAATACTTTTCATAAATTGTGCAAACCGAGCTTAGGAGGACTGCCAATTCTCAACCTTTCCATTACAATTTTCCAGCGGTGCAAGTACCTCATTTCTCGAAGTATGCAGTCTTGTTAATGAGTTTTTTTTAATCAGATATTAATCTAGGTGAGAGCTTTCATGGCCCCTCTGCCGTGATGTTCATGTTCAATCCTCTACACAGTATAGGGATATATTCCCTTTACTGTGATCCTCTGCCAACAACCAAACAAGCATTGATTTTTGTTCAACCATGTATAGAGCATGGGGAGTGCCCACTTTCACTTCCGGAAATCACATGCATGTGCCGAACGTGGCAAAAGTACTCCAGGCATGGCGGAAATTGTGCCAAACGTGGTGGTAGACTTTGTCAAGTGTGGTGGAACTGTGCGGCATACGTGGAGTTCGGAGATGTACGCCAGGTGGTAGAAAGCGGGCGCCCCTTTGATATGGAGTACTGATAATTTGGGAAAATGATAAGCTGGTTTGAAAGCAAAAAAAAATAAAAAAATAATAATATCGAACCAAAGAATGCGATCTTTTAATTAGCTATCGAGATATCCTTCAAATAAATGCCTGGGTTTGTTTTTTATTAGTTTTGAAAGTTTATGTAAATTAATCGACAGCGAATCTTTATTCAAATACTTGCTACGTTTAACCTGAGTCTCAAAATGTCCGTCTCTTTCTCTCATGTATGACATCAAAGTATAAACACATACAACCAGTAGTCAGATAAACCAGTAGTCAAAATAACCAGTAGTCAGATTTGGTTTGTTTTTGCCAGTTCAGTCCTATCCAAAAGTAATGCCCGGCTTCATATGGGACATTAGAATTAGAGCTACATTGAAGAGAATCCAATTTCGCCCACCAAGAGCCAATGTCATCCATGTTAAAAAAAAGCCAATAATTCAGAAGATACAGAGTTCACATTTTTGTCTCTTTTTTAGAGACTATCAATAAGAAAAAACATAAACCGGCAGAATGCGGGAAAAAATTCCAAATGAATGCTCTTTCTTACGAGAAAATAGAAACAATAAAGAAAAAAATATAGTGTCTAAGACGAAACTTGGATTTCGAGAGGCTTAAAACGTGCTAGTCTTTTCTGCATAACTTTTTTTGTGCTTTGAAACTTCGAAATATTGGAGTTTACCATTAAAAGCTGCACCTTCCGATAAATTGACCATAAGTTTGGGGGTAAGTAGCCAAAGTATTTGAAATTGAGCTATAATACAGCTGTGACTTTCCGGTCATTTATCGTCTTTATAATTAGTGTAAATTGTAAAATCTTTCCCTTAATCTTTTTTGTTTGCTCCCTATTTCTCACTGAATAGGCTACAGCCTAGAATTAACCCAATAAAACGTATATAACTACGGCCCATTTCCAGATTTCTCATTAGCCTATAACCTATAGCCTAGACTAGGTCAGTATTTGCTAGTTTTCGGCTCACTCGGGGTTCGGGTCTTTGCCCTGGGGCCCTATCCCGAATCCCTCCGTCTCCTCGAAAAGTTGTTTTATAGAATCTAGGGGATGAAAGGAATCCCGCCATTCTGGAATTTTCTAAATTTATATTTTGATAGCCTACAACATTGAATTCTAAGTAGATCATGGTATGTTCATTTCTTAGCTATCTCATTATGGTACTAGAATAGAACTTTTCTGAAGTTTGAAAAAAAAAAAAAACATTCCATAGCCTACCTGTTATTTGGCACAGCAAGTAATTTGACTCCTTTTTCTTTTGCATTTTTTCGATTAATATCGCACCCTTCGAAAAAGCATCGAACGCCCATTCTGGTTGCTAGCCGGCAGCGCTTAATAATAATTAAATAAAAAAAACAAGTTTTTTTAACTGAAAGTAAGGAACGACGTTAAAACTTAAAACGAACAGAAATTATTCCGTATATGAAGGGGGCTGTCCCCTCCTCAACGCCTCGCTCTTTACGCTAAAGTTTTTTTATTGTTTAAAAAAATAGAGTTGTGAGAAAGTCAAACTTTAGCGTAAAGAGCGAGGCGTTGAGGAGGGGACAGCCCCTTCATATACGGAATAATTTCTGTTCGTTTTTAAGTTTTAACGTCGTTCCTTACTTTCAGTTAAAAAAAACTTGTTTTTTTTTTATTTAATTTTTGAACGTTTTTGAATTAATGCAGGTTTTGATTTTGGCTCACCGTACATGAATAATTAAAACAAAATTTGCATATTATATTGGTTAAATGGCTTTTTCGAAACTTGTTTAATTTTATTTACGAACGTTTTTATTAGTAATAAATATACGTAACTTCGAATTAACTTACGTAACGAACTTCTATATTCATAAATTTTTAACACGTATGTTAGGGGGTTCGCCCCCTAGTCAATACCCTGCTCTTTAAACTATAGTTCGAATTTTTTCCAGTTCTTTAAAAATGACCTCTTAATCACAATCAGTTGATCAGTTGAAAAACTTGTTTTTTTTTATTTAATTCCTGATCTTTTTCTTTAATAATGCTGGGAAATCCGGCGCCCCCTTCATAGCAATGTCCCTTCCCCCATGAAAACTTCCTTCATGGAAAGATCCTTCCATATAGCCCCCGACCCTCTCCTTCCCCCACCTACCAGAAAAAATCTCCTCTGAAAAAGTCTGTATACTTCCCAATAACCAATACTATATGTTAACATTGAGTAAAGTTCATAACTTTCAGCCCTCCCCCTGGGGACTTTGGGGGATCAAGGTCATCCTAAAAGACATTTTTTATCATATTTTCGACCATGCTGAACAAAATGGCCATCTCAAAATTTTGATCGGGTGACTTTGGGAAAAAAATGAGCGTGGGAGGGGGCCTAGTTGCCCTCCATTTTTTTGGTCACTTAAAAAGGGCACTAGAACTTTTAATTTCCGTTCCAATGAGCCCTCCCACGATATTCTAGGACCACTGGGTCGATACGATCACCCCTGGGGAAAAAAAAAAAACAAACAAACAAACAAACAAATAAACACGCATCCGTGATCTTTCTTCTGGCAAAAAATGGAAAATTCCACATTTTTGTAGATAGGAGCTTGAAACCTCTACAGTAGGGTTCTCTGATACGCTGAATATGATGGTGTGATTTTCATTAAGGTTCTATAACTTTTAGGGGGTCTTTCCTCCTTTTTTCGAAAATCAGCCAAATTTTCTCAGGCACGTAACTTTTGATGGGTAAGATTAAACTTAATGAAACTTATATATTTGAAATCAGAATTAAAATCTGATTCTTTTGATGTATCTATTGGTATCAAAATCCCGTTTTTTAGAGTTTCGGTTACCATTGAGCCGGGTCGCTCCTTACTTACAGTTCGTTACCACGAACTGTTTGATCAGTTTTTTTTTTTAAGCACAATACTTTTTCTTTATATCCATATCACACGATTTATTCTTTAATTTCAACCTGCTAATATTCGACAATTACCCGGTCACTCGACGCATGAATCACGCTCTAGCATAATTTATTGGCTTGGAGCGATTAAGTAGTACAGCATTTTGTGTCTAGAGGCGCTGAGGTACACGGGGTCACTTTTGGAGAGTTTTGTCAGTACTTTGTATGTGTTTATACTTTGGTATGACATTATACAAACGCTGTTTACATAAGAGGGGCTACGCAATTGGACGCTAGGTGTATACCTAAAGATTGAAGTAGACTTGAGGTATAAATGTGAAACAGAATGCAGGATTCGATGCACGAGACGTACATTCAGTAGTATCGAAAGGTGGACAGGAAATGCGTTCGGAGGCACTTATTCGTGCTTACATGACAGAATGGGCGTAGCCTCCGGTTAGACGTGAATTTTTGGAAAGGGATCGAAGCTTTAATTAATATTTCTTTTATATAAAAGACTTTAATTTAAAAGGTTTGGCGCGGAAATAAAATAACCCAGACCGGAAAATTTGTAATGGAAATTTATGTCATGGCTATTAATCATCCCTATTGAAAGTGTCATGAGGGTGCTACCAGTACCTACAAAGCCTCTTGATTAATGAACATCGGAAAGATCACTGAACATCACTGAAGATAGTTTTGCACTATTTTGTAAGATATCAAGGAGGCACACTTGTGCCTCTTTAAAGAGGCGACCCACCACAATGTTAAGCGATTTCCGGTCCTAGAGGTCGCAGAGAGATGGCGGTGATCGCATTTTGTAGCTCAAGCTCAAACTAAGAAACGTGCAAAAATTTCATCCTCCTCCGACTTTATCTTCATGGGGTAAACTGGGCCGGAAGTTTCGACCCTCCCACCACAGCCCCCCTTTAACGTTGTCCGATTGGGCTGAAATGTAGAGGTTAAGCTTTTCTAGGCCTGGGAGCTTATCCTCGAAATTTCAGCTCAATCTGATCACTCCTTCCCTGTTTTCAAAAAACCAAATATAGCCACTTAAAATTCATTTCTTTTTTTTCTTATCCACGCCTACAGGCCGTTTTTCGACCGGGCTGAAAATTTAGAGGTCAAGCTTTCCTAGGCCCCGGGAGCTTATCCTCGCAATTTCAACTCAATCCGATCACTCCTTCCCTGTTTTCAAAAACCAGATATAGCCACTTAATGTTCATTTCTCTTTTTTTATTAGCCACGCCTACAGGCCACAGTTGGCAACGGATCCAGTTGAATGAGGACTCATTCGAAGCGGCATTCGACCTGTTAGGGCCTTTTGATATTTTCAGACCGAAAAAATTATCCCCCGAATTTACATTTACGAAAAACCTCGTTTTCCTATAAGAGCCCATGTTAAATTTTCCCACCACAGCCCCCCTTTAACGTTGTCCGATCGGGCTGAAATTTAGAGGATAAGCTTTCCTGGGGCCAGGAGCTTATCCTCAAAATTTCAGCTCAATCCGATCACTCCTTCCGATCACTTCTCTGTGGTACATTGGTCGCTACTCCTGACTGTCAGGCGGAAGACCCGGGTTCGATTCTCCGTCAGAGGAAATTTTTTATATATTGAACTTAAAGTTAAAAAAGAAACTCAGTTTCTTTTTAAAATCCAATCTATTAAATCCTTCGGCTCAACAGGTGTCTCCAGAAGAATATCACAGTCGGCCTTCAGGTTACAGGTAAGTCTCCACTGCTTTGATAACATGCCGTATACCCGCATGCTCGAAGACAAGTTGAAAAAAAGAAAATCTTACTGTGCATTTGATTTGAGTATTCAGGAAAAAAAAGTTTTTTTAAACTGAAAGTAAGGAGCGACATTAAACTTAAAACGAACAGAAATTATTCCGTATATGAAAGGGGCTGTGCCCTCCTCAACGCCTCGCTCTTTACGCTAAAGTTTGACTTTCTCACAACTCTTTTTTTTAAACAAAAAATGGCTTTTCTTTGTACACACTTTCAGAAAATTTTGATTTTGATAATTTCCAATAAAAAATAGACGTTGAACGTTGAAATTCGGATATTGTGATTCTTGAACTCCAAAGCAAAGAAGCATACCGGGTAATCTTTATTTCTGATTCTGAAGACCTGTATGGCAAGAGGAATTTACAAATGTAAATGGTTCAAGGAAAAAAAACATTCAGTCATTAGAAATAATTTTACTATTTTGAGCGTCTTTCATTACTCTGTTAGTATTATAGCCTGAAAAATGCCTCTTTAAACCTTGTAGGTTTGGATCACAGTTTATATAATTATCCAGTATGATCTTTCCCTATCTCACCCATTATAAAAACCCGGACCGAGGTGCGAGGGCTCCAGAGAACGTTTTTGCAGAGATATAAACATAAGCGGCATTAGACCTTTTCATGGGTAGACAAAGAATAATCACCTACGGAACTAGTACTGACAAAACCACTTGGCCGGCTCAACCAATAAGTGGACAATAAGTGCAGAAATAAGTGGGAGGAGCTTTTTGTTCGCACCGAGAATGAAGAGCCAGAAATCATCTGCGGTAAACTTACTGGTATATTATATAAACTGTGTGGTTTGGATTATTCATTCATGTAATAAAAATTATTTGCACATCAAAGCATATTTGCAAAAGGTATATTTTATAAGAAGCTATATGCTTTACAGACTGAAAGTTATTTAAATATTCCTTCTATTTCTATTTATACCATTTCTAAAATGTGGGCCCCTATACAGAAATGATAAAATGATCTATTTGGAGAAGATGGTGAATTTTGATTGTTGGATTTATTTTTTTACCTTGTGATCTTGAAACATTCAATCTTTCCTTCGAATTACTTCGACACCCTCGGAACGATTGGGAAGTAAGTTCAAGGAAAATTCATCTGATTAATTTAAACTCATTTCTATTCAGTATAAATATTTACAATAATTTATTAAAATGATAAAAACTAATAAATGAATAACAAAATAAAAAGTTATTTTGTAATGTCTGATTAGGGTGAAGTATGAAGGGCATTTGCTTGCCCTTTATAGAAAAAAGAAAACAGAGCAGGATTGTGGCTTATTTGCTCAGAATTTTCAATAGGTGCTCTTGGTAGTGATATGACCTTATTGTTACTTAATTTTAAGTGTTATCAATTTACTCAAATTCTCATATTCAAGTGTTGTCAAATCAATTGGCATAAAATGAGATTTTTATCTGTTTTTTGCCTTCCTTAATGGGAGAGTTTTTTTTTTTCATTTTGACAGTTGTGAGTCTTCTCCTTCGTGTGGATTTCGTGTCTTAGTCGATTTCTTAGGGCGTTTTAGCAGAGTTGTAATATTTGTTCCAGATACATAGCAGGATTTTTATTTCTATGGTGGCTTAAATTTTCAAACAGGATCATGCGTTTCTGTCTTTATTTGATGAAACGTTTTAGTATTTTAATGGAGCCAATTTATTACACATTGATCTTAAATTTTCTCCATTCTTGCTCACAAAGCCGGGATAATCCCAGCATACAAATGCACATTCTTGTCAACTTGTTTGACTTCCTCACAACTCTTTTTTTTAAACAATAAAAACTTTAGCGTAAAGAGCGAGGCGTTGAGGAGGGCACAGCCCCTTTCATATACGGAATAATTTCTGTTCGTTTTAAGTTTTAATGTCGCTCCTTACTTTCAGTTTAAAAAAAAAAATTTTTTTTATTTAAAGGCTGCAAAAGCGGGGGGTTTGGGGGGCGGCAGCCCCCCAACTGTACCTCCTATTCCCTGTACGTTTTAAGGTTCGAACTTGTGACTCAGCCTCTTTAGCTCTTTAGAAAACGTAGTTTTTTTTCAAATAATCACCTATAAGAGGGTCGAAAGCAGGAGAGAAAGGGGGAGTTAAAATAAGTTGTTCTCCTCTGATACAATTTTGGAATGTTGAAAAAGCATCGCAAAGCTTATTAGCATTTGAAGTGCAGGGACATATAATCAGGGGTATCAATTCACAGAAATTAGGGTGCGGACAGTCTTTTTATCAAAATCTAGAGTGGGCAATTCTCTGTTTATAATCATTTAAATGTAAACATCAAAAAGGTAATTTTTCAGAACATAGGGGCAAGGGAGGAAATATTTATTTGCCACATTGTGACGGGCTGTGGTTTTGATTTACCCAAGTATTACCCCAAGTAATGATTTACCCCTATTTACCCAAGTATTAAAAAGCCATCGAAGAATTAATTTAAAAAAAAGTTTACGTACCGTAACCAATAAAGCATAGCATATATTAAATATATAATCTAACCTAACCTAATCTAGCCCAATCTAGGTACCTTTTATTCCCCCTAAACCCCCAAAAAACTAAAGTTTAAAGGTATTGGTTAAGAAAGCAGTAAGCGCGCGATAAGTGAAGTTTCGTTAATGCTAATGAAATAAAACAAAATAGGATGAAAGTATAGTAGCTTATGATGAAAAAAATTGGGCTATATATTTGCACATTGGGGGGGGGGGGGGTTAAAACATAGCATATATTAAATGGAACCTAACCTAGGTACCTTTCCCCCCCTAAACCCAAAAAACTAAAGTTTGAATGTAGTTTCCGCAGTGAGAAAGAGGATTGCCACCAGCTCAAGGAAAAAAAAAAAAAAAAAATCCTTGGGAAGGGTAAGAAAAAAAATCCATGTTTGTCCATGTTTGTCACTGTTGCCAAAGATACGAAAAAATTTGCCGCTCGCTTGCAGGTGCGGCTTTTCGATGACATAGATCTTCGTTCATATAGATGCAACGCGGAAGTGCACTATTTGCATTTTCTTCATGTGATAGTTCGTCGAATGCGCTGGAATATATCAACGTATCTCGCGAACGAGCAAAATGTAGAATGTTCCGTCATTAGGGAGAAACCGTGAGTAAATGCAAAAACCGTGAGATCGCATCTGTATGAACCGAGAGTACAGCTAGGTTCTGACCAGAAGTACATAAACGTAACAGAAGTAAGAAACTGCCATAAGTGCAATGCTGGTCTCAAATCAGGCTAGACCCTCGCGTCAGTTTTTTCCGGCTGATTTCTTCGTACGAAAAGATAGGCGATTCGGCTGGAAGAAAACGTTTGCATGAAAACACGCGTGGGGTCTAGGCTGATTAGATGCGCACGACTTTCCTACTTCATACGTTACGGTTATTTACTTTTGGTTCTGACAGAGCGGGATTCCCATTCGCGCCCCGACTCGACTGTTTTGCAACATGGAGATAAATGGCATTCTGTCGCTAGGTGACGGGAATCGAAAACTGTTGCAAATATATAGCCCAAATTTGTTTCATAAACCATTATAACCGGGTATCTGTCCCTCCCGTTTGCCTAGTTTCCTTGATAGAGTCTATAGCGGTGTTACCATAAGCAAAACAATACCCTTTTATTTATTAACTCTCTCATTTACCTTAATAAAAATACAATCATTAAAAAAAATTACAAAATGATTATAACCGTTAGATTATTTATTTGAAATATTGCACTCTTGAAATTTCTGCCCCTGGGTCAACTGCCCCCTTTGCCCCCCTAAAAATGCCTCTTTATGATACATCATCATTTGGAAGCTCTGCTTGATCACAACATCAGAATTTTGCTGAAGTTACTGTTTAGTGGCTTTCGATAGCTAAAATGTTGTATCAACGAAAATTTTAGGCTAGTGCCTAGAATGGATCTAGATTCGGGAAGGTGTTTACTGGTGCCATTCCCTTCCTCTCTCCAGCCCAACAAAATATTTCTGCTTTGACATGTCATGTTTTTTCTAATAGAATATTGTAGAGCAGGACTTAAGTGGGTCAATACCCCCCCCCCCCAAGTTCCAAGGTGTTTGCACTGCGTGCCGACTCCTTGGAACTTTGGGGGCATTTGGCGTCTTAATTTAGCTTATGTGTCCGCATTTGTCGGCACACTGGATGATTTTGTCAGCACATACCTCATACCCCCCCCCCCAAACTTAAAACCCTAGCTTGGCCCCTGTTGTAGAAATCACTTGAGTAAAGGTCTAGAATAGGGGTTTTTCAGGAGACGCCCTGGAAAAAAGGGTACTTATCGGTTAGCTAGTACATAATCGACAGTTTGGATCTACTGGTACGGGGTTGAAACAACTGAGACACTTGGGGAGATATAGGATATATACATAATTTGGGCTGTATATTTGCACTTTAGTGAGGGTTTGGGGTTAAGTATAGCGAGACTGCATGCAAAATGTAACCTAACCAACCGAAATCCCAAATAAATATTTATTAAAATATAGCTACAAATGTAGTTTTCCACTGAGCCGAAGCTAATTGTCTCCGTGTACAAACAGCAATAAACTGGTTATTGTCTGATTTTACAGAACCAAATTTTCGAGTGTGTACTGGCTAACAGATAAGTAGCAAAAAAAAAGAGATACTTTCATATTGTTAATTTATTTCCATTTTTATATTTTTTTGTGTTTTCGACAATTTATCCCCAGCCCCCCTCTAATGGTCTCATATAGCCCTAGGCTGTATAAAGAAACTAACCAAAAAGCTGATGAATTTTTACTTTATAATACGGAGTAATTATAAATGCATCATATTTCCTTGTTTTTTTTTTTCCCATTTTTATCTGTATTGAACCAATTTTCATATATTATTATGTTATATTTTTTTTTACATAACTTAGGGCTATATGAATGGGCGTAGTAGCCTCTGGTTAGACGTGAATTTTTGGAAAGGGATCGAAGCTTTAATTAATATTTCTTTTATATAAAGGCAAGGGTAAAAAAAAAAATCCATGTTTGTCCATGTTTGTCACTGTTGCCAAAGATACGAAAAAATCTGCCGCTCGCGACGCTTCGCGTCGCTTGCAGGTACGGCTTTTCGATGACATAGATCTTCGTTCATATAGATGCAACGCGAAGTGCACGGTTTGCATTTTTTTCATGTGATAGTTCGTCGAATGCGCTGGAATATTTCAACGTATCTCGCAAACGAGCAAAATGTAGAATGTTCCGTCATTAGGGAGAAACCGTGAGTAAATGCAAAAACCGTGAGATCGCATCTGTATGAACCGAGAGTACAGCTAGGTTCTGACCAGAAGTACATAAACGTAACAGAAGTAAGAAACTGCCATAAGTGCAATGCTGGTCTCAAATCAGGCAAGACCCTCGCGTCAGTTTTTTTTTTCCGGCTGATTTCTTCGTACGAAAAGATAGGCGATTCGGCCGGAAAGAAAACGTTTGCATGAAAACACGCGTGGGGCTTAGGCTGATTAGATGCGCACGACTTTCCTACTTCATACGTTACGGTTATTTACTTTTGGTTGTGACAGAGCGGGATTCCCATTCGCGCCCCGACTCGACTGTTTTGCAACATGGAGATAAATGACATTCTGTTGCTAGGTGACGGCAATCGAAAACTGTTGCAAATATATAGCCCAAATTTGTTTCATAAACCATTCTAACCGATTTCCCTCTCTGCTGATAGAAGTACTGCGGTGCACAAGAATGAAAAGCTGACTGACCTTGTGGCTTGAACAGAACTTAATCGATTCACGACATTTGGAAAATACAAAAAAAAAATTATATACGCATTCTACATTCTATAACCAGTATTCAAATTCCAATCAGGTATGGTTTATTCGTGAACTTCAAATAATATTTTCAAATAACGATAACGAACTTCAAATAACGACAAAAACATTTATGGCTTACCGCGAACACATAAGGAAAGATTGTTTCTATTCGCGGCTGTACTTCCCTTCTCTCCCTTTTTCACTTCCAGCGTCGAGCATGCCTAATGAGTGAATCGGGGATATCCCACTCGTGCGGAACCGAGACACACTGATTTACTTCCATGTGTGCCGACACCGTTTCTTGATCCAGCTTGTTTCTTCGAGGTGTTTTATTCAACCTAAGCAGCGAAAATAGTCTTTCCGCTGCTGCTCATGAATGTGGCAGAGACATAAGTATCTGCATGAACGCTGACAGCGCACTGAACATGGGGTTGTCACCAGCATCAGTGAGCTTGCCAAGCTCACACCAAAATGCCCCTGGTTCTTTTTTGACCAAATCGCCAGAGAATCGCGGATAATTATGAGCTTCCACCAGTCTCTGTCGAGTTGGTCAATATCAAAACTCACGGTATCGGAAAACCTTGAGTAAATTCTTACCAAGCTATTGATACGGTCACTTACCGCTACCTTTGGGTCAACACTCTCCAGCTGAACTAAAAGCTCGTCATTGGAATCGACCCTTCTAATGATTTCCCCACACAGTCTTTGGTAAAACATGACACACCTATTTTTAACGGAAATCAACTTGCGACTAAAATCCGCGTCTCAACTCATTCCTTCACAGAGCGCCAGAAACTTGGGCCCAAAGTAGACGTTTTCGTAAGGTATTAGATTTTGTTTGGGGACCGCATATTTACCGCTTTTTAAGGGGCCTGTTCTGTCTAAGCTAACCTGTTTAATGAAGTTCTGCATAATTTCCTTCAATGTTTGCCGGACTTTCTTCAGGACTTGGTGAACCCTGACACTTTCACTTTGAAACTCAAGGTTTTAACTCGTTCACGAAAAGCAATATATACCCCAGAAAGAGGTAAAAAAAGACGAGGCTTAACATTCCCGAGCCCCTCATGAATGCTCACGGCTGTAGGAATGTTAACAGCGAGCATACTCTGAAAATAAATTTTCAGAGCATCCCACTGCTCAAGTAACCTCTTCACAACTTGCTCCATTGCTAGCCAGCGTGTCTTCGACGGGTAAAGAATTGTGTGTTCGGCAACTTCTACGAACTTCTAACACTCGGCAAATTCACTTTTCCTTTTGAGGCTACAAGTGACAAAATTTACACGTCGTGAGCAAATTGTACTATTTCAGGATCTAGAACATCGCAAGCAGCGGCCGAACACAGAGCGAAAGAATGTCAAATGCACCCGAAAATGTCGAGCCACGCACATCTTTTTTTAAAAGCGCAGCCAGACCCGCTTGTTTACCGAGAATCACACCGTCATTATCAGACGCAAAACTAATGAGGTTGACTAAAGGGATATCTCTCATCACACATAGCTCTCCTGTACAGCCATTTCCAACTTACCTTGGTGGGGGCAAAAGCTGGGGCAGGTTTTTTGTTTTTGGGCATGGATAAAACGTTAAAACTGGTCAAAACAAAACACATTCCAGAAGTTTTGAATTTCAAGGACTTCCTCAACACGTCAGCTGGTCCAGCTGAGCTGGAGCTGCAGCGCCATCTGTGAACACAGATGTAAAAAGTAGTGAGACAGCTGATCCGCTAACCCATTTTGGCTCGCCGTAAAGATTGATTTTCTGAGCGATGCCAATTCCATACAATGTGAAAAAAAAATCATGTTTTCTTGAAAAATCCATGTTTTTTTATTGAAAAATCCATGGCATTTCCAAAATCCATGTCAGGGGTTGAAAAATCCATGTTTTCATGGATAAATCCATGGCAGTGGCAACCCTGGTGAGAAACCATTTGTAATGCCCATACAGCGTCTAGTATAAGTACCAGGTAGTGGCTATCTGATTTTTTGCTTTTCTCTCTGCGCGCTTTCCTGATTCTTAACCAGTACCACTTTAAATAAACTACAGACACCTTTGTTCAATCACTATAGATTGGAGACTACCCAGTTATTATCCTATCTGACAGTGTTGCCACATTGGCTGGAAGAATTTACTAAATCTGAGAGGAAAAATTTATTAAATCGCATCAGTTTTACTAAATGCTCCAAAAAATTTTTACGCGCAGCGTCAAGCATCGATTTTCACTACAGGAAGATAATCAATAGGATTCTCACATTCCGTTCTTTTCCGTTTTTTTCCTTTTTTCTCTGTCTTTTTATATTTTTTTTTGTTTTCATTCAAATAAACCTACTGTTGTCGCTTGCCACTCGAATTGTTTTTTTTTTTGTTTTTTTTTTTAATTAAAACTGCATATGTCGCTGCAAAGGCTGACGAAATCGATTCGTTGGAGTTACGGGAAGTGGAATATTTCTTTTCCTTAAAAAGCGTGGAGCTACTTCTGGTTGGTAGAGGGTAGGAGCGGGCTTGCACAATACAAAAGCAAACCTCACCTTGAAGGGTCTCTCTTTTTTTAATCCTTCATAAGTCTGTTACTAGATTACTTTCGTTCGATTGGGGTCAATCAAAACAGTTGCAGAAGGAGAAACAACAACCTACTTCAAATATTCACCAGTTGGTAAACTACTGTCCTGATTGTTCAAATCACTTCTTGCAGACTTGACCAAGCCGAACAACATTTGTCCGTTTGCGCCTGCAAGAAGTCAATTCAAAAGGGCAACTGTTGTCTCACTACTCTTACACAGGGTTGCCAACTTTTTGGTCAATGAATATGTCCCTTGAGCATCCAAAAATGTGTCCTTTTTACCCAAATTATGTCCATATTTTGTCTATAATATGTGCATAATATGTCCATCTTGAAATCTCAGAAACTAGTTTTTTTACGACTTGTAAACCTCGTTCAAGTGATCAGGTAACATCGAATATAATGAAAACGAAAAAGATCCATTTAGTTCACTCATAAAAAATGAACTAGTGTGAAAGCGCACAAGTCATAAAAACATGTAAACAGTAAAAAACTAATTGTCTTAGCTTAAGGCTCATCTTCCTACGAGAGTTCCGCTTGACAGGTATGGTCAGCACGAGGGTCAGCATTTTCACTTATTTTGGTAGGTTTTTGCCAATCAGAGTATTTCTTGCGCATGTCATAAGATACAATCCAGGAGTCAAGCGACGTTGCGGAGCGCTAGGTAAGCTGGGTTACCCCTCAATCATGGGGTGACATCCCCAAAGGCATAATTACTGGACCTTTGATCAATGCTGAACAAAATAGATGTCTACAACTTCTGATTGGATGCTGGTTTTCGGAACTGATAGGCGCGGGGGAGGGGGGATGCCCTTAAATCACTTTTGACTCTTATGAAGGTCATTAAACTTCAATCAAATGAGCCCCATCTGAAAATTATACAACTACCCATTCCATAAAACCTTATATGCGTCTGGGGCATAACTTACAACCTTGTCCCAGGGCTCTTAGGGGTTGTGTAAACGCTGAGGGCATTGTTATATGTTCCTTTGACTATTTTAACAAAATTACTATATCAAAATTTCCGTTGGATGCATCTAGGGGAAAAGATGACGTGGGTGGATGGGGGTGGCTGGTTTGCCTTCTGACCACTTATGACTCTAAAAATAGCACTAGAACATCTGATTTTCAATCCAGTGAGTCCCCTCCAAAGCTTATAAAACCAACCCTTCCATAGAAATCTTATATGTTAATAATTGGGAACTAGTATAACTCGTAGCCCTTGCCCTGAAACCTTTTTTTGTTGGGGGGGGGGGTTCGTCCACAAAAACATAATTACTGGAACTTTTAATGTATGCTGAACAAAATGGCAATCTCAAAATTTTGATTGGACATGTTTGGGGAAATGAAGAAGCGTGGGGGGAATACCCCTCTTTTCACGCTAAAATCTTTTCAAGAACTTTTAAAAAAAAGTTTTGATTCAACTATACGGGCCCTTGTGTTTCAAGAATCGTTCTTAGAAAAAAATAGACAAAAGGTCGAACATTAGCATAGAGAGGGGGTATTGAGGAGGGAGTAGCTCCCGTCATATACGGAATAATTTCTGTACGTTTTAAGTTTTAATGTCGCTCCTTACTTTCGGTTGAAAAAACTAGTCTTTGTGTTATTTAGATAATCCTATCGTTTTTCAGATAATCCTAAGAAATCCACTTCCTCTATGGAAAATTTCCCCACGAAAAATTCCTCTATATAAGGTTCCCTCCCATGTAAAATTCTTCTGCCGGGAAATTGCCCCCCGGACAATTCCACCCCTACTGCGAATCCTTCCCATAAAATTTTTTGCTTACGATTCTGCCTGAAAAATACTCCTTACCATACTTTTATTTTAAGAAAGACTTGTATTCATTTAGTTTTTGATCCTTTTTAACGTCATTGGGGAGTATCCCTGTTTGGAAAATACCCCCCGGAAATTTTATCCCCAGGAATTTTCCCATGGATAATTTTTTCCTGGTGATAATTCCCTCTTGGAAATTTCTCCCGTGAAAATCCCCCCCCCCCCAATAAAAATATCCCAAGAGAATTCCAACTCCGCTGAAAAATTTCCCCCTGAGATTTCCCTCAAAGTGTCTCCACATGTACAATGGGATCAACAACGGGAAAAAAAAAGACAAATAACACAATATGTATACAAATTCTGGAAAATTCTCCCCATGTAAAATTTCCCCTGAAAAGTTCATCCCCAGAAACTTCCATCCCAATGGGATATTCTCCCCATAGAAAATCCATCCCCAGAAGATCTCCTTCCTCCCTTGGAAAATGTCGGTATGCTTCCCTATAACAAATACGTAAACAATGGGCAAACTTCATAACTTGCGGCCCTTCCTCTGGCGGTACTGAGGGGTCATGTCATCTCCAAAGACATATCTATTTATATGCTATCGCAAAATTTTGATCAGACGACTTTTAGGAAAAATGGGCGTGGGACGGGGGCTAGTTGTCCTCCCATTTTTGGTAACTTAAAAAGGACAATAGACCTTTTTAATTTTCGTTTGAACGAGCCCCCTTGCGAAATTCTAGTGCCATTGGTTTGATATGATCACCCCTGGAAAAAGCAACAACACCAAATAAACACGAATTCGTGATGCTTCTGCTGGCAAACACTGTAAAATTTCATTTTTATAGATATAAGCTTGGAACCTCTACAGTGGGGTTCTCTGATGCGCCGAATCTGATGGCATGATTTCCAGTAAAATTCTTCGACTTTTATGGACTGTTTTTTCACCTTTTTCGAAAATTTGGTAAATTTAAAAACATATCTTTAAAGCAACAGCAGGATCGATGCACTCGAGGTTTTTTGAGCGTCTCATCTTCGTTGTCGAATCTCTTGTCGATTTGCTTTCAAACTACATAATATGAGCTACAGTTTTTTCGGAATTTTGCAAGCTTCAGCAGAAAAGGACTGTAACAAATGACACCCAGTATTTGGCCCGAGGTTCAATTCGCTCAGGGGAAGAACTACACTCTGGAATGTCTGATCCTCCGGGGAGAGTTTCAAAGCTTCCTCATGTGCAGCCCTTTCTATCATACTGGGCTTCATAAAGCACTTCAATAGTGAGGTAAATGAGGTTCTGGTGCTATTCAGAATACTGTGAACGCGAACTGCTCGGCTCTGAAAATCCAGATTGAGTACATTGATCTTCTTCTGCGCGAAAGACAGAAAATATAGATCTGCTTTGCAGAAGAGATCGTTCATGAAATGGTAAATCGACCTTGCCTTCTTCTGACTAGCCCTATCAGTGACAGCGTTGTTAGATTGATCACCCAGGAACAAAACAAAGGAACTTTACTGTTCTAAAATCCTGTAAACCGCTGCTTCAAGAGACAGCCATCGTGTTGCACTGATGGACTGCAGCTTGTGTTTTTGGCAATATTTGTAAACTCTTGAAACTGTTCATGTTCCTTTACAGGTTTGGACTAAAACCAATATAAATGATTAGGTCTCTGATAAGTCTTCCACGCTTTCAGGTATGAATTTTGAAGCGCGAAAAGAGCACAGTGCCAAGGAGTGACTAGAAGAGCCGAAGGTAAAGAGGTTCTTTGAGTATATAATAATTGTTTCTAATACAAATTTTTGGCAATAATTTAAAAACGTATTATTTATTGCCAATTATTTCTTTTTTTTCTTCTTAAAATTGCATGCCTTGCAGCAGCCATGTAACAGGTAGCATTACAAACTTGAAAAAAAACTATATAGAAAACTCTCGAGATAGTATTTTCTAAATTTTCAAGTCATTTTTAAGGGTCAAGCACCTTTGGAGCTACATATTCCTGGGTATAATTGCAACCAGCAGGTTCAATGTGACTGGAAACTGCTATCAGATTTCATAAAACAAATGTTTAGCGACGACA
Source organism: Artemia sinica (assembly GCA_027921565.1). NCBI lineage: Eukaryota > Metazoa > Arthropoda > Branchiopoda > Anostraca > Artemiidae > Artemia > Artemia sinica. The sequence continues at coordinate 22,837,001 of CM051264.1, read as the reverse complement.
GGGGACCTGTAAATAAGTGTATTTTTTATCAATTGGCACCTGGACTATAGGCTATCTTGATTCTCTATGTTTGAACCATTTTTCCATGCACATCACAATAACAGGCCTAGTGTATGTTTTATCTACATGGGAGGAAACAACCATTAGAAAAATCAGTCAAAGTTTGTCTGGAGGACTCAATAGTTTTTGCGGTTTCTGTCCACCCATTAGAAAAAAACATAAAACACTTCATGGGGTCAGTTTTTTACTCCCCTGTGAGGAGTTGCCACACCAGTGGGTACTGTAAATCTTTTCTGTTCAGTTTTTCACCAATTTTGAGCAAAAAAACTGACCATGCACCCTTACGCTTTGAACATATCTATTATTGTATTCTAGACTGTCATTAAAAATAAGTTACTGACTCAAGAATTGATTCTTAAATAAAAACGAAATTTGTTGGTTGTATACACGCTTCCGGTTTTCAAGGCTTCACGCGATACACTGATGTTGATGAAGAGGTGGAAGGGACTGAAACTGAAGCGATAGAATAAAAAATATCAATTTAGACAGAGAAAATTGTTCAAATTTTGTTCAACAGAATGAAACTTGGCACAAAAATAATTTAACATTTTTTCATATTTCTGGCAAATTTACTAAAACACTTACAAAATTTCAAAAATATTCAAAAATTTACTAAATTTGACCTCGATTTGCAAAATTTACTAACTCGGGTCTGTTTTTTACTAAATTTAGTAAAATTTTACTAAGTGTGACAACACTGCTATCTGATCTTCAATACATTTGTCGCGCGCTTATCGCTTTCTTAACCAGTACTCTTTTATCCTTTCGAAAGCGAATATTAATTATGTCCTTCTCGTTCTTTCTAGTTTTTACCGAATAAAATGATTTTCGAAACCCCTCACTTTTTCTTCCCATATTATCAAGGAGGCACACTTGTGCCTCTATAAAGAGGCGACCCACCACAATGTTAAGCGATTTCAGGTCCTAGAGGTCGCAGAGAGACGGCGGTATTCGCATTTTGTAGCCCAAGCTCAAACTAAGAAACTTGCAAAATTTCATCCTCCTCCGACTTTATCTTCATGGGGTAAACTGGGCCGGAAGTTTCGACCCTCCCACCACAGCCCCCCTTTAACGTTGTCCGATTGGGCTGAAATGTAGAGGTTAAGCTTTTCTAGGGCCTGGGAGCTTATCCTCGAAATTTCAGCTCAATCCGATCACTCCTTCCCTGTTTTCAAAAAACCAAATATAGCCACTTAAAATTCATTTTTTTTTTCTTATCCACGCCTACAGGCCACAGTTGGCAACTGATCCGGGTGAATGAGGACTCATTCGAAGCAGAATTCGACCTGTTATGGCCTTTTGATATTTTCAGACCGAAAAAATTATCCCCCGAATTTACATTTACGAAAAAAACCTCGTTTTCCTATAACAGCCCATGTTAATTTTTCCCACCACAACCCCCCTTTAACGTTGTCTGATCGGGCTGAAATTTAGAGGATAAGCTTTCCTGGGGCCTGGGAGATTATTTTCGAAATTTTAGCTCAATCTGATCACTCCTTCCCTGTTTTCCAAAAACCAAATATCAAGTTTTGCGGGAATTTGCTTGCGTCAAAAATAGATTCCATTTACTAAAAAAACAAATACATTGTGTCACTTTAGTCCAGCGGTTGATACTCCATACTGTCAGGCGGAAAACCCGGGTTCGATTCACCGCCAGAGCATTTTTTTATATACTGAATTTAAAACTTTAAAAAAGAAACTCAGTTTCTTTTTTAAATTATTTGAAAAAAATTACGTTTTCTAAAGAGTTAAAGAGGCTGAGTTACAAGGTCGACCCTTAAAACGTACAGGGATTAGGCGGCACAGTTGGGGGGCTGTTAAAGAGGCTGAGTCACAAGTTCGAAGCTTAAAACGTACAGGGATTGGGAGGCACCCTGTACGACGTGATTTGAGTAATCAGGAATTAAAAGTCTTAACACAAGAATGTTCAAGAGCGGGGGTTTGGGGGGCTGCAGCCCCCCAACTTTAACTCCTGACACGATCAGCTAACAGTTAGTCAAGCAATAATAAGTAATAAACTGTACAAAAACGTGCAGAAATTATTTGAAAAAAACTACGTTTTCTAAAGAGTTAAAGAGGCTGAGTTACAAGGTCGAACCTTAAAACGTACAGGGATTAGGAGGCACAGTTGGGGGGCTGCCGACCCCCAAACCCCCCGCTTTCGCAGCCTTTAAATAAAAAAAAGTTCTTTAAACTGAAAGTAAGGAGCGACATTAAATCTTAAAACGAACAGAAATTATTCCGTATATGAAAGGGGGTGTGCCCTCCTCAACGCCTCGCTCTTTACGCTGAAGTTTGACTTTCTCACAACTCTTTTTTAAACAATAAAAACTTTAGCGTAAAGAGCGAGGCGTTGAGGAGGGCACAGCCCCTTTCATATACGGAATAATTTCTGTTCGTTTTAAGATTTAATGTCGCTCCTTACTTTCAGTTTAAAAGAACTTTTTTTTTTATTTAAAGGCTGCGAAAGCGGGGGTTTGGGGGGCGGCAGCCCCCCAACTGTGCCTCCTAATCCCTGTACGTTTTAAGGTTCGACCTTGTAACTCAGCCTCTTTAACTCTTTAGAAAACGTAGTTTTTTTCAAATAATTAGCTTAAAGATGGGTATTAGGGTTATACTCCCGCGCAGAAACAAAATTTAACAAAACATGTACCAAAAATGGAAAAATTCCCCAGAAAAAACTTGTAGTAGAAGTTCAGTATAGAGGTGGAAACTTGAAAAAAAGTTATATATCTCAGAAAAGAATACAACTCTTTTATATGAATAAAGCTATTGTATTTAATTATAGAAACAGTCATAAAGTGTAGCTAAAATTATCCGTTTTTTACAGGTTTTGTAAATAAAGTTTTATGCTTGCAGTTATAGTATGAAATTCAATTTCCCGTTTTAAGTAAATGGTAAAAACGAATATTTCTCTCTAATGAAAAACGACTATACATTTTATAAGAATAAATGTCTAGATTTTCAAAGGAATGGCATAATACGGAAGATTAAACTATTCTTACTGGTCCTGTTTTCAAACAGTTTCTGGTAACGAACTGAGAGTTAGGAGTTATCACTACTACTACTAAAAACTCAGTGCAGCACCAAGCCGCCTGAGGCCTTTATAGCTGCGCACGAAACTATAAATCAGAGAGTTTTTACATGAATTAATACATGAAAAGAATTTGCTTTTGTTGCTAATTTCATGGACATTAAATTTATCAAGATTAAATTTCCCCATTAATAGCTACGAGCCTTAGAAAATTTACCTGATTTTCAAAAAAGGAGGGAACACCCCACAAAGCCGACTGATTTTGATGAAAATAACGCTCTCAGAGTCAACGTATCAACGGGTGAGGTTCTGAATTCTGACATTTCTGAATAAGGGTTATGCAATTAGAAGGCTCCCTTCTTGGATGCAGACGATTTCTTGCGTATTCTTATCGGCACAGAAGTTGGAGAAGGGAGGGGGGCAACTCATGAGCAAAATAAAGACATATATCAGTTGGGGGATGCAGGTGATACCAGAAACTTTGTTTTATCGACGTTTAAATGGAAAAACCGGGTTTTATGTTGTTTTTTTTTTATGATGCAGTAGATGATATCGAACTGTAAGTAGCAGCTACTCGTGTTAATAGTGATCAAAACCCCAAATAATAAGTTTGAAAACAACATAGAAAACTGTATTTTTGTGGCTATTACAGTTACACAAGATTCATTAAGTTTGTAATCACCCACTTGGGTCAATCGGCTCGTAGTAATAAACTGTAAGTAAAGGGATGCCTTGTCAATTAAAACCAAAACTTTAAAAAAAATCTTGATTACAGCATATACAACAACAATATCTTTTGCTCATGCTGCTTCTTAATAGGCAAAATGTATTGATTTTAAAGTTACTCATTAAAACCTACTAGGATTTCTAGCTTTTTCAACCATTTACCGGTGAACATCCAAAAGAAAAACTCCAACATAGGACAATTTCTCGTTAATATCTAAAGTAAATTTGAAGTTCTAGGGGAGGGGGCAGCTGCCAACCTTTCTCTGCACCCATGGTTGCTCCTTACTTTCAGTTGAGAAACCTTGTTTTTTTATTTATTTTCTTACTGTTTTTCCAATCAAGCCAGGAATCTCCTTCCCTCCCCCGTTTAAAGTTTCCTCTGGAAATTCCCAAGGAAACTCCCCTGTACACAAAAAATTCCCCCCCCCCCCGTGGAACCCGACCCCTTCTGCTTGAAATTCCATAATTACGAAAGATTTTGGAAGAATTAAGTCATTCAACCTAAGATGTGAACCAAACAAAATTTGGTGGGAAGTAAGGCACACTATATGTGCTTTGTTGGACCATTGGCGTTAAAGGTATCAAAATCATGATCCTGAGTATTATGTGGACTGGCGGAATTCATTAAAAAAAAACTGGCAAATGCCAAGAGTTGTGTTCTTGGGTGGCCGCACTTCTGTGAAGGAATCCATATCCTTAATCTGTATTTTTAATCCGTATCCATAAGAAGGGTCTGTTTGATCACAATTAGATTTTCAATTCACCCACTTTATTGCGAAGAATCAGCCTAAAGCTTGACAAACACCTTCACGACGACCAACATGGCTTTAGACCATAACATTAATCTACAGATTTGATGTTTACGTTACAGCTACTAGCTAAAGTAAGCAGAAAGTGACGAATAAATTTATATGATGGCCATTGATTATGTGAAGACATTTGACTGAGTGGATCACCAGGGTTTGTGCAAGATCCTACTACACTACGAATATCCTGTTTCACTGATCGTTGGGCTCGATGAAGGAGTGCTGTGAAGAGACACCAGATAGCCAAACACGTTTCTTCCACATCCTGTGAAGAGCTAAACAAGGTTGCTTGATGTCGTCGTTATTTTTTAATCATCATTGACTATATCATTGACTACAAAGCATCAGTACAGACGGAACACAGGTGGATCCATACGTAGAGCTCAATTATAGATTTCGCTGACGACCTTTCCATCCTAGAATCATGCAAATATTGACCCCAAGAACTCCTACACCAGCTGAGGGAGAAAGGAAGCCAAAACAGCCTCCAAGCAAATACTGAGAATATAAAATGCATGGCTACTACAGTCTCGCCCGTGAGAATCACATGTGAAGAGTAACATAAAGAGCAAGTCTTCCATTTCAAACACCTTGGAAGAATATTTGAATATGCTGGATGAACCCCAAAAGAATTACTCACAAGAACTGGTGAAATTAATAGAGCCTTTAATTGCCTGCAGAAAGTCTGGTGGTACTAAACGAATGAACAACGAATGAACAATCGCCTGCAACCCAATGCAGCGTTCCACTGGAAACCAGTTGGTTAACGCCGCAGATGCAGACTCGGAAACACCCTGATGTACGTACCAAGCTGATCTACGTAACCTGAATTCGTCAATCGAACCTCTGTCGAAGACCTACTGGCAGCAGCTAAGCAACAAGAACATTGGTGGCACATTCATGATGTATAGGTGCCTCTGGGGCACAGTTTGATCGAAGGTAAGGTCTTGGAAAAGTCCCAAAGTTTCACCTCTCTCTAGTTTATTTTCTTAGGACTAATCATGTCATAACCCACGTTTAAGTTATCATATGACCTTCACTTCTCCAATTCTGACAGTTCAATTTTTTAACAGTAGTCAATAGAGTTGAAAGTAAAGAAGGGAAACAACAAAAGAAGCGATAAAAATACAGTAATTACACAAATAGCCAAAGTGTCACATGAAATTTCAGTCTGGTCCATTGGATTGAGTGATTGATTATTCCGAGGGAAAAATTTGGGAATAGTAATAGACTCAAGAAGCATTGAAACGAAGCATAGGGGAAAGTTTTTGACAGGTAGAGTGGCACTTTAAATGGAAGATCGTTTTTCTGAACAAATCTAAATTACGGCAAACTTTTTCCATGAGAAAAAGAAAATCCCAAGGGTTCATTTGTGACCATTAATGATGGATTAAAAAATCGTTACTGGTAATAAAATTCTATTGGACTTTAAATTCGGAGGTTGTGATTGAATAGTAAGTTTGGGAGCTGGCATACCAACCGTCGAACAAACGGAATATAAAGGGCTTTGGTAATTGGCCCTTCACTAACCGGCTCCCATTCACTTGCTGCTCTCTTCCACCTACCACTGGCCATCTTTTTCGAATTTTAAGATGCGCACTTAAAATTTTCACTTGTAGTTAAAAAAAAAAAACACGGAAAGATCAGTCTTCATTACAGTTTGCCTGCAAAATAATGAATTATTGTTTACTTGGAACACGCGCCACAATAACAGTAGTTTCATGTTGGCTAACGGGTTACATATGCAACGTCGCAAAGAAGGTAGCCCTGTTTCTGATGGTGGATTGCTTTCAAGTAGTCAATAAGAAAGAACGCTTACACTTTCATAAGGCAAATTCAAAAACTTCTTACAATTTGTACTTGGTTGGCATTGGACTCGGTGATGCCTGATTTTTATGATTTATAATATTTGCAGTCACAGTTTGAATTCCTCGCTGTAAAAATGTTTCTCTTTTTTCGTATGGACTGCAAATTTTCGCATAACGTTGAAGTTGAATTTACCCAACTCCTCGCAGTTGGCTTTCGAAATGACGAGAATTTGTTTCTTCGAAAAAGATGTTGACAGGGAATGATAAATTAGAAGCATTAACTTCAGTGTTTAATTTTTCCTTTGCATAAATGGCTCCTTTTCCCTCAATTTAGTCCAAAAAGGCCAGCGAGCAAATTTTTTAAGGGAGGGGGGATAATAAAGGAATATATGATAATTCCAGTAAAAAGTGCTTATGGAGGCATTGGAGAGCAAATCCCCCGCCTAAACAAAATGGGCTCTCTACAAAAATGGTTTGAGTTAAATCCGTTATCCATGGATTTGATTGTTACTGTAATGACTGGTATGATCAGAAAAAAAATGTATAGACGCCTCTTTTTTTATCCCCTTTGTTTGAATAAATAAAAAAAACAACTTTTTTTAACTGAAAGTAAGGAGCGACATTAAAACTTAAAACGAACAGAAATTATTCCGTATACGAAAGGGGCTTTCCCCTCCTCAACGCCTCGCTCTTTACGCTAAAGTTTGACTCTGTCTCACAACTTTAATTTTTAAAACAATAAAAACTTTAGCGTAAAGAGCGAGGCGTTGAGGAGGGGAAAGCCCCTTTCGTATACGGAATAATTTCTGTTCGTTTTAAGTTTTAATGTCGCTCCTTACTTTCAGTTAAAAAAACTTGTTTTTTTTATTTAATTTTGAAGGTTTGTGAATAAATGCAGGTTTTGATCTTAGCTCACAGTACATGAATAATTAAAAAAAAAATTTTCATATTAATTTACTTTTATTTGGTTAAATGGCTTTCTCGAAACTTGTTTCATTTTATTTACGAACGTTTTTTTATTATAATAAATATGCGTAACTTACGAATTAACTTACGTAATGAACTTCTATATTCATATATTTTTAATACGTATATTAGGGGGTTCGCCCCCTAATATACGAAAGTTCGAATTTTGATCCAATTCTTTAAAAATGACCGCTTAATCACAAAGGCCGTTAATTAGAATAAATAGCTCTTATGAAAGTACTAAAAAATCTCTGGCTTAAAGAGTGAGGTATTGACTAGGGGGTGAACCCAATCATATATGTAATATTTTCTGTTTGTTTAAAGTTTTGATGTTGCTGCTGTTGCAGTTGAAAAAACTTGTTTTTTTATATTTAATTTCTGATCTTTTTTTAAATAATGCTGGGAAGTCCGGCGTCCCCTTCATAGCAATGTCCCTTCCCCCATGAAAACTTCCTTCATGGAAAGATCCTCCTACATAACCTCCGACCCCAGGCACGTACTCAGGAATTTGTTTTGGGGGGGGGGCAATTTGTTTCGGGGGGGGGGGGGCAAATCCTTCAAACCCATTATTCTGTGAGAAAAATCAGAAAAATTATGGGAAAATGAAAAAAATCGTGAGATTTCGGAGAGGGCCGGGCCCGGAGGCCCCCCTCCCTGCGTACGTACCTGCCCGACCCCCCCCCCCCCCCCTCACTACCAGGAAAAATATCCCATGAAAACGTCTGTACTGTATACTTCCCAATAACCAATACTATATGTTAACATTGGGTAAAGTTCATAACTTTCCGCCCTCCTCCCGGAACTTCGGGGGATTAAGTCATCCTAAAAGATATACTTATAATATTTTCGAACATGCTGAACAAAATGGCTATCTACAAATTTTGATCAGGTGACTTTTGGAAAAAATGAGCGTGTGAGGGGGCCTAGTTGCCCTCCATTTTTTTTTGGTCACTTAAAAAGGGCGCTAGAACTTTTTAATTTCCATTCCAATGAGCCCTCCCAGGATATTCTAGGACACTGGGTCGATACGATCACCCCTGGGAAAAAAAAAATAAAAATAAACACGCACCTGTGATCTTTCTTCTGGCAAAAAATGCAAAAATTCCACATTTTTGTAGATAGGAGCTTGAAACCTCTACAGTAGGGTTCTCTGATACGCGGAATATGATGGTGTGATTTTCATTAAGGTTCTATAACTTTTAGGGGGTCTTTCCCCCTTTTTTTTGAAAATCAGCCCAATTTCCTCGGGCGCGTAACTTTTGATGGGTAGGATTAAACTTGACGAAACTTATATATTTGAAATCAAACATTAACATCCAATTCTTTTGATGTATCTATTTGTATCAAAATAACCGTTTTCTAGAGTTTCGGTTACCATTGAGCCGGGTCCCAATAACCAATACTAGAATGTTAACATTGGGTAAAGTTCATAACTTTCAGCCCTCCTCCTGGGGGCTTCGAGGGATTAAGTCATCCTAAAAGACATAGTTATAATATTTTCGACCATGCTGAACAAAATGCCTATCTCAAAATTTTGATCGGGTGACTTTGGGAAAAAAATGAGCGTGGGAGGGGGCCTAGTTGCCCTCCATTTTTTTTGTCACTTAAAAAAGGGCACTAGAACTTTTAATTTCCGTTCCAATGAGCCCTCGCACGATATTCTAGGACCACTGGTCGATACGATCACCCCTGGGAAAAAGAAAAAAAAAACAAAAAAACAAATAAACACGCATCCGTGATCTTTCTTCTGGCAAAAAATGGAAAATTCCACATTTTTGTAGATAGGAGCTTGAAAACTCTACAGTAGGGTTCTCTGATGCGCTGAATATGATGGTGTGATTTTCATTAAGGTTCTATAATATTTAGGGGGTCTTTCCCCCTTTTTTCGAAAATCAGCCAAATTTTCTCAGGCGCGTAACTTTTGATAGGTAAAATTAAACTTGATGAAACTTATATATTTGAAATCAGAATTAAAATCTGATTCTTTTGATGCATCTATTGGTATCAAAATTCCGTTTTTTTAGAGTTTCGGTTACCATTGAGCCGGGTCGCTCCTTACTTACAGTTCGTTACCACGAACTGTTTGATTTGGAGAAACGGAAACATTAGGTTATCGTATAAAAATGTTTAACCATGAGAAGAATCCATGCCCAACCTAATCTTGAATGGTTATTCCGTTACCACGAACTGTTTTGAAAACAATGTGTAAAATAATCTTCCATTCAACTCCAAATTCCAAGCCACAATTACTCAGAACTTTCTGGTAGCTCGAAATTCTTTATGATTGTCACCAATCGAGCCACCCCACGACCCTAATGACACCATCATCTGTTAGAATTATTATAGTTCTCTCACTTTTTTATATATGCTACCGCACAGTTTTGGTTAATATGTTGTCCTAAATTACTCACAAGGGCGTATATCCAGGATTTCTTCGGAAGGGGGACGGTACTCTTTCGGGGAGGGGGGCGGGTACAGAAAGACTTTAAACGCATCAAAAATTTGTTTATATGTATGTTTGTTACGTTTTTTCGATTCGGATACAAATTTAGGGGGAAGAGGGGTCAAATTTGGTAACTCCGCCCCTCTGGATACGGCCATGATTGCTCATTTTCACTATTAAACTCCACTTAAGAATGGTGCTTCAGAAAATAAAAAAGAGGTTATTAAAATTCGTTGCTAGAAACTTGAATTCTGAAAACTCGTAATTTCAAATCATAGAATTTAATGCTTTTAATTTTACTATTTTCAAAAATTCAATTTCAAATATACTGCCTGAGCTTCATGAGACACACAGGTTGTATAATCAGTTTTGGTTTGATTTTCATACTAGTGCTATAAAAATGTAGCACGAAGACTTAGCACTATTCCAGACTGGATTTATGCAACCCTCTGACGAAAAGCAGTTCTGATGATCTTCGCAGATTAATTGAAACCAGTATTTTATATAAAGAAAAATATCAGAAGCTTGACCAACTCAAAAAAGGCAACGTGTCATTGCTTCGCTACAAAAAAAAAATTATATTCTTCAATTAAAAAACATTGATTTGAATGACAAAATAGTTTTTTCTGCATTGTTCTGTTATTATTCCACTGAAATGAAATGAAGTATATTCCAGTTTTATCGAAGCATGGGGTAATCAAAACTGCATCCACATGAACTTGAAATATCAGAGGCAGACCAGTAGCGCTGCCTAAGTAAAGAACGGTGTTGGCAATGTATTATTTTTTTTTTCAGACCAGGGCACGTCGTATCGAAAGAGAGTTGCGTAGAAACTTCGAAAAGGGCTCATTTGATTCGAAATTGGAATGACTAGTGCCCTTTTTAATAGTAGAAAGTAATTGGAAGGCAACTAAGACCCCTTCCACGCCCACCATTTCCCCAAACACATCCAATCAAAATTTTCAGATAGCCATTTTGTTCAACATAGTTAATTTTAATAAGAAATTATGTTTTTGAGGAGGACACTCCCCCCACAGCCCTAAGGACAAGGGTTGTAAGTTATGCCTTGGGGCTTTATAGGTTTTTATAGAAAGCTTTGTCGCATTAACTCCAAAAGGGCTCATTCGATTGGAAATTGAAAGGGCTAGTGCCCTTTATAATTGTCGAAAGTGATTAGAGGGCAACTAACCCCCCTCTCACGCCCACCATTTCCTCAAACACATCCAATCAAAATTTTGAGATAGACCCTTTGTTCAATGTAGTTGAAAGTTCTGGAAATTAGGTTTTTGCCAGCGTTGTCGTAGAAACTTCAAAGCAGACTCATTCAATTGTGAATTGAGAGGGCTAGTGCCCTTACGATTTGTCAAAAGTGAGTAGTAACCTATTAGGCACTTTCAACAGCACATTTCAACAGCACATTTCAACCGTACATTCAACCCTACAAGAATATGCTCAAAAGTGTAATAGATACGAAGGATACATTGGAATTGCGCAAGGAAAAGCCATGCCTGAGACAGTGTATTTACACGTGAACATTTTGAAAAGCTGCCAAGCTTGTTTTTTTGATAAGAATTGCACAATGAATGTATCGTTTGACGTAGACATTTTTATGAGCCAATCAGAGGCTGTTCAATATACGATAACTTGATTTGTGGTTGGGTTTGAATAAAAAGGAATGGTTTTCACTACAATTCATATTAGTAAGAGAATTGAATTCAGAGAGAATAGTTTATTTGAGAGGATATTAGTGGAGAAAAAATGAGTGGTGCATTTACATTATTGGAGATTAATGATGGAACCGACAGCAGCAGCAGCAACGATATACGAGTACCCAATGTGGCTGTGGAAATAACCGCTGGCTGTAGACTATATGCCTTGAATGGGACAGTATGTATGCTAGATACGTGATATCATTAAGCAAGTTTAAGCAGGAGGAGCAACTATGTTTTGCTGGAAAAGTGAATATTCTCCATATAAATAAACTTCGGTCAGCATTAGATGTCCTATCGAAATATATTGATGAGAACAAAATGCATCAGTGAATATTATTATTGTAATTATGTTCAATAAAATTGTTTCTAAATCAAGGTATTTTTCTTTCTATAGTAGATTAGCGTATATTTTCTAGAGTACAAAAAGAAATTCTGGTTAGTCTGAAGTTGGTTGTGAGAGAGTTTAGGACTCTAAAAATGGATAGATTTGAGAAAGAGCGAATCATGGGAATCTAGTGTTTATGGAAAAACATTTGATTCTAGATGACGATTTTCTAGAGTTGTCTATTCAAAGGAAGATATTTTCTCGGGGAATGCTTGTCGATATAATGAAAACTGATTCTCCATCATTAGACTATTGTATGAAGCTTCTACATCGTGGTCCAAATGCATTTACAAAATTTATTGATATATTTATCACGACACGGCAAAATGATATTCGGATATTGTGATATGCTTTAAACATTAGTTTAGAAATTTAGGACTTTTTTCATGAGAAAGATGGTGCTCAAGGATGATTTACTCCTCTCTCTATCTCAGACAATTTTTGTTGTTGCTAGCTCAGTTTCATTGTGGCAGTGAGAGTGTCAACACATGAAAAATGTTCCATACATGTCCCCTATGTATGTACACACTGGGCAGCTAGTCATCATGTGAGAATTGCACAATGATTGATGAGTATGATGAAAAGTGTAGATTATGCAACCCGTGTAAATTGCATAAAGGATATGCTGTACAAATTAAAGGTTGTAATTCCTGTCTTGAAGAGGTGTGTGACTCTCATCCTATAGGCCACCTATGCTACAATTGCCATTATGATAAATGTAATCAGTGGGAGAATACATATCCGGGTATGATTGGAAAGAATCCTAACCGTGATTTTAGTTTATTGCTACGAGATTGGTATCGTCGTGGTTTTAGATTGTTCTGGGAGGAGGAGCCGGGTCAACGATTCAACTGTTGGAACAGCAAAAGAATATGGTTTCTACGTCATCGTTGTGAAGACAATGGGTGTTATGATTATAAGCCCACTGATTTTTATTTGGCTGTGACGGAATGTGATTCGACACTTGAGGACACTGTTTGTGAAATTGCTTCAAATAAGCAAATTGAAACATGTGAATTCTATAGAATGAATGAGAATAGTATCATTGACTATACAAAGAGAGATATGACAAGAGTGAAGTCACACTCTACTGTAGAAAATGTGACCCTGACATTGCAGTACATCAGGATCAGTACACTGTGAATTCAGATAATCTACCTGCACTAGTTGTTGTCGACAAATACCTATACCTAGTAGAAGATGAAATCTAAAGAGTAGAAAAGTCGTTTTATCATGTATATAAATTTTTATTAATAAACAATTTCACATACATTTTTAGAAACATTTTATTAGTAGGGCACTAAAATCAATATTAAATACGCTTGTAAGTATATTTTCCACTAGAAAGTCGTTCAATCGAGGTAAGTCAACGTAGATGTTGAGAAACTGCTTGTAGGTGTAGCCACGACATCTGAACATGAAAAAGAGTAGTGCATGAAAGCCACATGTCTTAGTCGTTAAATCATGTACTCTTCGTTGATTTTGAATAATGGTTTTCCCACTGCTTTCAATAAAGTTGCTGATGTATGGCGTTTAGAATTTATACGATAGGCCAAGAGGATCAAAAATTCAATATTCTTCGCTGTTTGAAAGATGCATAGCCAATGACCGGTCTTCAAAGTCGATGGACTGCTATTAACAATGATTAAGGTATTGTTAACACTTGGAATTTTTTCAATGAAGTCCGAAGGTATGCAATAGGACTTGTACTGGGACATGTATGGATCCATACTAAATACGTTGATTATTTGGTTTGTGTTCATGGTGCTAGGTCTAGTAGAACACTGCCGTCGGGTGTGATTTCCCAATAGGTTTCAAATTGACTCAGTGATATTAGTGTGATACTCTCAGTCAGAGCATCGGCAAATGTACACTCTAAACGCACATTCCCTGTTCGTACTATGCTCATATCTTGAGTCCCCGACAAGTCCAAAACAATTACCCCATGATTTTTTGAAACACTGAATTGGTTATTCCATTTTCAAATAGTTTCAAAAAGGATTTCAAAAAGGGATTGCATGGTCAACTCGTACAGAGTTCTATAGGATTTTTTGTCAAAAGATAGAGTGTACAGTGGAATACCATTCACTTTGCACACAAGGCTAGATAGACCAAAAAAATTAAAATCATGGGGGGATTCAGTCCAGGATCCAACGGCACTGCCACTCTTTACAAAGGCAAAGCCAATTTTGATGGGATTTCTCCATTGATAAATGATGAATCGCTATAGCTACGAGAGCCGGTGGCAATGTGACGTTGATTTGTGATCGTATGGGGGACAAGAAGTTTAATGTTGTTGCCATTGGTTCTTAGCTTTTCCACTGCCAATGCAACAGAGTTCATAACCTGTTGTTTTCGGACGTGGAGAATTGCCGATGTGATAATTACATTTGCATCGGGTGCTGCAGGAAGTGTTTTTCTCAAAATGAAATTCGATGGGGCCATCTGTAACTTTATGTCAATCTTGACATTGGGGGGTAACCATTGGGATATATTGAATATCTCATGATTTAATTTTCTAACCAGATGATACTCTTGGGTCACTGCAGTAGTCAACACGCCGTCAGTATCAACACCTGATCGATATTCATAGCCCAATGATTGTCCTCTCAACTCCTTGTATGCCTTTGGTGTCATCATCATAAATTGTATGTAGCTTGCATAGTTGGATAAATTATTGCTAGTGCTCACCAATGTTCCATTAATGAATACATTAATTTGTTTGAATAGGTTGTGTAGAATACAGTTTCTCGTAGGAGAGACCATCACCAGCATTAGGAGTTGTATTATCTGACTTTTTCTTCACCGCAATATTTAAATCAATAAATGTTGATGACAAATCAATGAAATAGTCTTCATTGGAAAATATTTGAAAGTGTATATTTTCTGAGAGGGGTTGTTTCGGGTGAAATTTTTCATAGTAGCCATACTTGACACTGACATCAACATTTTCAGCATTGAATAGATTCAATGAGGAAACCAATTGATGGATATGATTCCTTGTGGGGAGATAAGTCATCTTAAGAGAAGAAATCCTTCTTTGATCTAACAATCTTTTTTTCTTTTTCTTCTTCTGCTTATTGGTCTTCCTTGTTTTATTCCTCAAAGTCCTTGTTGATGTCCTTCGCTTCCCGCCTGGGTGGAGACTGATGAGTGAATGACGTGCACGCATCCTTTTCAATCCCTCCCCATTTTGTCGAGATTTTAATTGCTCACCAACGTCTCTTGCTGAAGATCTAATATTTTCTTTAACACTCTCCTTGAAATTCTTGCCCGACCCCCAGTCCTGTAGTGTGGAGGCAGCAAAATTTGATGCAGCAGGTACAAGATATTTTCTGGCAAGGGGTAGTGCAGAACGAAATAGCCTAGCAAACCAGCTACCAAGACCGTAGCCAGACATTGTAGTACGATCCTTGTAGTAGTCCAATCCATTGCCTATTTGACGTGGACTCAAAGCACCAACATAGCAATCGATATCGGGGCAGACAGATGGAATTCTTCTATTGTTCATTTTTAGGTGATTGTGCTGTCGCCGACAAATGGGTCGAAAATGACATGTAATCACTGCTAAGCCTTTTGAAATTGCTAGAGGATCACCTAATTCAGTTCTTAGTGTTAACTGACAGAGTTCCAAATAGGAAG
The DNA here is from genome assembly GCA_027921565.1 of Artemia sinica. NCBI lineage: Eukaryota > Metazoa > Arthropoda > Branchiopoda > Anostraca > Artemiidae > Artemia > Artemia sinica. The sequence goes on along the minus strand of CM051264.1, from coordinate 22,821,419 downwards.
TGTTTACGGGAATATACTGAAGATGCTTTATATTGTAGTGATGAATTTTCTCTTGGTTGGTTTTTTCGTTCAAGAACTCGTAGGAGGGGAACATTTGAATTACCGACTCTCGATGTTTCCACAAATGAAGCGTAGAGAAATATACAAGTGTCTGTGGAGAAGGCAGGTGGGTAGTCAGCAAAAATGAAATTAGTGTTTCCGGCACTTTTACCATTGATTATATTGAGCTTAAAGCCAAGAACATCCTTTAGGTTATCATTGAGAATAACCGTTTTTCGCTGGCAATAGGTGAACTAATGTAGATCTTGCCCTCCTCCCTTTGAATAGTCGAAATGAAAAGCTCCTTTTTTACGAGCGGAAATTCTTTTATTAATAGAACGACATAAATCATTCATACAGGTGAGTTCCTCGTAGGGTAATTCAATATATGGAATATATTGAATATAATATATCAATATAATCCATCCAATTGATTTTTTTGAATTTGTTCTTGATCACCTGAAGGTGGTGGTGGTGGCCAATCATAGGGTCTAATTTTTATATCATATTAACGATCCTTTCTCAGGATGTCATAGGTATTTTTGAGAATACAGTCGACAAGAGCCACTTCATACGCACCGTCAAATTTGATGGCGGGGAGAGTTTTGTCCAAAAATCACTTGTTCTATTCAAGTCGTTGTAGAGAGGATCGGAAACATTGGACATAAAAGTTACATAAAATCATTGGCATTGTCAATATCTTCAACACCGATCCAAGAATCAAAATCAGAGTTGTATCCTAGCCACCGAACAAGTAACTGTTTCCTACCCCTGCGAGTACGAGTCTTTAATATCTTTTCAATTTGATAGATTTCACTATTATTTTTAACTTTTTGTAGTTCATAGTCATAAAAGCCGCCGAGAATCTCTTCATCTTTGGTATCGCGCAAACGATAAGTTATGGGTTTAGTGTCTAGGATTTTTGCCACTTTAAAAAGTTCGGTGGACCACAAGTAATTCCCCTTTTCAAAAACATTAGTTGTCCTATTAATTCGAACAGTATCACCAACATTGGAATTTATTTTTTCTTCTTGACAATCGTTTCATTGGAATACTGTTTAAGAAAGGTGTCAATTGTATCATGATCAGAATGATGAACTTCCGTTGGCGTAGAGTTTGGACAATGATCGATGGGGTCGTTGATTATAAATCAACATGATTTTATCTAAATCATGAATAAAAGCCGGTGTATTTTTCAATGTACAATATCTTGAAAATTAAAAGTCGAATAGTTCTTATCAATCGTTCGGCCAATGCAGCCTTTATAGGACTATGACTATGATAGAGCAGTGTACTATATTTTACTAGTACTTTTGCAACATGGGGATTAACAAATTCACTACCACGATCCGTTTGAATTTTTTTATATGAATCTGTTCGAGAATACTTTCAATGGCCTGAGCAACTTCAACGCCTCTCTTTGATCGCATGGAATGGCATATGCATAGCGACTAAAAAAAAAAAAACTGATTGCAAGTAGAATGTACTTGTACGGTGTATTGTGACGTCGTTGAACCTCATCTAGAGTTAGGAGATCTGCTTGCATTATATGCAGTGGGTAAAAGGCTTTAGTTTTTTGATATTGATTAGCACGAAGTCTATGATTTCTATGCAGAGTGTAACTTGATTCATTTTGTAGATAGTCTTGTACACTTTTAGTGTGAACACCAGTGACCTTGGAAAGATTAGTGGGTGAACTTAAACTCCCCACCTCACCAATATTTTCATAAATACCTTTCAGAACTTCAACCATTTTGAACGTAAACACGTTGTGTAACAGCCACTACCCTTTTGTATACTGGCGGTTGGTGGTGGTGGTGGTGACGTTGACTTGATACGTCTTCGCTTTTGTCTAGCTATCAGTGATGTGCTAGTATTTTCCAAAATTGATTTTAAAATCTTCTTCTTCTTCATATTTTAATGGTGGTGGTGGTGTTGACAATGATGCATGTTCATTTAATTTTTTTAGAATTTGTCTATTGCTAATAAGACTTTTGGGGAAGTTAATGTATTTAGAAAGTTGTATAGATGAGCGTCAAATGATAATAGTCCTTTACGATTTGTAGCCATATCATAGATTAAATCAAGTAGATTATAGCTCTTGCCCTGAATTATAATCCCTTTCCCATTGTTCTCAACTTGAATATGATCTTGACCACTTTCCATGAGATAGGTTAGGAGTCGTTTACTTTGTTCACGATATGAGTGGGGCATTAGATTTCCAATTTTCAATACAATTGAGTCCAATTCCTCCTTCTTTAATTGTGTTCCAGCAGCAGCAGAATCCTGAGGAGATGATTCTTTTTTGTGATCAATAGCAGCAGTGGCCTTCACATGATAGGGCTTATGTTTGTCCACTCGGCGAAGTGCATGTTGAAGTAAAAGCAGTTTTTTTATCATCCTCAATATTCTCATTGTCAAGGAATTTACTCAGATTGTTCTCAAAGTGTTCCGCGGGTGAGAGAGCGAGTTCTATTGGAGTCAATTTATAGGGTTTTGCCATTTCTCTCTAGAGAAAACTGTTTACAAGTCCTTGCAATTATTGGCAGTAAAAGTGTGAAAAAGCTACCGCCCGCCTGAAGAAGTCTTTTCTTTTTAAAATTCTTTCCTTTCTTTTTAGAGGCCAATGTACGTACAATGGAACAATGTTGCTTTGCCTGCTGCTGAACTACTTCTGGCAGTTGAACATTACCCTCGGTCAAATTTTAACAAAGTTCAGATATTAGATTAATGAAATCATTGTCAATACCATGTTTGATTATGGCTTTTCTAAGCGGAGGTTTGGAAGTGCTTAGAACTGAAAGCAGATGTCTATTTTCATGTAGTTTCTTCAGTGTCATGATAGCAACTAATAGGTCTTTTTAGTGTTCACGGGGAGATATACTGTAATTTCATTGTCAAAAATATCTGTGACTACACGCAGATCCTCGGGTGTATTTTGATTAAGATCCAATAGGATGTAGCCGTAGGGTTTATTAGTTGCCTGATTGTATGCTGAGAGCAGAAATTTGGGGGCGCCTGGATAGATTTGTTTATTGAGAGTTATTAGCGAGCTAGAATCACGAACAACTCTGTAGATGACATAGTAGGTGCAGTTCAATGCAAGTGTTCGCATACATTTGCTCTGATGAAAGAGATTGTGTAGAACCAGAGTAACGGAAATCTGTTCATGATGAGAGCGAACAGTGAACAGTTGTAGCATTTCCTGGGACCATTGTTCAATAGATTCAGCCAGATCGTCAATGATCAGCCAAGAGTTTGTTTCAATAATGCTGAAAACATCAAGTCCTTGTATGAATTGTATCTGCACCAAACCCGTGGTGGCAGCAATTGCTTTTATTTTATCGTATGACTCCTGCCAAATACTGTAACAATAGTAGATTTTTTTTCGGCTTTTCCACAAACATTTTATCGCAATTTTTAATTATTTTAGTTAAGAGTGTTGTTTTGCCTGACATTGACGGTCCACACAGAAACGATCTGAATGGTGTTTAAATTGATACATGTTCCCTTCAACAGTTCACCTAGACAACTAACTGTAGACTATGGCTGTCTAATGACTAAATAATTTCCCTATTACTACTCCGTTCAAGAATAATAATAATAAGAAGAAGAAGAAGACGAATAAAGAATCATATTTTCTTTTATTATATACATAAAAAACTAACAATAATTTTAAAAAATGTTACATTGAACATGAAAGCACATTAAACATGAAAAAATACACTTTTTTAATTTTTTTAATAAAAAATACAACATTTACATAGGCACAGAGAAAAAACACTTAAATAAATACACTTTTTTTTTATTTATTTATAATAAAAAATACAACATTTACATAGGCACAGAGAAAAAAACACTTAAATAAATACACTTTTTTTTGTTTATTTATTTATAGAAAAACACATTATTTATTAGAATAAAGCACTTGAAATAATATATCACACTTTTATTTACAGCATTTTAAATTTTTGGGATCCCCCCTCCCCCCAGGAGCGGCCGCTGCGGAGGCCGGGGGCCCGCTGTGGTGGGCCGGGAAGCGCCGCGGGAAGCGCCGAGGGGGGCCGGGAAGCGGGGCCCGCTGCGGCGGGCCCGGGCGGGGGCTGGCATTAAATAGTGGAAATTGATCTGCCTTGCACACACACACACACACATTGAAAATTGTTTGTGATATAGAATTAAAAAGAATTAAAAAGAATTTTAAAAAAACACCCAATTACCCAAAAAACCCTCCCACTCAATTTATACTTTTTTAAATGATTTAAATGAATTTAAGTTAATTTTTCTAGACCGAGTTGTTTTCTGTACTCTATACATTCAACTCGGTCTGAAATTAAATAATGACCGTGTGGTAGTACCTTCACACCATCCTCAAGTACATAGACTTTGTCCGATATGGCAGACATGGCGTTTTTCTCAACTCTAACTGTGTAGTTTTTTTAATATTTTAAAGAGCCAATCGCCATGACTTTCGCCCTTGGCACTAAACTACGTTCCACACAGTTTCTATACACACTCATGTCGAAATTATTTTTTACAAAGTGTGTAGGTACCCCCTTGCAAACTTGTCTGATATCCTTGCTGTGCGTTTTCCACACAGTATAACCTTCGGACCAGGAAACACACCACTGGATATCAGATCGCTACCCGTTTCAGATTTTAGCATTAACAATTGATTTGGGGCCTGACGTTTCACTAGCTCTGGGTAGAGGGATTCGTCCCAATTAGTGTAGTCCATTCGTGAGCTAATGTACTCGCCATTTTCCAAATCATTCAATAGATTTTCAGTTTTTTGACTTTTAACAGGAGTGAGTCAGTGTCCCCGTAATACACTTGAACTTGTCCCTCAATCGGCAACTGTACCTTGCATACATTATAATAAAATGACAACATGAGTTTCTTGGATATTTCAGATATTGCACTTCCGCCTGCAATATTTTTTATTTAAAACAATGTTTCTTTTCTACGGTGTAGGAGCACCATATCAGAGTCTATGATTGTGAACGATGTGAAGTTTGGATCCGCAATGATTCGAGCACAATCTTTGGGGTGGTTACAATGTCACATCGACTTCTGTTTCGTACGCTCTCGCACATTTTACCGAAAGCTGAGTTCAAAATGAGTTTTATAGACTTCTTTTTCAACTTTCGTTTTCGCTTGTGAACGCTTACTGACAAAGGTGTCAATAAACGTTTTCATGTAAGGCTTTTGATCAAATTGGAGGGCTCTATGAATCTTTGTGACCTTGAAACCATTGGACACCATCCATTTCAATAGCACCTGATGAACAACGATATTCTGTTTCGGGTTGAGGTCGGCAATTAGTTTTTGTGTTTTGAAGGTACCCAGTGCATACTCCCGTCCTCTACTAAAGATAAATTGTAGGGGCTCAGAGAGTCCCTACCACCGTTCTATTTATGCACAGAAAAACAAAGTCTTTTACCGAGTCATGCATTTCCATGGGTATTTCACCGTCAATTTCAAAAAACCATCCCTGTGCCCCCCATTCTCCTCAACACTGGCAATGTCGGGGAAATTCGAAGCACAGGGATTGTCAAGCCATTTTATAATTGCCACACGGCAAACAGTAGTGAGACATTGCCGATGGGTAAAGAGAGTTCATATCCAAAAAATCTGCGTCCGGCTTTTCATCGGTGTGCTGTCCACTCGGATCAGTTTTCATGATACGATCCTCGTGAAAAACATACCCACCCCTCATTGATCTCTCTACAAACAGATGCTGATCCACATCGGCGATCAGACCTATTTCTTCTTTGCTGATTTTAAGTATCAAGTCCATCACCAATGAGGAGTTGAAAAATAATAACCTAAATCCAAACCCAAATTCCCCATAGATTTTATCCGTATTTTTGCACACAATGTCCAGAAGAGTGAGTACGTCACTGGCCAAGTAAAGTTTACCATAATCCCACCCATTTTTACATCCACCCTTTGCCCAAACCCTCTTAGCAAATTCGTAGTCGCTAGTGGTGCACTCACTCTCAGTAAGAGAATTGTAAAAAGCTTCAATGGCGGTAGTGACACCACATCTAGCCTCGAGCCAGAGTTGTAATAATCAAATGTATATATACCCTTACACGTTAATAATCATACATTTCATCATCGGGGAAGCGCTGTTTGAGGAGGGGGAAGCTATCAAAATTGTCACTTTTCTGTACCTGAATCAATTGACTTAAAGATTTGGGGAAGAAGCTGTAAGAGTCTAAAAAACGGATTTTATTCAGGCAGTGTTACCCTTGTCAACTGTTTTCCACATGAATTCTAGCAGCAGTAGCTTCTCCGATGATTTGGGTATGATATTATAAGAAAAAGAACCATCTATCCATGCGTCATCTACAACTCCACCCTTGGCAATGCGGGCCAACGCCGAAAGAACAAACTTTAAGTCGTAATTGGAATTTTGTATAAAAAACAGGTACGAAATATTGCTGTCTAACGTTTAAATTGCATGACTGGTGTGCTACCCCTCTAAAGTTACTCCCCCCGATGTAAATTTCCTGCCACAAATGATCATGGTCGATCACCTTCCTCCTCCCCCCATTCCCAACACCATCATCAAATTCTCCCTTGCAAACCCAACAGATTTTACGATTTTTAATGGCCACTATGTCATCTGGTGATAGGAGGCATAGGATGGTTTGTATAACGAAGGCGCGAAATTGGCACCGTTCGCTGTTTTGATTAGACTGACGAATGCCGAGCGCATGCAGTCTTCACCGTCACCCAACATCTCAAGTACATCCAGCACTTGCATGTTATTATTGGAATCTCGTTGCGCGTGAGCGTGAGAGACCCCTATGGCTTCATGTATTTTAACACGATTTGAATTTGACGGATCGCACACGTCTGTCAGTTTCGCCCCGCAGTCCAAAGCGATCTTATTGCTCTGCAGGAGCGTGTTTTGAAATTTTTAAAACGTAAGATCGCTCTATCTCCGCTTACCGTCTCCACAGCCTGGTATCCATGACGTTTACAGTGTGTTTCATGTGATGCTATAACTTTAAATCAGAGCGAAATCTTGAGAGACATGTTGGACAGTATAACACACACCACCTCGCTTTTTACCCTCCCCCAAAACCCTACTAATATCCGTAATTGATTGAAATGACCAATTGAAATCGGAGTCTGTGGGTGGGGTGTATAGAAGCCACACCAATGTTCTACTGATTCATTGAAGGAGCTCGAACTGGAAATATACACCCTTCTTATCGAACGCTGACCCTCTTCAAATTCTGTTTCATACTGTAACACCGTGACACCAATCTTTAAATGTGCATTAGCCCGCTCAAAAATATCTATTCCTTTTAGTGTCACGGGAAATTGACCATTTAAACAATTGAAATCTACTTTGGGAACTTTGAACCCTCCCTACCATTAACTGCCATTTTATCCAACTTTTTCCTAGATGCATCTTTTTGAAGTGGTCTGTATGCTGCAATTAAAAATGCATACTTGAAAACACTGCAGCCTCGTATCGAAACAGATTCGTTGTATCCCCCTACACCTCTCTAAATCTGAATGATATTTTAAAACTCTAGCCCTCTCCCCACCACCTCTTACAATAAAATCCTTTTTAAACCTACATATATTAACATTTAAACTTTCAATAAATAAAACCACAGATCCGCTACCCCCCCTCGTTATAATTTTACCACTTACTTTGAATACTATTAGCCCAATTTAGAAAAACCTCCCCATAATTTGATAAATGCGGGCGAATTGCCAACTTCTCTGTGTGCAAGTATTTCGAATACAGCTCGCTCGCGTTTTCATTTAAAAAAAATATTTTTAGTGCTATTGATGCTTTTAAACTGACCCCCACCCACGACCCCGACACCCCCCATCTGTTTGTTCAAGAATGGCTCGAATCTTATTAGTATATATGAATGTGTAATGGCCGAGGGATCTGTTATTATATCCCCCAACACTAGAGAGTTGAAGGGATCACCGAAATTGGCGCTGTAGACCATTGTGTGGTGCAAGGCAGAGTCGGACAGAAAAAAATCTGGAAGAGGGGATACTGGTGTTGTTTGTATTACTACTACTACTAGTACTAGCTATATCATTAATCGGATTGGGGGGGGTTGACACAGAATTGTCAATAACACCACCACTCCCAGTCTGTTCAATCACATTGGTTGGAATGGCATGAGGTCCCCTAAGCCTGATAGCACATATTCCAAGGTGTTTGGGGACAATTGATCGAGCCAGCCTGTATTGTCCTGTGTTGGAATTTCGTTATGAGGACCCGGTTCAGTTGCACTAGTAACATCTCCTAAATGGTCACGCATAAAACTATCTGCCCACACCGGATCCTCAAGCATGTCAATATCACAGGTTAAGTCGTCTAGGCTAGCCATTTCCCCAAAAACATCATTAAGGAAACCTCTATGCCATTCCATATTCTCTATAACTAATGTAGGTTCATCACTGAACTCCGATGGTGGTGATAGAATTGGTCCAGTAAATGCTGATGTCTCATCACTCAATGGTGTGTGGTGCTATATCATTAATCTGTAGAAAAAAGGTTTTATTTTCTATGTGAAATAAGCATTATTTCATAAAGTTGAAAAATCATGTTCATTTTTTTCCATACCATCCATAAAACTCAATTCATTCTAGAATTATTTAAACTAAATAATTTTTGCTTAAAGCATTATTTACAGAACAAATGCATAATAAATTACAAATTTCGTTAGTAACATAGACACAAACACACACAATAAAATAGTGGAAAATCATTACATTGTTATTGAATTTACAATATCTCAATGAATTATCGAGTAGATGCGGCGCATGCACCGCACACACACACACACACACACACACCCACACACCCACACGCACACCCACACACACCCACACTACCCACACACCCACACGCACACACACACACACACATACAACAATCATTACGCCGTTATTGAATTTGCAATATTCATTATACTATCTCAATGAATTATCGAGTAGACGCGGCGCGGCGCATGCACCGCACACACACACACACACCACACACACACACACACACACACATACACAAACACATCATTACGCAGTTATTGAATTTGCAATGTTCATTATACTATCTCAATGAATTATCGAGTAGATGCGGCGCATGCACCGCTCACACACACAGCACACACACACACACACACACACACACAACAATCATTACACCGTTATTGAATTTGCAATGTTCATTATATCTATCTCAATGAATTATCGAGTAGATGCGGCGCATGCACCGCACACACACACACACACACACACAACAATCATTACGCCGTTATTGAATTTGCAATATTCATTATACTATCTCAACGAATTATCGAGTAGATGCGGCGCATGCACCGCACACACACATACAACAAACATTACGCCGTTATTGAATTTGCAATGTTCATTATACTATCGAGTAGATGCGGCGCACGCACCGCTCACACACACACACACACACACACATACTACAACAGTCATTACGACGTTATTGAATCCCGACGTATACCCGACGTATCGGTATACAGAAAAATAAGCGGCACATGTACCGCACACACCCACACACTCCTTCAAATTGACTTGGAAAAAAGAATCATTAGCGAGAAATAATATTTGAAAACTCATATTCAAATTTGCAGCTTGCATGTCGAGAGATATAGGGGCCTCATCATTCTCGCATTGCATTGGTCGTGAAGGGCCCCCGGCAATGCTTGATAGGGGGTGACCCTCCGATCTTGACTAGATGAGACTGATGCATTATGAGAATCTATCCATTCTCTCTTGAATTTTCTGCAGGTTGCATAGAGGTTTGTGCAGAGCTGACACTGGCTTGAGAGGCTCCTGGCTGGTCCAGCGAACTTGTATTGGAGCTAGCATATCTGATGACTGATGGTCTTGCAGCTTGCATCGATGTGATATCACCCCATCTTGGTCTCTTTTCGGAGGGAGGGTAATTGCATGAATCCACCTCAACATCCTTTAAAAAGAAGCATAATTTAGTAAGGAAATAATAATAAGCCCTCTTTTACAGATAATTGCCCTCTAAAGTTTATTCTGGTGTTTGTAGCACTCTATGTCTTAGCACTTTAGAAATATTAAAAAGAAAAGCTTTAAAGTAAAATTTTGAGTTTGGAGGGAAGGGGGATTTCAAAAACATCTCCCCATAATATAATTTGACCTATAAAGTCAATTCTGATGTTTTGTAGTGCTATAACTATTAGCACTTTAGAAATATTTAAAAAGAAAAGCTTTAAAGTAAATTTGGAAATTTTTGAGTTTGGAGGGAAGGAGGATTTCAAAAACATCTCCCATAATATAATTTGACCTATAAAGTCAATTCTGATGTTTGTAGTGCTATAACTATTAGCACTTTAGAAATATTTAAAAAGAAAAGCTTTTAAAGTAAAATTTTGGAAAATTTTGAGTTTGGAGGGAAGGGGTATTTCAAAAACATCTCCCCATAATATAATTTGACCTATAATGTCAATTCTGATATTTCTAGCACTCTCTATCTATTAGCACTTTAGAAATAATTAAAAAGGCTTAGATAAAAACACACAGAATGTGGCATCGTTCCATCTTGCCCCCCGCCCCCCCTATCAATTCTGAGTTTTGGCTAGAATTAGACAAAGCCCGTTTTAATCACCAAGCTTTTTGTTTTCAGATACGTTGAAGTTTGGTTCCAAAAAAGGACCCGTTTCTGTAATTATAAACACATATGGTTTTAATCTCCGTGATAGCAAGAGCGTGTGAAATTTGAGTCCCAAAACTGTCACTCTCTTTGTAACACACAAGGTTTTCATTCAAACCGGAAAAAGACAGCACATTTTAAACGCACGATTGGAAAAGGGATATTTCTGAATGAAAAGAACTGTTTTTCAAAACAATTAAAACTTGTAAACATAGCTGTGGAGGAGAGATTTTATTTACATAATAGAAAAAAGCATACCTTAGCGTTTTCTATCGAATACACTCATTATATTTTAAGATATTGTAATGTTGGAGGGGAGGGGGGCTAAGTCCCCCTGAAATTTGAATTTACTAGTAAAACAATTTTTTTTTGGAAATAAAGAATGAAAGTGTACTCACATTGAAAATAGAAATATCCATTGTTTTCAAAGTTAATAATATGCAGTGTCCTATGCTTGATGTGTTAAAACATAATGAAAATTAAATTCCAATACATGACCATTTTATACAGTTTTTCAACGATGAATAAAAACGGATGTTGAGTCATAATTTCGTGCGTGCTCCCAAAACATGTTCGACTACTTCATACCAGTTTTGTTTTTTTTTAAGAATGTACACGTGAATTCATGACGTACATTCATTGTGCAATTGACAACAAAAACAGAAAAAAACCTGTTTGCTTTAAATTATATTATTGCGACCAAACTCTCAAAACATGCTTGACTACATTATACATTGCCAAGTTTAAAAAACCTCGACTTTAGTGTGCCAACCTTTAAAATATTCACGTGTAAGTGTAGTGTCTCAGGCATGGCTTTTCCTTGCGCAATTCCAATGTATATTTTGATGTAGGTTTTCAATCTATTACACTTTTGACCATATTCTTGTAGGGTTGAATGTACGGTTGAAATGTGCTGTTGACATGTGCTGTTGAAATGTGCTGTTGAAAGTGCCTAATAGGTTACTACTAAAGTGATCGGGGGTTGAATCCCCCCACGCCCATCATTTCCCCAAACACTTCCGATCAACGTTTTGTTGAACGTAGTTGAAGGGTCCGGAAATTATGTTTTTGAGTATGACAACCCCGTCACAGCCCTCAGAGCTAAGGTTGTAGGTTATGCCCCCTGGGGCATATAAGGTTTTTACTGAAATCTTTGTCGTAGAAACTTGAAAAAGGGCTCATTTGATTGGAAATTCAAAGGACTAGTGCCCTTTTCAATAGTCGAAAGTGATTGGAGGGCAACTAACCCCTCTCTCACGGCTATTTTCTGTATGTTTATTTCTTAATATAATTTAAATAAAACACGTTACATTCAGCATAACTAAAATAAAACATTCCATTGTTCGAACCTTTTGAATAGTCGAAAGTGATTGGAAGGCAACTAACTCATGCCCACCATTTCTCTCACGCCCACCATTTCTCCAAACACATCCATCAAAATTTTCATATAGACATTTTGTTCAAGGTAGTTGAAAGTTCTGGAAATTAGGTGTTTGCCAGCGTTGTCGTAGAAACTTTAAAGAGGACTCATTCAATTGTGAATTGAGAGGGCTAGTGCCTTATGATTAGTCAAAAGTGATTAGAGGGCAAATGCCCCCCCTCGGGCCCATCATTTCTCTAAACACTTCCTATCAACATTTTGATAGAGCCATTTTGTTGAACGTTGTCGAAGGGTCTGGAAATTATGTTTTTGAGTATGACAACCCCGTCACAGCCCTCAGGGCTATGTTTGTAAGTTTTGCCCTGGGGGCATATAATGTTTTTTATAGAAGTGTTGTCGTAAAAACTGCAAAAAAGGTTCTTTTGATTAGAAATTGAGAGGGCTATTGCCCTTTTTAATAGTCGAAAGTAATCGGAGGGAGAATCCCCCCCCCGTGCATCATTTCCCCAAACATTTCTGATCAACATTTTGATACGGCCATTTTGTTCGACGTAGTTGAAAGGTCTGGAAACTATGTCTTTGAGGATGACAACCCTCCCCCCATAGCCCTCAGGACAGGGGGTTGTAAGTTATGCCCTTGGGGCATATAAGGTTTTTTATAGAAAGTTTTGTCCTAGCTGCTTCAAAAAGGGCTCATTTGGTTGGAAATTGAGAGACTAGTGCCTTTTTTATTAGTAGAACATGATCAGAGGGAAATTTTTGATATAGCCATTTTGTTCAGCCCATCAGAAAGGTCTAGAAATCATGTCTTTGAGGTAACTAATCCCCCCAGCCCTAAAGGCAAGGGTTGTAAGTTTTGCCCTGGGGATATATAGGTTTTTTTTATAGAAAATGTGGTTATATAAACCTCGGAGGGGGTTCATTGGATTGGTAATCAAACGCTCTAGTGCTCTTTTTGAGAGTCAAAGTGATCAGAGGGCAGCTACCGCCTCCACCCTACACACACGTAGTATTGTCCCGAAAGGTGACAAATAAAAATTTTGAGACAGCTTTTCTATTCAAAGTAGTCTCTGTTCAATATGATATAAATATCATATAACAAGGCTTTTAGGGTTGATACAAATCCCAGAGATTAGGGGCAAGGGTTGTAAGATATGCCCAGGGGGGATTCAAGGCTTTTATGGAAGGGATGGTTGTTTAAATTTAAAAGAGGCTCAGTCTTTCTCCTTGAAACAGACTATGTCAATATAAAACGAACAGATATTAATCAAAAAAAATTTTTCACAAAATAAGTTTTTCAAGAAAAAGTAAAGAACTCCATTAAACCAAAAATAAAAAAAATAGAATCAAATAATCTGCAAAGCATACAACTACCATAAACCTATATCAATAAATAAATGAAACCCAAAAAAACGGAAATTAAAATAAGTCAAACTCAAAACGAGCAGAAATTAATCTGAGTAGGGTTCTAAACCTATGCTTTCTAAAAGCTAGAATATAATTTGTACTTTACTGAAAACATTTTTTAAAATTTTTTCCCTTTTATAACTTTAATAAATAAAAAATTAATTAAGATTTTAAGGAAGAAATATCAGCATATGTATATTAAACCGACAATGAACATTTTTTCAGTAGAGTACAAATTTTATTCTAGCTTTTAGAAAGCATAGGTTTAGAACTCTACTCAGATTAATTTCTGCTCGTTTTGAGTTTGACTTATTTTAATTTCTGTTTGTTTTGGGTTTTGTTTATTTATTGATACTGATTTGTGGTAGTTGTATGCTTCGTAAATTATTTGATTCTATTTTTGTTCATTTTGGTTTAATGGAGTCCTTCACTTATTTTTGAAAAGATTGTTTTGTGCAAAATTTTTTTGATTAATTTCTGTTCGTTTTGTATTGGCATAGTCTTTTTCAGGGAGAAAGACTGAGCCTCTTCTGAAGTTATGCAACCATTACTTCCATAAAAATTGAAAGGGCAATAGCCCTTTCAATTTCCAATCGAATGAACACTTTTTGAAATTTTTACGACAACACTTTCTATAAAAACCTTATATGCCCCCAGGGCATAACTTACAACCCTTGCCCTGAGGACTCGGGGGGGGGGAGGGGTCGTCATCCTCAAAGATCGAATTTCCAAAACTTTCAACTACGTTGAACAAAAGGGATATCTAAAAATTCTGATTGGATGTGTTTGGGGAAGAAGTGGGCGTGAGAGGGGGGTTAATTTCGATTTTCATTTGAATTTCCAATCAAATGAGCCCTTTTTCAAGTTTCTACGACAAAGCTTTCAATAAAAGCCTTATATGCCCCCAGGGCATAACTTATAACTTGCCTTGAAGACTGTGGGGGTAGTGTCCTGCTCAGACATAATTTCCAGAACTTTCAACTGCGTTGAAGAAAATGGCTATCTCAAAATTTTGATTGAATGTGTTTGGGGAAATGCTGGGCTTGGAAGGGGTGTTATTTGCCTTCCAATCCCTTGCGACTGTTAAAAAGGACAATATAGGCTTTCCAAATTTGACAATTTTATTTGAGTTTTTTTTAATTTTCTGTAGGGGAAGTAATTTTGGTACTTATGTATCTTACGCCACTCACTCAAGTTTACGTTTTGTAAAACTTGAGAACAAACTGGTTTTTTCTTTAGTTTTTTTTTATAGATTAGCACGAAACAAGACAAAGACAAGTGACAAAATAGATGAGAAATATATAATTTGGGCTATATATTTGCACATAAGGGGGGGGGTAAATTATTTGGACAATTTGAAGTCAGAAAACAATTCTTACTTCATAATACACAGAAAAATTGTACCTAACACATTTTGCATGCAGGCCCGCTATACTTTACCAATCCCCCTAATGTGTTAATATGTAGCCCAATCTTTTTTAAAGTAATGATGAAACCGGTTTGTACTCGAGTTTTACACATAGAGTGAATGGCGTATAATACATGAGTACCGGAATTTTCCATGGAGAGAGCCGGATTTCCCGGTATTGTTTAAAAACGATTCAAGCAGAAAACGTGTTATCACCGGCGAAAAAATGTTACTTCTAAGAGAAATTTGATAGTGTTAGGTAAAAGTTTATTAGTTTTAAGGAAAGTTGATACTACGAAGAAAAAATTGGTTAGTATTAAGGAAAGCTTTCTACTTCTGGCTTAAACCTTGTTATCATAACGAAAAAATGTTACTTCTAAGGAAAATTCGGTATCTTTGACAGAAAACTTGTTACTTCTAACAGATAACTTGTTATCATTGACGAAAAATTGTAACTTTTAAGAAAAATTTGTTATCATTGACGGAAAGGTTGGTGCTATTAGAAAAAATTTGTTACTGTTAAGAAAATACCTGTTACTTCTAAGAGAAATTTAAGTGTTTTAAGTAAAAGTTTGTTAGTATTAAGGAAAAAGCTGTTACTTCGATGAGAAAATTTGTTAGTGTTAAGGAAAACTTGCTACTTCTGACAGAAAACTTGTTATCATAAACGAAAAAATTGTTACTTCTATGAAAAATTTGGTATCTTTGACAGAAAACCTTCTACTTTTAACAGAAAAGTTGTTATCATTGACAAAAATTGCTACTTTTAAGAGAAATTTGTTATCTTTGACGGAAAACTTGATGCTCTTAGAAAAATTTGTAACTGTTAAGAAAAACTTGCTAGTTCTGAAGATAAGTTGTTATCATAAACATAAAAATGTTACTTCTCACTAATAGCCTAACTACCGTAATTATAAAATGAAAAATTCAGATCCGATAAGCCCAGATCTTGATTCAAAAACCAGATTTCAAAAGTGTTGAATTTCACGCCAAAGGACTTGAGCAGTTTGCCGTGTTTTGGGACCACAGAATAAATGTCATAGGAAGAGTGAGACAACAGTCAACCGCCTCCGATACGTATTTCCAACAAAATGCTTTCAGATTAGAGGGCAAAAAAATTACTAGATTTTGGCAAATATTTACTAGATTTGTTCGATTTTACTAGATCTGACCCCCAGTTTACTAGATTTACAAGGTGGATGTGCTTTTTACAAGATCTAGTAAAATTTTACAAGGGGTGGCAACGTTGCCTGGGTACACCACAGTTGACGAGTACATCGTTCCTTGGATCTTCTCCCATATAAACCCTGCCGTCCCTAAGATAAGATCTGAACCAATCCACAGCTTCGCCTCGTATTCCTACGTGTTCCAGTTTCCCGAGGAGAATTGCGTGTACATACTATCAAATGATTTTCTGATATCAAGCAGAACTGCTGCAGGCAGTAGGCCAGAGCCCAGAGCTTTTTTGTCCATAAACTTAAAACTGTTAGTGCATCTTGGGTGGTTCCCTGGTCTGAACCCAAACTGGCGACTATTAAGGATCCCTTTCTTCTCTAGAAACAAGAGTAGCTGTTGCTGCATAGGTTTTTCAAAAACTTTTGAAAATACTGAAAGAATAGAAATAGGTTTGTAATTAGCCGGGTTAAGACAAGAACCTTCTTTGTGTAGCGGAAATATTCTAGCTTTCTTTAGTAATTCTGGGAAAGTACCCTTTTGCAACGACAAACTTATTAAGTAAGTAAGGGGCTCAATGATAGACGGAGCAACTGCTTTTAAAGCTTTTTTGTGTGCTCTGTCGAACCCAGAAGCCGAATTGCCTCTCAGAAATCGTATGGTTAACAGGGTTCCAGATAGAGAAACAGGTATGAGTGCCATTGACTTGACGCATGCCGGACCATGGTAATCTTTAAAACTCTTGCTGGGCCTTTCAACAGAATCTGCTGTTTTTTTGCCAACCTCTGCAGAAAACGTCCCTAATGCATTTGAAGCGTTTTATTTGAAGAGTTTCCTCATTAACAGATATTTGCGATGGAAGCTCAGGGGGAGGGCTGCAGGGGTGCAGTATGGAGTTTACAAGCTTCCATATTTTCCGAGAGTTCTTTCCACTTTCATCTATTTTCTCATTAAAATAATCTCTCTTGACTTTTCGTAGAATTGATCGAAGACATTTATTATAATTCTCATATTTCTCAAGTGTCGCTAAGCATGGGTCATTTATGTGATTAGTTCATAGTTTATTTTTCTTATTAATAGACTGGACTAGTCCTTGACTAATCCAAGGGCTGATTGGTTGATTTTTCCGTCCAGTAATTTTTGTTAGCTTTTCGCAGCAACAGTCCGTATATGTACTCATAAAAATACTATGGAATTTCTCGAATCCTCTATTAACATCATCTGTGCTCAAAACACTTTCCCAAGAAGTGCTTTCTATGTTTTGTTTGAGGGTTTCCAAGTTCTTATCATTCAAATTCCAAGTTGTAAATCTCTGCTTAATCAAACCATTAGGCTTAGGATGTTAATGCTGTATCGTAAGCAGATGAAAATCGTAAGCAGAGGGAAACGATCAGCAGTGTTACCAACATAATGAGGAAAGGCAATGGCTGTACCTTTGAGAAGAGCCGTAGACCACTTAGAAGTTTGCGCAAACCCGAACTTTTCTTATAGCATTGAAAAGAAAAACAAAGCAAGAACACACGAAAAGGAAAAGCATCTCAACTGGAAAAAAAAACATATAACAACAAAAATACAAAAAAAAACAAAAACAACAAAAACACTTCAAGCGGCAAATTACACATAAACACTGTCTCGAGGTATAGTTATAATACTTAAGAATTTATATTTTTTTCATCAATTTACCAGTACCTAAAATTTACCAACATTCTCATCTAATTAAGTGCTACAACCGCCCATGATAACACACAAAATATAAATAAACAAAAGAACTCTATGCGTCCGAGTCAGAATCATTTGCATTTTCTGGGTCCTAGCCAGCGCGAGGAAGCTTGAGCGGATCGAAGCAGTCATCTAGAAACTTTGTCCACTGGGCCGTCTTTGATTTCTTAGTTTCTAGCCTAAGTTTGATTCCATTTTGAATCAGACGCGTTTCCACTACTTTCTCACTTGCTACTTCTAATTTTGCAGCTTATAATCAAGCGATAAAAGTTCTTTACGTCGTTTCCCGAGATCAGCTGGTAAGTCAACAGATACGCTCAAACCGGTTTTCTCAAGGTTGCCCGCTATTTCTCAGCGTCAGACCGCTAGAGCTAGACGACTCAGTGTTTGACTGTTTCTTTGAGATCCTGTATACCAAATTTAGGCGTATATGGGCTGCGGTAGCTATTCCAAGTTTCGACTCAAAGAAACCGACTACTTTCTGACGGAGATCTTCGTCTACTGAAGATTCTAGGCCGTGGATAACAAGATTCTTTCTTCTCGAGTAAAGTTCGGAGCGAAGAGCAGTCGACTTCACTCTTACAAGCTCAGATCTAAGAAGCCTAACAGGTTGACAAGTTATGGATTGACAAGCAAGGCCGTATCCAGGGGGGGGGGGGTACCCGGTTTGACCCCCCCCCCCCCAAATTTTTGACCGAGTCGAAAATTAGTCTAAAAAATACCTGTAAAGACAAAACCTTACCAGAAAAAAAATATGCTTCCACACTAAATCCTATTGCATTTGTGGGTAAACGGTTCTGATCAGCTTACGCAGGATGTTAGACAAAGTCCACGGGAAAAAAATCGGGTAAACCCCCCCCCCCCCCCACCCCCCGTAACAAAACCCTGGATCCACTCTTGTTGACAAATTATGACAATTTATAAACCAAACTTGACAAGTTGTTACAAGTATTGTCCTAGAAACTCTTTAATTTCATATCCAACTGCTCATGGGAACTTCCTATCAAACTTTCATCATGGAGTTCATCAACGTCATAGCTACTTGGAAGGTAATTACCCTTCTTAAATTTCAACTTTAACCACTACTAGCTGGTGATCTTTACTTTTATCTTCAGTAAAGGCACTTTTTATACCCTAGTATTATCGAACCAGCCGCAAGACTGAAACTTGATTATGTTGCTAAAAGCCTTTGGCTGTTGCAACAGCCAATGACATAAAAGAGAGTATCCTTAAACTACCACTAAAATTCCACAGGGATCAGGAACATGCTGGTTTCGGAGGGGCCACTGGTCTACTTTTTGCCTCGAATCATTCATATTGAAAGCTTTTATGACCTTGGTTTCAGAAATGAAACTTGAAACAAGCAGGAATTAAAATGAATAATCGATCCAAAAGTAAAACAGAAACAATACCATAAATGAGATTGGGGCTACTGACCCCTAAATCTTATAAAGGCTTGAGTGTTTCTCCTAAATGCCAGAACAAAAAGCTGATTAAGTATTTATTGCACAAAACGGCGGCTGATCGAACATTTCATCCGAAAATGAAATAATTATCCATCATTTTATTTCTTAAGCAAATATGCTAAGAAAGATTCACTAATATTCCTACAATAAACATGTGGTATAATTATTTAAGTTTAAAACGAACAAAAAATAACCAAAATATACATTTCAAAAAAGGACGTGCTTCTTTTCAAATGATAAAGAGTTACACTAAAACAAAAATGCGCAGAAATTAAGTCATAATAAAGACAGTTGAAAAAATTAACGTAGCACTCATTCAGACTTTCCAAAAGACCACTTTATCGTCATACTATATGCTTCAGGTCCGCAAAGGCAAAGGATGGCTGGCCCTCTACCCCCAATTGGCACTTCCTTGCTAAAGGGCCATGGAATGGAGATGACTACCGCTGATTTGGACTTTAAAGTCAACTCAACTCCTTTACTCGCTTTTTAGCATTCTACAAAAATGAGGCAATATCATGGGGCAAAACACAAGTCAGAATCTTTACATGTTCTACCTTACTGTAACTGTTGGTTTTTTTTAAAGTCATGAACTAAAATCGGACGTCAAAAACCATTTAAAGCCAAATCTATTTCTTCTTTTTTTATATATATTAATAGGATTCCCTTGGCACTCTCATTGTCTGCATAATATGATGATTTTTTAGTTGCCTCACATACTCGAAAAGTTTCAAGTGGATGAGCGAAAAAATGAGTTTTTCGCGCCAAAAATTTATGCGATTTTTGGAAAATTTTAAAACCCCAAATCGATTTTCTTCCTGAGTTGGTTGTATTCTTCTAAGTCCCTAGGTTCAGTCTGCTCTCACCGAAAGTTAATTGTCAATCGGCTAAAATCAACTCTTTGTCCAATTTGGCTAATGCCGTTTTTTTTTTTTTTTTTTTTTTTTTTTTTTTTTTTTTTTTTTTTTTTTTTTTTTTTTTTTTTTTAAGTTTAATCCAGTTGAAAAAAAGAAAGAAAGAAAGAACAACTTGGAGACAAAGCATTTATGGATTTTTCATTTGTCTATACAAGAACAGAAATATGAATAGAAGTTAGCTTAAATGTAGAAGATTTTCTTTTCTTCTGAAGATTGGCTTGAAATAGTAAGATGAACAATCTCCCCTAGGAAGTTAATTTTATACATTTTAATATCTAAACCACAATTGTGCTCAATAAATTTTATAGCTAAAAAGTTACTGTTGGTCTCTGTTGGATATATAATTTTATCGATGTTTCAAGGCGTCGAATCTCAGAAAACATGCATTCCGCATTTTATTGTTTTTGAACCTCACGCCCTCACAGTCTGTGTAATTTCTTACGTAAAATTCTGGTAGATTAATTTTCTGGATTAAATAGTCGCTTAGCTGGAGAAATGACAGGTTGAAAAATTTCCCGCCAATCTATTCATTTAGAAATAAATCATTAGGAGACTTTTCTTTGTCACTGAACCATTTTTGTTTACATTATGTATACATATATATATATATATATATATATATATATATATATATATATATATATATATATATATATACATATATATATATGTATATATATATATATATATATATATATATATATATATATATATATATATATAATATATATATATATATATATATATATATATATATATATATATATATATATATATATATAATTATATATATATATATATATATATATATATATATATATATATATATATATATATATATATGTATATATATATATATGTATATATATATATATATATATATATATATATATATATATATATATATATATATATTATATATATATATATATATATATATATATATATATATATACTATATATATATATACATATATATATATGTATATATATATATATATATATATATATATATATATATATATATATATACATATATATATATATGTATATATATATATATATATATATATATATATATATATATATATATATATATATATATATATATATATATATATATATATATATATATATATATATATATATATATATATATATATATATATATATATATATATATATATATATATATATATATATATATATATATATATATAGCAAGTTGAATAAATTGTTTATTTCCACTCCCACAGTTTTTCAGTCCTGCGATTACAGGAAAAAAAGTCCTTGCATAGTCCTATATTACCAATTTTCAGGCTCCGGTGTATTCCCCGTGGAAACCACCTCGCCCCCTCCCCACACACAGAAAATTCCTCCTGGAAGTTCTCCCTCGCGTAAAACCCTCCCTGGAAAATTTCACGGCATGTCTTCCTGAAAAATTCTCTCTGCATGTAAAATTGAGCAGCCAAAGGCAAATTAAGACAAATTAAAAGAACGAAGAAAAGAGGTCATTATGGAAATCGTACCTGTATTCGAAAACACATGCGAAATACATGATGCAGAATCAAACAGTTCCTTGTAAAGAATTCTAAATAAGGAATGACTCGTGCCAATAGTAACCGAAACTTTAAAAAAAGAATTTTGTAACAAATAATGCATCAAGAGAACTGTTTTTATGCTTATTTTAAATATAAAGCTAATTAAGTTTAATGTTACACATCAAACGCCACGAGCCTGGGAAAATTTGCCTGGTTTTCGAAAAACTGGAAAAACACCCCTAAAAAGGCAAGTGGTCGCAAATCCACGGAAGTAATTACTCGTACTTCTTAGTCTCAATCTCTTATCTCTTTGCACTTACATCATAGGGGCAATTCTTCTACAGTTGCCACTAATTTCAGATTTTTTATTTTCTTTGACCTTTATCTTACCCTACTATGATAACTGTAGGATATTCCACACCATACATTCTTCCCATATTTCGTAATGTAGGTAGAATATTCCAAAATTCCTTCTTTTCTTCGTTATTTTTTTTGTCATACTTTCTCTGTTGCTGCTCAATTTTATAGGGGGGGGGGGGTCGACGGAGGAAATTTTTATGGTGAGTATGCTACGTGGAGGCGTTTTTTGGGGAGTGACTAATTTTCCAGGGGAATACCCTAGCACCGTAATTTTGATGCTTTAAAACAATTGATTTTGGCAGTAAGGCACAGTCGAAGTTCACATTTTTCGCATTCAAAAGTGGTGTATTCTGATTCGCACTCTTTGCAGCGGCTCTGCTTCTCAGTTTTTTTTTGGCCAGTGATCAAGTCCATCGGCTTGAACAGATATTGCTAGTCGGATTCGATTGCGACTTCTAATCGTGATGAAGCTTTCTGCGACATCTACGGATGGTCTACCATGTTTACGTTGGGGTATCACACGTACTGAGGCATACAACCCTGCTGCAATTTCGGACCTGAGGGCTCTCAAGATCGTCGGTTCATCTGTCCTTGAAGTGAGTGCTTTGACGTCTGACCTGAAAAGAAGCCAATTACTGCAGACTGCTGTGTCAATAAGCCACCAGAAGATTCTCATAGACTATATTCGTGTCTGGAGATAAGTTTGGCACATCTCCACCAGCATGTCTGCTAAATCTACGCCACCCATATGACGGTTTACACTTATAAGCAATGGCTGGCCTTCAAACTTCAACCCTGGATTTATCCCTAACATTCCAGCGTCTACATTTATCCTGTGGTGTTATTCCTGCATTTGTCGAAGCCAACCAAACCGTGTTTTTATCTAACCATTTCACTAGAATAACGCCAGAATGAATTTCATTCATGTAATCTGAAGTTCCTCTCGCTCGTTTTTTATTTCCTCTTCTGCGAGGAATGGGCATCCCTTCAATCGCGCTTTGTTCAACGTACCAATACAAGGGAATCCTTTAATTTTTGAGCAAACTCATTAGTTTCAGGCTTGAAAACAAGTTGTGAAAGCCTCCAACTTCAAGGTCTGGCTCTATGTCATCTTCAACAAGACCTGAGGGCTCTCAAGATCGTCGGTTCATCTGTCCTTGAAGTGAGCGCTTTGACGTCTGACCTGAAAAGAAGCCAATTACTGCAGACTGCTGTGTCAATAAGCCACCAGAAGATTCTCATAGACTATATTCGTGTCCGGAGATAAGTTTGGCACATCTCCACCAGCATGTCTGCTAAATCTACGCCACCCATATGACGGTTTACACTTATAAGCAATGGCTGGCCTTCAAACTTCAACCCTGGATTTATCCCTAACATTCCAGCGTCTACATTTATCCTGTGGTGTTATTCCTGCATTTGTCGAAGCCAACCAAACCGTGTTTTTATCTAACCATTTCACTAGAATAACGCCAGAATGAATTTCATTCATGTAATCTGAAGTTCCTCTCGCTCGTTTTTTATTTCCTCTTCTGCGAGGAATGGGCATCCCTTCAATCGCGCTTTGTTCAACGTACCAATACAAGGGAATCCTTTAATTTTGAGCAAACTCATTAGTTTCAGGCTTGAAAACAAGTTGTGAAAGCCTCCAACTTCAAGGTCTTGCTCTATGTCATCTTCAACAAGAGTGCCCTTGATAAGCTTAAAAATCATGTACAAAACCTGACACACTAACTCTTGTGAACACTTTTATTCCCCACTTCCTCGGCTTTTCCGGGAGATGTTGTCTCAAGTAGCATCACCACCTAAAAGCAATCACTTCCTCGTCAATTGAATGGTGTTCTTCGGGGCTGACTTAAAGAAACCTGGAACGGATATGACCCAGAACGGGTCAAATCTTGTATAGCTTGTCAAAATATGTATTGCGAACAGTTTAGTTTCTGTATGGCTATATCTAGGATTATATTTGGGGAGAGGCTATGATTTTTGAGGGGGGTGTTAAAAAAACTATACAGAACGTGTCAAAATTTATTTGTATGTATTTTTTGTAGCCATTTTATTTTGTGAGTAAAATTGAACCTTTGAGTGAGTGGATGGGAGGAGGGCTGAAACAATAACACCCTTCACTCCGGATGCATTGTTTTGGGTGTTTAGTTTGAGGGGGCTTATACAAAAATTAACAAAATGCATCAACATAAGTTTATTTGCATTTTTGTACAAAGACAGACAACTTCCTCGTTCAATTATTTAGTAATTTCTGTTCGTTTTGAGTTTGAGTTGAATATATAGTTTGATTATTTGTAACTTAGAAGTTCATTATTGGTTTCATTTTTATAAAGTTTTTTCTTTTAATTTTTAGTTGATTATTCATTATAATGCGAATTCTTTTTTTTTTTACTCTGCTGAAGACATGTTTTGTCAGTGAACTCTTTCTGTAACTAATCTAGTGAATAATCTGGAAGTTCATTAGTTTGTGAATGACCCGAAAAGGTATTTATTTTTTATGAATAAAAATGCTAGTTTCAATTATATTATTTTAGTAATACTACTGATGACGGTCGCTGTATATTTGATTGAAATATCTGGGCTTTTGTGCCTGTTTTTTCACTGTCTAAATGGATGTATCCCCATTTGAAGATTTATTTGTTCCTCTTTACTTTGTTAAGAACAACTTGTTTTTTTTAAATTCAATCTCAAATAAGACGTCCGTTTCACCCACATTTATTGCAATTTGTGAATGTTAAAAAATTACACAACGAAAAAAAAAGAAAGTAAAAAAACTCTGCAATCTGATTCAGCTTTTTTAGGCCTAGTACTCGAATGTTTATCCACTAAGGACGGGACGTCAGGTACTGGTTTTCACCAGTTTGATGAAAAAGCTACTTTCCCCTGAAAATAAGTGATACTACTACTACTTTTAACAACTCACAGGAGTATCAACCTGCCTGAGACCAGCACAGCTGTGCAAGCTCCTCCTCCATCCCAATCTATTCAAAGCCTCCCTCTTTACACTCTCCTAAGAAGGTATATTGCTATTAAGTCAATTTTTTATCATGTCAATACAATGTTTTACTATTAGGCCGTTTAGCTGAATCTTCTTGATCTTGAGCAACTTTTATCTATGACATCCACTTGATATCTCGTTAAATCATTTTTAATCCTGTCTCTACTTTTCTTACATTCCTCTTATTTTCGTATGATCTATCGCCTAAATTCTTTTTGTACCTGTCCCCCTCTTCTCTACTAGACTAAAGTATTTTCACTAATATTCCTAGCCGCGTTTCTAACTTTTTTTTCCTAAGACACCATCTGCTACTTCACAAACTATTTTCCTAAAATTATTCCATCCATCTTCTACATTGTCAAATTTTAGACACTTTTAGTCTCTGCAGTTATGACTAAATATGCCTAAGTGATAACTGTAAAAATATTGACTTTTTTAAAAAATAGGGATGTACTCACATGTAAAAGAGGCGTATATTCATAATTTTAGTCCAATAAAGGTTTTGGGTATAAATGCAACATTTTTTCAAGACTGTTATGGTTAATGACCGATGCAGGGCAGTATCCTGATTTTTTTTTCGGGGGTGTTTTACGCAAGAATTTTTTTCGGGGGGGGGGGGAGAGGGTACACAAAAAAAATCAAAAAACGGATAAAAAATTGTCTATATTCATTTTTGTTATGTTTTTACGAGTCAGACAAATATTTCAGGAGGAGGGGGGGGTTAGAACCCCCTAACCCCTGGATATGGCCATGGACAAATACTGAATGGATAATTATAGACCGGCCAATGTCGAAAATCCGGTAGTCATCGTGG
>CM051264.1:22737982-22790482 GCA_027921565.1 Artemia sinica | reverse complement strand
GTCGTCTTGGGGATGCTCCCATTTTTTTCAATTCGGCAGATTTTCTCAGGCTTGTAATTTTTTATGGGTAACGTTGAACCTATTGAACTTTATATATTTGGAATCAGCATAAATTCGATACTTTTGATGTATCTACTGTTATCAAAACCCTTTTTTCAAGAGTTTCGGCTGCTATTGAGCCGCGTCGCTCCTTACTAACAGTTCGTTACCACTGTTTGGTGTAATATTATTAAAATTCCATTTCCTTTTTATTACTATTAGTACGAGGCGCTCTTTACATACAGTTTGTCACCAAAACTTTTTGGGTAAGGGTTACACCTTTATGCTTTTTATTAAATCATTCAATTTTATCAGACTCGTAACTTTAAATGGTTAATATTCAATTTACTGATCGACATATATTTGGAATCATTATAGCAAGTCGGTTCTTTTTATGGATACAGTATAATCAAAATTCGTTTTTACTGTTTCGATTTTTATTAACACTCGTCGATCTCTATTTGGAGTTTATTACCACGAACTGTTTGATAATACGCCACAGTTCATGCTAGAAGGACAAGTGCTGAATAAGAGGTTAAATAAGGACATACAAGTATTGGCCCTAAGATCATTGACTATTTCTGGTCTTATGAAGCAACATAACCGTAGGAGAATTTTGCGTCTGTTGTGTGGGCTAACTACCCACGACATGAGATTAAATATCTCTTAAACAGTGGCATATTAGTGTGTTTCGGTCCCACGAGTCTTACATTTTTTTAAAGGCTAATCCATTGCTGCATGTGTCGTTTCAATTGGACAGCCAAATATTTCAGCGCATTTTATAGTCCATTAAAATTCACCCAGTTTTCACAGCCCATTCTGAAGTTCGTAGAGAATGCAAAGTATGATGTAAATTGAGGATTTCGCATGAAATCGACTCTGTTTCGTTTATGAAGTTTATTTGTGAGTATGCAAAAT
The DNA here is from genome assembly GCA_027921565.1 of Artemia sinica. Classification (NCBI taxonomy): domain Eukaryota; kingdom Metazoa; phylum Arthropoda; class Branchiopoda; order Anostraca; family Artemiidae; genus Artemia; species Artemia sinica. Next base: position 22,789,525 of record CM051264.1, on the reverse strand, counting down.
TTGGCAGTTCTTCAATCTTTCCGGTAAGTTCTTTCTTTTGGAATAATTTGGATAGGGGTACTTCCGTGTTAGTCCGACAACACTCAAGAATTTTTCTCAGTTGAATGAGCTAAAAACCGTTTTACCATTCTGTATTGGGAGACAATTAGCTTAGGTTCACTGAAATAAACTACATTGTAGCTATAGTTTAATTAAATATTCAAGAATAGAGTTGGTATTTTGGTTAGGTTATGTTAGGTATTCAATATAATGCGTCCTGGGCGGCCTGCTATACATAATTGTTTGCTGTAGTTTCCATAATTTTGTCTACTAAAGTATTTTATTTTCATCATATTTTAGGATATTTTATTACGATTAACCTAACTTCGTTTCTTGAGTTTTTTTGGTCTAACACGTAAGTACATGGGTAGGATGTGTTCATGAAGAGTAGGGTTTGTGAGCGCCAGTGTCCAAAGTACAGGGGATAACAAGGAAAAGGGCACAGAAAGTTGTTCAGTAAAATGTTCATAAAAGTAGGTTTATCCAAAGGGTGGTTGTGTTCTCAGTTCGGCTGCGGTACTCCAGATGGCATTATGTTGTGACATAAATTTTTAGGAGGATAAAATCAAAATCATGTTGGTATTGGAACCTAGATTTTCTAAATGTATGCACAAGAACAAAAACGAGAGTGAGACATATTTTGAGAAAAATTCGAAATACCTTGAAACCAAAATGAATTGGTGACAAGGACTAAACCAATTGTGCAGCGTCGTGAGCTTACGAATGTAGACTGTGAATCTAACTTCGAAAGAGTGTCATATGACACTTTTTGAATTAATTCAACCAGCTTGGGATCTAAAAAGGTGGCATGAGAACAATGGCATAATTTCGTCAAAAAACTGGGGGAGGGGGGCAAAGTTGGAGTCAATTTTCCCAAATCGATTGAAAATGACAATGAAAACTGAAATAGGAGCCATGTTGTACCATAAAGTCAAAGATATACTAAAGAAAACTGACCCGTTTCCGTGGATGCTTGAATAATACAGGATTATCTTCGTTTTGGCAAGATTTTGAAGATACTATATTTCAGCTTGGATGGGGAAGCAAACTGGTGTCTGGGGGCGGGCAGTTGCCACCCTGCCCCATAACGAATTACGCCCCTGCGTGAGAATGTAATCAAGTTTTAAATTATGTGATTCTTCTGCATTTTTAGATGAAAATAACCAACAAAAAAAGTCTTTTTAAGTGCATTAAATGAAATAAACTTATAAAAAATAGCGCGAGTTTAAGAGAAATCGCAACAACTTTCTATAGATACAGTTTACGTTAATTAAGGCAATGCTAGTTAGTAGTATATCCCGCCCCCTGCCGCGTGTTGTTTTAGTGCAGTTACTGGATGTGTGATATATAAGTGATTCCTACGTCTTAGCTCAGATAAAGTAGCTTAGGAGACATCATGGTTGCAGTATTAGCTGAACCTGATCAAAAAATAAACCTCGACCAAAGTAGCCGGAAATTAAAAGCTCAATTTCAAAGAAGTTGTTTGGTGTAAAAAAGACCCGCAAATTGATAGACCTGCAAAAGACCCGCGCTTGCCTATGATAAATTGGGCTGCCACCCACAAGCTCCCACTTTTTGCAGTACAGTTTAACTTTTGTATAGCAATGCTCCAAGATTGAAAGCCCTCATAAATGTGTATCTTTTTAACATAATATGATAGGATTATCATAAATATAATGGGAATGCCACGCCCTTCAACCCCTATATCTACCGTTCTCGTACATATATATATATATATATATATATATATATATATATATATATATATATATATATATATATATATAATATATATATATATATATATATATATATATATATATATATATATATATATATATATATATATATATATATATATATATATATATATATATATATATATATATATATATATATATATATATGTATATATATATATATATATATATATATATATATATATATATATATATATATATATATATATATATATAATGTGTATGGGAAATGAGTAATATATAATACCTTTTGCTACCCGTTAGCCGCTGCAAAATAGCACTTTTGGCCAAGTAAGGGCCTCGGGAGTGAATTCTGTGATAGCCAATTGGTCCAAAATTGTTGAAGAGTTATATATTCAACTTCACAGTTATTGAGGATATATTGCCACGCAGTGGTACACTTCTCTCTAAATCTTTTATCTCTCCTTTTCTATTGAATGCACTAGTTATCTTGTACAAAATTCCGTTTTATCCCTAAGTTTCAGGATAAAAAAAAGCAAAAGTTATTTCCATTTTCTCAACGGAAAATATTGGTAATGTCTTATTTTCTGTAAAGCAACAGTAGTCGCTTAAACGTCGTGAATGGGAGGGGGGCTCAGTGTGGTAACACCCCCATGGCCCGTTCAGGGTAAGTTTTGATCGATTTAAGTTTTACCGTCCATCTTTACTAGTATTTTGAAAACAAAAAGGTTGTATTTATTTTAAGAAAAAAACGCACAAAGACCATTTAAGATAATGTGTTTTGAATTCTTCAATCCACACTGCGTGCATTGAAGAAATGGGATAACTCAAAGCCTGCCTCCACTAGAAAACTTTGGGGTTTTCTCCACTAGAAAATCCCCAAAACTTCTGTTTTTAGAGAAGCGAACGTTATATCTAAAATTGTCTCAATCAAATCTCGCCTCCTCGACAATAATTCAAGCTTTTCTTCAGTTTGAAACTGTTTTGTTTCTTCTAGAAATTATCTAAGAGCGTTTAAATGTCCTAATAAATCAATGGGTTGATCAGATAAACTTGCGTTAAAAGCTAGTTTAATTAACGCAAACTTCGGTTAATTAAGTAAATTATACTACTTTAGACTACGCTAGGGGAGGGGCGCCCCCTCGCCCCCCCCCCCCTGGAACCGCCACTGGTTGTCACAATGTCTTTCGGTTTGATTTGAAGTTTGAAAAAAATGAAGTAAATTGTGTTTAAATTAAAACAAATTTGTTTCTAATATAGCTGTACTTCACAACAATATACAGTAGGCTTCATTCCCAAACACATTTATTTATTATTCCTTTTTCATGTATCCCGACATGTTCTTATCAGCTTTCATTGCAATAAAGTAATTGGGCCCAGGATCCTTAATAGAATTACACACGTCGGTTACGTGATTCTGGAGCAGTGATCCCCTCCATATATACGTATTATGTACTCTATATTTCTTTGAGACTGTTGGGGAATCTGTTCTTACTCTTTCCTGAGTCGTGTGTGACTCAGGTCTGCTCTGTTTCTGGACTTGGTAAATAAAACACCATACGGTGGACTTTTTGCGTTCCCAGTAGCCATAGACGTATTATCAAACAGTTCGTGGTAACGAACTGTAAGTAAGGAGTGACCCGGCTCAATACTAACCGAACCTCTAAAAAAACGAATTTTGATACAAATAGCTACATCAAAAGAATTGTATTTTTATGCTGCTTTTAAATATATAAGTTTCATCAAGTTTAGTTTTGCCCATCAAAAGTTCTGAGAAAATTTGCCTTATTTTTGAAAAAAGGAGGAAACACCACCTAAGATCACGGATGCGTATTTATTTGATTTATTTTGTTGTTGTTTTTTCCCAGGGGTGATGATATCGACCCAGTGGTCCTAGAATGTCGAGAGAGGGCTCATTCAAACGGTAATTAAAAGTTCAAGTGCCCTCTTTAAGTGACCAAATAATTTGGAGGGCAACTAGGCCCCCTCCCACGCTCATTTTTTCCCAAAGTCACCGGATCAAAATTTTGAGATAACTGTTTTGTTCAGCATAGTAGAAAAATCTAATAACTATGTCTTTGAGAACGAATTAATCCCCACGGTCCCCGGGGAAGGGCTGCAAGTTATGAGCTTTGCACATTGTTTAAATACGGTATTGGTTATTGGGAAGTTTAGCCTACAGACGTTTTCAGGGAGGGTTCTGGTGGGGGGGGGGGGTCGGGGGAGTTTGTTACGTGTGAGGATATTTCCATGGAGGAATTTTTTATGGGGAAGAGAATTTTCAGGAAGGGGGCGCTGGATTTCCCAGCATTATTTTAAAAAAATCAGAAATTAAATTTAAAAAAACAAGTTTTTCAACTGAAAGTAAGGATCAGCATTAAAACTTAAAACGAACAGAAAATATTATGTATAAAGGGGCTTGCCTCTCCTCAATAGCTCGCTCTTACGCTAGTTTTTTTTTCAACTTTAAAAATAGGTTATTATTCTAATTAAACAGCCTTTGTGATTCAGGAATCATTCTTAAATAACTGAAATAAAAATCAAACTTAGGTTATTATAAGGTTATTATTAGTTTTAAAAAAAGTAAAATTAATCTAAGCTTGAACCAACTTATAAAAAAAGGTAAGAAAACAAGGAAAACTTAACAAATAAGAGCTATACAAGAATAACCTGAATATTGAAAGAAAAACTCAAACCTATCAATTGGTGTTAGCTCAAGAAATTTACGATTGGGGAGAGGAATTTACTGTTGAACATCCAGAGGGAGGTGGAAATTTGCTGTTTTTTTTTGTTTTTTTTTTCTTTGAAAATACCAGGGCAGTGTCATGAGCAGCCAATTTTCAGGTGGGCAAGCCCGTATTATATCAATTGCACCGCATGAAATTTACATTACCTGCCATCCTCATAGACTCAACCTTGTTTTGGGGGATTCCATTCAGAACTTGAGATGAATGGCATGTTTTTTCGCCACTCTTCCAGAACTGTATGTTTTATCGAGAATAGCAGTAGACGCTACCAACTGTTTGTTAATGTTCAGAAAGCCACTGGCATAACTGTTCTTCAGCTGGAGTAATCACCTACTACAAGATACTGGAATAGATCTTTAATGAGAGTCATGAGAGGTCTGGTGTTGATATTTAGTGAAAAGGCTCTTAGGAAGTTGTTGTATTTCAATCAATGGCGGATCCAGGGGGCGAGGGGGCGCTTCCCCCCTAGCGTAGTCTAAAGTAGTGTAATTTACTTAATTAACCTAAGTTTGCGTTAATTAAACTTGCTTTTAACGCAAGTTTATCGGATCAACCTATTTTGCGCCCCCCCCCCCTAATTTTTTTATCGGATCAACCTATTTTGCGCCCCCCCCCCCCCTCTAAAAAAAATCCTGGATCCGCCCCTGATTTCAATACTATGATTAGAAAATATATTTAAATATACAAAATTATTATATAAAATCAAACTATACAAAATACATAGCTAGAGAACATTTTTAGAAAAATGAGACCTTGTCGGTTCTCAGTGTTGCAATAAAAACTGTAAATTAATTTCCAACTTAAGTTCTCTCTGTATTCATTAGACACTTTTAAATTGCTTCTTACTATTATTAGTCGATTTGGGAGAGGCCTGTGCTAACCACTTTGACGAAATATTGCTCTTCAACAAATATAAGCCGACCAATTTAGTGGGCCCACAGAGATTGCTTAGCCGCCCCTTAGTTCAGAATGAAATGACGCCACTGGATGAGCTGCTAAATACAATTGAAGCGGTCTTGAAATCATCAGTCTATTATGTGTAGGATGCAAAACACTTAACTTTTTGATAACAACTTGATAGACAACTTTTTGCAATAGTATTAGGCTATTGCAAACCACTACGCAAATTTGACTAGTTCAAAAACCAATTAAATGATAAACAGGTTTTAAATTAGCATTATTTAAACAGCAAGAAAACATTAATTGAGTCATTTTGTATAAGATATAAACTGTATCTGTGGGTAAATTACCATGTACACGCACTTAACGGCGGGTAGGGGCTAAGGTAAGGTTGGAAGGGCAGGGTGGGGGAGGGGAGAGGGAGTTGAGTATTAAGAGTGATGGTGAATGGATTTGTTATTATTATTTTCTTTTATTTTTTTCTATCTACTATTATTTTTAATTCAGTAATTTATTTATTTATCTAAATATATATATATATATATATATATATATATATATATATATATATATATATATAATATATATATATATATATATATATATATATATATATATATATATATATATATATATATATATATATATATATATATATATATACTATATATATATATATATATATATATATATATATATATATATATATATATATATATATATATATATATATATATATATATATATATATAGACTATATATAGACTATAGTTTATCTATTTTTGGTTTATTTATAATAGTGTTAATTAAATTTTTGAGGTTTATGTAAATAGTTGAGTTAATAGGTAAGTAGTTACGTGGGCTTTCGCGCGATCGCAACCCTTCATAGGTTTTCTCCAGCGCGAAATTTTTATTTATTTATTTGTTTGTGATTGTGGATTAATATTAAACTTATGAAATTAAAATTGAATAATAAAATAAACTTATGAACTTAACAAGGTGTATTTTCTCTATTAGTTAAAAAAAAAAAATTCCCCAAAAAAAAATTTCAAAGAAAAGTAAAGAGCTCCATTAAGCCAGATATGACCAGAAATAAAGTCAAATAATCTTCCAAGCGTAAAACTACCACAAATCACCATCAATAAATAAATGAAAATTAAAGCGAACAGAAATTACAACAAATAACCGAGTCAAACTCAAAACGAGCAAAAATTAAAACGAGTAGGTTGACAACCCGCATCCCTTCTCAAATCCAGAACATAATTTGCACTTAACTGAAAAACAACAACAAATGACCGTGGATTGTCAGTTTAATATACACATACTGATATTTATTTCTTAAAGTTTTATTAATTTTTATTTATTAAAGTAAAAAATGTGAAAAATATTAAGCTGCCTTTTTTAGCCAACAGGCTAGCCATGACAAAAGTGCTCCACTTTTGCAGTAAGCACTCAAAGAAGCACACATGTGCTTCAGTGATAAAGAAGCACACATGCTTGCAGAAAAGTAAATTGTTATGGTTTGTATCAATAGTAAATCAATAGTAAATAGATAATATTAAGAATGATAATAGGCTGAACACAAAATAGTTCACAGAAAGTGTCCAGTTTTCTTCGGCTTCTTTACACAAATTAAACTTAAAAAACAGTTTCTCAACTGAAAGTAAGGAGCAACTTCAAAACTTAAAACGAACAAAACTTGTTACGCATGTGAGGGGGGTTGCTCCCTCCTCAAGGCCTCGCTCTTTACGCTAAGGTTTTATTATAACTTAAAAAAAACTTATTGTTCCCTTCTCAAATCCAGAACATAATTTGCACTTAACTGAAAAAACAAAAACAAATGACCGTGGATTGTCAGTTTAATATACACATACTGATATTTATTTCTTAATGTTTTATTAATTTTTATTTATTAAAGTAAAAAATGTGAAAAATATTAAGCTGCCTTTTTTAGCCAACAGGCTAGCCATGACAAAAGTGCTCCACTTTGCAGTAAGCACTCAAAGAAGCACACATGTGCTTCAGTGATAAAGAAGCACACATGCTTGCAGAAAAGTAAATTGTTATGGTTTGTATCAATAGTAAATCAATAGTAAATAGATAATATTAAGAATGACAATATGCTGAACACAAAATAGTTCACAGAAAGTGTCCAGTTTTCTTCGGCTTCTTTACACAAGTTAAATTTAAAAAACAGTTTCTCAACTGAAAGTAAGGAGCAACTTCAAAACTTAAAACGAACAAAACTTGTTACGCATGTGAGGGGGGATGCTCCCTCCTCAAGGCCTCGCTCTTTGCGCTAAGGTTTTATTATAACTTAAAAAAAACTTATTGTTCTAATTTAATGGCTCTTGTGTTCCATGTTGCTCCTAAAGAATTGGAACGAAAAGTCAAACTTTAGCAGAAAGAGCAAGGTTTTGAGGAGGGGCCAGCCCTCTGATATACGTAATAATTTGTGTTCGTTTTAAGTTGCTTCTTACTTTCACTTGGAAAAACTGTTTTTTATTTAATTTCTGATTGTTTTTAAATAATGGAGAGAAATATGGCTCTCCCTCCATCGAAAATTTCTTTCCCCCGCGGAAAATCCCTCCATGGAAAGTACTCCTAACTTAAAGTACCCCCAGTAGAAAGCTATCTTATAGTCCGGTACGAACCACGTGGTTTATGGTTTTCTCACTGAGAATGAAAAAACAGAATTTTTCTCACTTGAAAAAACAGGAATTTTCTCACATTTATGGTTGTTTCTTGGACGGTTATGAGTGTCGGTCAATTTATTTGATGTTTTTCATGGATGTCAACATCAATTTATGTCTGTTTTATGGTTTTTGTCAGTGAGAATGGAAAAAACAGTATTTTTCTCACTTTGATGGATGTTTTCTGGATTATTGAGTCTAATATCACCTGTCAGAATTGTTTCCGGGGAAGTTAATTAATGTCTGACAGATGACGTCAAGTTAATTAATGTCTTTGATGTATTTCCAAAGAGAATTGTTTCCGGGCGAATGTTTATTAATACCTGACAGATGATGTCATGATTGATTGATTTGTCACGAAAGGGGAATTAATTTGTTATTTCTAAGGAGAATTATTGATTCACGAAAGGGGAATTAATTTGTTGTTTCCAAAGAGAATTGTTTCCGAGCGAATGTCTATTAATTTCTTTGGAGTTCTACCAAGAGAATTGTTTCCGGGTGAATGTTTTGATCTTAGCGATAAAGTGATTAGCGCGCGAAAGGGTTTCCCAGTAATTTCAAATGTGAAAGCACAGGGATGTCAAAAACAAAAGGAACTCACTGAAATTACGTTGAGGGATTATTTGGGCGAAACCGTTTTAGACATTTTAGGGAATTATTTCGGCGAAACAGTTAGAGACATTTTTAAAGATGATTTTAGAAAAGGTTTTAGAAGAGAATTTGAGGGTGAAACTCTGTGGTCGTTATAGTAAACAAGTTGTATTTGAACAGTGTCGTGAGGTCCTCTACCCCGACCCCAAAGGGCTCCGATCCCCCTACCCCGACCCCGAAGGAAGCCCCCCGGCCCCCAAAGGTTCCCCGGTTTCCTAGTAATTTCAAATGTGAGGTTAGGTTAGGTTATGTTATGTTATGTTATGTTATGTTATGTTATGTTATGTTATGTTATGTTATGTTTTGTTATGTTATGCTATGTTATGTTATGTTATGTTATGTTATGCTATGTTATGTTATGTTATGTTATGTTATGCTATGTTATGTTATGTTATGTTCTTTTCAAAGGGCATTTCAGAGCAAGTTCCTTTCTTAGTGACCGTCCTAAACCCATTTTACAAATTGAAGTACCCATCCTTTTAGCTTAGAGTTTTAGTTTGGTTTAGTTTTAGTTAAAAGTTTAGAGTTTTTAGCTTAGAGTCTTAGCTTAGAGTTTTTGTTAGAGTTCTAGTTTAGTTTAGTTTTAATTAAGAGTTTAGAGTTTTTAGCTTAGAGTCTTAGCTTAGAGTTTTATTTAGAGTTCTAGTTTAGTTTAGTTTAGTTACAGTTAAGAATTTAGAGTTTTAGCTTAGAGTCATACCTTAGAGTTTTACCTAAAGTTTTGGTTTGGTTAAGTTTTAGTTAAGAGTTTCGAGTTTTAGCTTAGAGTCTTAGCTTTGAGTTTTTGTTAGAGTTCTAGTTTAGTTTAGTTTTAGTTAAGAGTTTAGAGTTTTACCTTAGAGTCTTAGCTTAGAGTTTTAGTTAGAGTTGAAGTTTAGTTTAGTTACAGTTAAGAGTTTCGAGTTTTAGCTTAGAGTCATACCTTAGAGTTTTACCTAAAGTTTTAGTTTGGCTAAGTTTTAGTTAAGAGTTTCGAGTTTTAGCTTAGAGTCTTAACTTAGACTTTTTTTTGTTAGAGTTCTAGTTTAGTTTAATTTTAGTTAAGAGTTTGATGTTTTACCTTAGAATTTTACTTAAAGTTATAGTTTGGTTAAGTTTTAGTTAAGAGTTTCGAGTTTTAGCTTAGAGTCTTAGCTTAGAGTTTTTGTTAGAGTTCTAGTTTAGTTTAGTTTTAGTTAAGAGTTTAGAGTTTTACCTTAGAGTCTTAGCTTAGAGTTTTAGTTACAGTTGAAGTTTAGTTTAGTTACAGTTAAGAGTTTCGAGTTTTAGCTTAGAGTCTTACCTTAGAGTTTTACCTAAAGTTTTAGTTTGGCTAAGTTTTAGTTAAGAGTTTCGAGTTTTAGCTTAGAGTCTTTACTTAGACTTTTTTTTGTTAGAGTTCTAGTTTAGTTTAGTTTTAGTTAAGAGTTTGATGTTTTACCTTTGAGTTTCAGTTAGAGTTCTAGTTTAGTTTAGTTTTAGTTAAGAGTTTGGTGTTTTACCTTAGAGTCTTAGCTTAGAGTTTTAGTTAGAGTTCTAGTTTAGTTTTAGTTAAGAGTTTAGAATTTTAGCTTAGAGTCTTAGCATAGATTTATTATTAGAGTTCTAGTTTATTTTAGTTTTAGTTAAGAGTTTAGAGTTTTTAGCTTAGAGTCTTAGCTTAGAGTTTTTGTTGAAGTTCTAGTTTAGTTCAGTTTTAGTTAATAGTTTAGAGTTTTAGCTTAGAGACTTAGCTTAGAGTTATAGTTTTAGTTTAGTTTTAGTTAAGAGTTTAGAGTTTTTTAGCTTAGAGTCTTAGCTTAGAGTTTTTGATAGAGTTCTAGTTTAGTTTAGTTTTAGTTAAGAGTTTGGTGTTTTACCTTAGAGTCATAGCTTAGAGTTTTAGTTAGAGTTCTAGTTTAGTTTAGTTTTAGTTAAGAGTTTAGAATTTTAGCTTAGAGTCTTAGCTTAGAGTTTTTGTTAGAGTTCTAGTTTATTTTAGTTTTAGTTAAGAGTTTAGAGTTTTTAGCTTAGAGTCTTAGCTTAGAGTTTTTGTTGAAGTTCTAGTTTAGCTTAGTTTTAGTTAAAAGTTTAGAGTTTTTAGCTTAGAGTCTTAGCTTAGAGTTTTTGTTAGAGTTCTAGTTTAGTTTAGTCTTAACTTAGAGTTTTTTGATAGAGTTCTAGTTTAGTTTAATTTTAGTTAAGAGTTTGATGTTTTACCTTTGAGTTTCAGTTAGAGTTCTAGTTTAGTTTAGTTTTAGTTAAGAGTTTGGTGTTTTACCTTAGAGTCTTAGCTTAGAGTTTTAGTTAGAGTTCTAGTTTAGTTTAGTTTTAGTTAAGAGTTTAGAATTTTAGCTTAGAGTCTTAGCTTAGAGTTTTTGTTAGAGTTCTAGTTTATTTTAGTTTTAGTTAAGAGTTTAGAGTTTTTAGCTTAGAGTCTTAGCTTAGAGTTTTTGTTGAAGTTCTAGTTTAGTTTTAGTTAATAGTTTAGAGTTTTAGCTTAGAGTCTTAGCTTATAGTTTTTGTTAGACTTGAAGTTTAGTTTAGTAATAGTTAAGAGTTTAGAGTTTTAGCTTAGAGTCATAGCTTAGAGTTTTACTTAAAGTTGTAGTTTAGTTAAGTTTTAGTTAAGAGTTTCGAGTTTTAGCTTAGAGACTTAGCTTAGAGTTATAGTTTAGTTTAGTTTTAGTTAAGAGTTTGGTGTTTTAGCTTAGAGTCATAGCTTAGAGTTTTAGTTAGAGTTCTAGTTTAGTTTAGTTTTAGTTAAGAGTTTAGAATTTTAGCTTAGAGTCTTAGCTTAGAGTTTTTGTTAGAGTTCTAGTTTAGTTTAGTTTTAGTTAAAAGTTTAGAGTTTTTAGCTTAGAGTCTTAGCTTAGAGTTTTTGTTAGAGTTCTAGTTTAGTTTAGTCTTAACTTAGAGTTTTTTTATAGAGTTCTAGTTTAGTTTAATTTTAGTTAAGAGTTTGATGTTTTACCTTTGAGTTTCAGTTAGAGTTCTAGTTTAGTTTAGTTTTAGTTAAGAGTTTGGTGTTTTACCTTAGAGTCTTAGCTTAGAGTTTTAGTTAGAGTTCTAGTTTAGTTTAGTTTTAGTTAAGAGTTTAGAATTTTAGCTTAGAGTCTTAGCCTAGAGTTTTTGTTAGAGTTCTAGTTTATTTTAGTTTTAGTTAAGAGTTTAGAGTTTTTAGCTTAGAGTCTTAGCTTAGAGTTTTTGTTGAAGTTCTAGTTTAGTTTAGTTTTAGTTAATAGTTTATAGTTTTAGCTTAGAGTCTTAGCTTAGAGTTTTTGTTAGACTTGAAGTTTAGTTTAGTAATAGTTAAGAGTTTAGAGTTTTAGCTTAGAGTCATAGCTTAGAGTTTTAGTTAAAGTTGTAGTTTAGTTAAGTTATAGTTAAGAGTTTAGAGTTTTACCTTAGAGTCATAGCTTAGAGTTTTAGTTAGAGTTCTAGTTCAGTTTAGTTTTAGTTAAGAGTTTAGAGTTTTAGCTTAGAGTCTTAGCTTATAGTTTGTGTTAGAGTTCTAGTTTAGTTTAGTTATAGTTAAGAGTCTCGAGTTTTTAGCTTAGAGTCTTAGCTTAGAGTTTCTGTTAGAGTTCTAGTTTAGTTTACTTCTAGTTAAGAGTTTAAAGTTTTAGCTTAGAGTCTTAGCTTATAGTTTGTGTTAGAGTCCTAGTTTAGTTTAGTAATAGTTAAGAGTTTAGAGTTTTAGCTTAGAGTCTTAGCTTAGAGTTTTTGTTAGAGTTCTAGTTTAGTTTAGTTATAGTTAAGAGTTTGGTGTTTTACCTTAGAGACTTAGCTTAGAGTTTTAGTTTAGTTTAGTTTTAGTTAAGAGTTTAGAGTTTTAGCTTAGAGTCATAGCTTAGAGTTTTTGTTAGAGTTCTAGTTTAGTTTAGTTTTAGTTAAGAGTTTAGAGTTTTTAGCTTAGAGTCTTAGTTTAGAGTTTTTTGTTGAAGTTCTAGTTTAGTTTAGAGTTTTAGCTTAGACTTAGAGTTTTATTTAGAGTTCTAGTTTAGTTTAGTTTTAGTTAAGAGTTTAGAGTTTTAGCATAGAGTCTTAGCTTAGAGTTTTTGTTAGAGTTCTACTTTAGTTTGGTTATAGTTAAGAGTTTGGAGTTTTACCTTAGAGACTTAGCTTAGAGTTTTAGTTTAGTTTAGTTTTACTTAAGAGTTTAGAGTTTTAGCTTAGAGTCTCAGCTTAGAGTTCTAGTTTAGTTTAGTTTTAGTTAAGAGTTTAGTGTTTTTAGCTTAGAGTCTTAGTTTAGAGTTTATGTCGAAGTTCTAGTTTAGTTTAGTTTTAGTTTAGAGTTTTAGCTTAGACATAGAGTTTTAATTAGAGTTCTAGTTTAGTTTAGTTTTAGTTAAGAGTTTAGAGTTTTTAGCTTAGAGTCTTTGCCTTAGTTTTATTTAGAGTTCTAGTTTAATTTAGTTTTAGCTAAGAGTTTAGAGTTTTACCATAGAGTCTTAGCTTAGAGTTTTAGTTAGAGTTAAAGTTTAGTTTAGTTACAGTTAAGAATTTAGATTTTTAGCTTAGAGTCATAGCTTAGAGTTTTACTTAAAGTTATAGTTTGGTTAAGTTGTAGTTTAGAGTTTCGAGTTTTAGCTGAGTCTTAGCTTAGAGTTTTTGTTAGAGTTCTAGTTTAGTTTAATTTTAGTTAAGAATTTGATGTTATACCATTGAGTTTCAGTTAGAGTTCTAGTTTAGTTTACTTTTAGTTAAGAGTTTAGTGTTTTACCTTAGAGTCTTAGCTTAGAGTTTTAGTTAGAGTTCTAGTTTAGTTTAGTTTTAGTTAAGAGTTTAGAATTTTTAGCTTAGAGTCTTAGCTTAGAGTTTTTCTTGAAGTTCTAGTTTAATTTAGTTTTAGTTAATAGTTTAGAGTTTTAGCTTAGAGTCTTAGCTTAGAGTTTTTGTTAGAGTTGAAGTTTAGTTAAGTAATAGTTAAGAGTTTAGAGTTTTAGCTTAGAGTCTTAGCTTAGAGTTTTTGTTAGAGTTCTAGTTTAGTTTAGATATAGTTAAGCGTTTGGAGTTTTACCTTCGAGACTTAGCTTAGAGTTTTAGTTTAGTTTAGTTTTAGTTAAGAGTTTAGAGTTTTTTAGCTTAGAGTCTTAGCTTAGAGTTTTTGTTAGAGTTCTAGTTTACTTTAGTTTTAGTTAAGAGTTTGTTGTTTTACCTTAGAGTCATAGCTTCGAGTTTTAGTTAGAGTTCTAGTTTAGTTTAGTTTTAGTTAAGAGTTTAGAGTTTTAGCTTAGAGTCTTAGCTTAGAGTTATAGTTAGAGTTGAAGTTTAGTTTAGTTATAGTTAAGAGTTTAGAGTTTTTAGCTTAGAGTCTTAGCTTAGAGTTTTTGTTAGAGTTCTAGTTTAGTTTAGTTTTAGTTAAGAGTTTGTTGTTTTACCTTAGAGTCATAGCTTCGAGTTTTTGTTAGAGTTCTAGTTTAGTTTTGTTTTAGTTAAGAGTTTAGAGTTTTTAGCTTAGAGTCTTAGCTTAGAGTTTTTGTTTGAAGCTATAGTTTAGTTTAGTTTTAGTTAAGAGTTTAGAGTTTTAGCTTAGAGTCTTAGCTTAGAGTTATAGTTAGAGTCGAAGTTTAGTTTAGTTATGTTTAAGAATTTAGAGTTTTTAGCTTAGAGTCATAGTTTAGAGTTTTTGTTAGAGTTCTAGTTTAGTTTAGTTAAGAGTTTAGAGTTTTATCATAGAATCATAGCTTAGAGTTTTTGTTGAAGTTGAAGTTTAGTTTAGTCATAGTTAAGAATTTAGAGCTTTTAGCTTAGAGTCTTAGCTTAGAGTTTTACTTAGAGTTCTAGTTTAGTTTAGTTTTAGTTAAGAGTTTAGAGCTTTATCTTAGAGTCTTAGCTTAGAGTTTTTGTTGAAGTTCTAGTTTAGTTTAGTTAAGAGTTTAGAGTTCTACCTTAGAGTCTTAGCTTAGAGTTCTACGTAGAGTTGAAGTTTAGTTTAGTTATAGTTAAGGGTTTAGAGTTTTAGCTTGGAGTCTTAGCTTAGAGTTTTACTTAGAGTTCTAGTTTAGTTTAGTTTTAGTTAAGAGTTTAGAGTTTTACCTTAGAGTCTTAGCTTAGAGTTTTACTTAGAGTTCTAGTTTAGTTTAGTTTTAGTTATGAGCTTTGAGTTTTACCTTAAAGTCTTAGATTATAGTTTTAGTTAGGGATTGAAGTTTCGTTTAGTTTAGTTATAGTTAAGAGTTTATAGTTTTAGCGTAGAGTCTTAGCTTAGAGTTTTAGTTAGAGTTATTGTTTAGTTTAGTTTTAGTTAAGAGTTATAGCTTAGAGGTTTAGCCTAGAATCTTAGCTTAGAGATTTAGTTAGAGTTCAAGTTTAGTCTAAACTAGCATAACCACAAAATTACACAATATAAACTAAAACTAAACTAGAACTTCAACATAAACTCTAAACTAAGAATCTAAGCTAAAAACACTAAACTCTTAACTAAAACTAAACTAAACTAGAACTCTAAGCTGAGACTTTAAGCTAAAACTCTAAACTCTTAAGTAAAACTAAACTAAACTAAAACTCTAAGCTAAGTCTCTAAGGTAAAACTCCAAACTCTTAACTATAACTAAACTAAACTAGAACTCTAACTAAAACTCTAAGCTAAGACTCTAAGCTAAAACTCTAAACTCTTAACTAAAACTAAACCAAACTAGAACTCTAACAAAAACTCTAAGCTAAGACTCTAAGCGAAAACTCTAAACTCTTAACTAAAACTAAACTAAACTAGAACTCTAATTAAAACTCTAAGTCTAAGCTAAAACTCTAAACTAAACTAGAACTTCAACAAAAAACTCTAAACTAAGACTCTAAGCTAAAACTCTAAACTCTTAACTAAAACTAAACTAAACTAGAACTCTAACAAAAACTCTAAGCTATGACTCTAAGCTAAAACTCTAAACTCTTAACTAAAACTAAACTAAACTAAAACTCTAAGCTAAGTCTCTAAGGTAAAACACCAAACTCTTAACTATAACTAAACTAAACTAGAACTCTAACAAAAACTCTAAGCTAAGACTCTAAGCTAAAACTCTAAACTCTTAACTATTACTAAACTAAACTAGAACTCTAACACAAACTATAAGCTAAGACTCTAAGCTAAAACTCTAAACTCTTAACTAGAAGTAAACTAAACTAGAACTCTAACAGAAACTCTAAGCTAAGACTCTAAGCTGAAAACTCGAGACTCTTAACTATAACTAAACTAAACTAGAACTCTAACACAAACTACTAAGCTAAAACTCTAAACTCTTAACTAAAACTAAACTGAACTAGAACTCTAACTAAAACTCTAAGCTATGACTCTAAGGTAAAACTCTAAACTCTTAACTATAACTTAACTAAACTACAACTTTCACTAAGACTCTAAGCTATGACTCTAAGCTAAAACTCTAAACTCTTAACTATTACTAAACTAAACTTCAAGTCTAACAAAAACTCTAAGCTAAGACTCTAAGCTAAAACTCTAAACTATTAACTAAAACTAAACTAAACTAGAACTTCAACAAAAACTCTAAGCTAAGACTCTAAGCTAAAAACTCTAAACTCTTAACTAAAACTAAAATAAACTAGAACTCTAACAAAAACTCTAAGCTAAGACTCTAAGCTAAAATTCTAAACTCTTAACTAAAACTAAACTAAACTAGAACTCTAACTAAAACTCTAAGCTAAGACTCTAAGGTAAAACACCAAACTCTTAACTAAAACTAAACTAAACTAGAACTCTAACTGAAACTCAAAGGTAAAACATCAAACTCTTAACTAAAATTAAACTAAACTAGAACTCTATCAAAAAACTCTAAGTTAAGACTAAACTAAACTAGAACTCTAACAAAAACTCTAAGCTAAGACTCTAAGCTAAAAACTCTAAACTTTTAACTAAAACTAAACTAAACTAGAACTTCAACAAAAACTCTAAGCTAAGACTCTAAGCTGAAAACTCTAAACTCTTAACTAAAACTAAAATAAACTAGAACTCTAACAAAAACTCTAAGCTAAGACTCTAAGCTAAAATTCTAAACTCTTAACTAAAACTAAACTAAACTAGAACTCTAACTAAAACTCTAAGCTATGACTCTAAGGTAAAACACCAAACTCTTAACTAAAACTAAACTAAACTAGAACTCTATCAAAAACTCTAAGCTAAGACTCTAAGCTAAAAACTCTAAACTCTTAAGTAAAACTAAACTAAAACTATAACTCTAAGCTAAGTCTCTAAGCTAAAACTCTAAACTATTAACTAAAACTAAACTAAACCAGAACTTCAACAAAAACTCTAAGCTAAGACTCTAAGCTAAAAACTCTAAACTCTTAACTAAAACTAAAATAAACTAGAACTCTAATAAAAACTCTATGCTAAGACTCTAAGCTAAAATTCTAAACTGTTAACTAAAACTAAACTAAACTAGAACTCTAACTAAAACTCTAAGCTAAGACTCTAAGGTAAAATACCAAACTCTTAACTAAAACTAAACTAAACTAGAACTCTAACTGAAACTCAAAGGTAAAACATCAAACTCTCAACTAAAACTAAACTAAACTAGAACTCTAACAAAAGAAAGTCTAAGTAAAGACTCTAAGCTAAAACTCGAAACTCTTAACTAAAACTTAGCCAAACTAAAACTTTAGGTAAAACTCTAAGGTATGACTCTAAGCTAAAACTCGAAACTCTTAACTGTAACTAAACTAAACTTCAACTCTAACTAAAACTCTAAGCTAAGACTCTAAGGTAAAACTCGAAACTCTTAACTAAAACTTAACCAAACTATAACTTTAAGTAAAATTCTAAGGTAAAACATCAAACTCTTAACTAAAATTAAACTAAACTAGAACTCTAACAAAAAAGTCTAAGTTAAGACTCTAAGCTAAAACTCGAAACTCTTAACTAAAACTTAGCCAAACTAAAACTTAGGTAAAACTCTAAGGTATGACTCTAAGCTAAAACTCGAAACTCTTAACTGTAACTAAACTAAACTTCAACTCTAACTAAAACTCTAAGCTAAAACTCTAAACTCTTAACTAAAACTAAACTAAACTAAAACTCTAAGCTAAGTCTCTAAGGTAAAACACCAAACTCTTAACTATAACTAAACTAAACTAGAACTCTAACAAAAACTCTAAGCTAAGACTCTAAGCTAAAACTCTAAACTCTTAACTATACTAAACTAAACTAGAACTCTAACACAAACTATAAGCTAAGACTCTAAGCTAAAACTCTAAACTCTTAACTAGAAGTAAACTAAACTAGAACTCTAACAGAAACTCTAAGCTAAGACTCTAAGCTGAAAACTCGAGACTCTTAACTATAACTAAACTAAACTAGAACTCTAACACAAACTATAAGCTAAGACTCTAAGCTAAAACTCTAAACTCTTAACTAAAACTAAACTGAACTAGAACTCTAACTAAAACTCTAAGCTATGACTCTAAGGTAAAACTCTAAACTCTTAACTATAACTTAACTAAACTACAACTTTCACTAAGACTCTAAGCTATGACTCTAAGCTAAAACTCTAAACTCTTAACTATTACTAAACTAAACTTCAAGTCTAACAAAAACTCTAAGCTAAGACTCTAAGCTAAAACTCTAAACTATTAACTAAAACTAAACTAAACTAGAACTTCAACAAAAACTCTAAGCTAAGACTCTAAGCTAAAAACTCTAAACTCTTAACTAAAACTAAAATAAACTAGAACTCTAACAAAAACTCTAAGCTAAGACTCTAAGCTAAAATTCTAAACTCTTAACTAAAACTAAACTAAACTAGAACTCTAACTAAAACTCTAAGCTAAGACTCTAAGGTAAAACACCAAACTCTTAACTAAAACTAAACTAAAGTAGAACTCTAACTGAAACTCAAAGGTAAAACATCAAACTCTTAACTAAAATTAAACTAAACTAGAACTCTATCAAAAAACTCTAAGTTAAGACTAAACTAAACTAGAACTCTAACAAAAACTCTAAGCTAAGACTCTAAGCTAAAAACTCTAAACTTTTAACTAAAACTAAACTAAACTAGAACTTCAACAAAAACTCTAAGCTAAGACTCTAAGCTGAAAACTCTAAACTCTTAACTAAAACTAAAATAAACTAGAACTCTAACAAAAACTCTAAGCTAAGACTCTAAGCTAAAATTCTAAACTCTTAACTAAAACTAAACTAAACTAGAACTCTAACTAAAACTCTAAGCTATGACTCTAAGGTAAAACACCAAACTCTTAACTAAAACTAAACTAAACTAGAACTCTATCAAAAACTCTAAGCTAAGACTCTAAGCTAAAAAACTCTAAACTCTTAAGTAAAACTAAACTAAAACTATAACTCTAAGCTAAGTCTCTAAGCTAAAACTCTAAACTATTAACTAAAACTAAACTAAACTAGAACTTCAACAAAAACTCTAAGCTAAGACTCTAAGCTAAAAACTCTAAACTCTTAACTAAAACTAAAATAAACTAGAACTCTAATAAAAACTCTATGCTAAGACTCTAAGCTAAAATTCTAAACTGTTAACTAAAACTAAACTAAACTAGAACTCTAACTAAAACTCTAAGCTAAGACTCTAAGGTAAAATACCAAACTCTTAACTGAAACTAAACTAAACTAGAACTCTAACTGAAACTCAAAGGTAAAACATCAAACTCTCAACTAAAACTAAACTAAACTAGAACTCTAACAAAAAAAGTCTAAGTAAAGACTCTAAGCTAAAACTCGAAACTCTTAACTAAAACTTAGCCAAACTAAAACTTTAGGTAAAACTCTAAGGTATGACTCTAAGCTAAAACTCGAAACTCTTAACTGTAACTAAACTAAACTTCAACTCTAACTAAAACTCTAAGCTAAGACTCTTAGGTAAAACTCCAAACTCTTAACTAAAACTAAACTAAACTAGAACTCTAACAAAAACTCTAAGCTAAGACTCTAAGCTAAAACTCGAAACTCTTAACTAAAACTTAACCAAACTATAACTTTAAGTAAAATTCTAAGGTAAAACATCAAACTCTTAACTAAAATTAAACTAAACTAGAACTCTAACAAAAAAAGTCTAAGTTAAGACTCTAAGCTAAAACTCGAAACTCTTAACTAAAACTTAGCCAAACTAAAACTTTAGGTAAAACTCTAAGGTATGACTCTAAGCTAAAACTCGAAACTCTTAACTGTAACTAAACTAAACTTCAACTCTAACTAAAACTCTAAGGTAAAACTCTAAACTCTTAACTAAAACTAAACTAAACTAGAACTCTAACAAAAACTCTAAGCTAAGACTCTAAGCTAAAACTCGAAACTCTTAACTAAAACTTAGCCAAACTAAAACTTTAGGTAAAACTCTAAGGTATGACTCTAAGCTAAAACTCTAAATTCTTAACTGTAACTAAACTAAACTAAACTAGAACTCTAAATAAAACTCTAAGCTAAGACTCTAAGCTAAAAACTCTAAACTCTTAATTAAAACTAAACTAAACTAGAACTCTAACAAAAAACTCTAAGCTAAGACTCTAAGCTAAAAACTCTAAACTTTTAACTAAAACTAAACCAAACTAAAACTCTAAGCTAAAAGGATGGGTACTTCAATTTGTAAAATGGGTTTAGGACGGTCACTAAGAAAGGAACTTGCTCTGAAATGCCCTTTGAAAAGAACATAACATAACATAACAAAACATAGCATAGCATAACATAACATAACATAACATAACATAATATAGCATAACATAACATAACATAACATAACATAACATAACATAACCTAACATAACATAACATAACATAACATAACATAACCTAACCTAACCTCACATTTGAAATTACTAGGAAACCGGGGAACCTTTGGGGGCCGGGGGGCTTCCTTCGGGGTTGGGGTAGGGGGATCGGAGCCCTTTGGGGTCGGAGTAGAGGACTTCACGACACTGTTCAAATACAACTTGTTTACTATAACGACCACAGAGTTTCACCCTCAAATTCTCTTCTAAAACCTTTTCTAAAATCATCTTTTAAAATGTCTCTAACTGTTTCGCCGAAATAATTCCCTAAAATGTCTAAAACCGTTTCGCCCAAATAATCCCTAAACGTAATTTCAGTGAGTTCCTTTTGTTTTTGACATCCCTGTGCTTTCACATTTGAAATTACTGGGAAACCCTTTCGCGCGCTAATCACTTCATTGCTAAGATCAAAACATTCACCAGGAAACAATTCTCTTGGTAGAACTCCAAAGACATTAATAGACATTCGCTCGGAAACAATTCTCTTTGGAAACAACAAATTAATTCCCCTTTCGTGAATCAATAATTCTCCTTAGAAACAAATTAATTCCCCTTTCGTGACAAATCAATCAATCATGACATCATCTGTCAGGCATTAATAAACATTCTCCCGGAAACAATTCTCTTTGGAAATGCATCAAAGACATTAATTAACTTGACATCATCTGTCAAACATTAATTAACTTCCCCGGAAACAATTCTGACAGGTGATATTAGACTCAATAATCCAGAAAACATCCATCAAAGTGAGAAAAATACTGTTTTTTCCATTCTCACTGACAAAAACCATAAAACAGACATAAATTGATGTTGAACTCCATGAAAAACATCAAATAAATTGACCGACACTCATAACCGTCCAAGAAACAACCATAAATGTGAGAAAATTCCTGTTTTTTCAAGTGAGAAAAATTCTGTTTTTTCATTCTCAGTGAGAAAACCATAAACCACGTGGTTCGTACCGGACTATAAGATAGCTTTCTACTACCCCCGCCAAGGAAATACCCCCGCCCCCAGAAAATTGTATTCTAGCTTGAAATTCCCGCCGGAAAATTTCTTATGGACGATTTCGGGTAAAAAAAAAAATTTCCTAGCGCACTTTCATTTAAAAAAGGTTTTAATTTCTGATTGTTTTTAAACTCATGCCGGAAATTCCCTCCTCGGTAGAAAGGTTCTCCGACAAATACCCCAGCCCCCCCCCACCCCAAGGAGAAAGTTGCTCCGTTAGCAAATTCCATCTGAAAAAATTATCCCGTCAAAACTCCCCCATGGAGAATACCTCCCGTAGAAAATCCCCCCACAGAAAGATATTCTAGACAATTCCAACCCGGTAACCCCCCCCCCCCCCTCTGGACAATTCTTTTCTACAATTCCACTTGTAAAATTGAGTCGGCAGGGAGAAATTAAGACAAATAAAAAGAATTTCGTATAGGAATTCTGGCGGTGTAAAATTTCCCCTGGAAGGTTACCCCCCCCCCCATAAAATTCCCTCCCCACGGAAAATTCTCCCTGTAGAAAATCCCCACAGCATAACATTCATCCCCTCTACCGAAAATATCTTTGTACTTCCCAATAACAAATGCTATCCGTAAACAATGGAAACTTTCATGACTTAAGGACCTTCCTCAGAGGCTGTGAGGGGTCATGTTATCCCCAAAGGCATAGTTACTGGACTTTTCAACTATGCTGAACAAAATGGCTATCTCAAAATTTCGAAACTTGTGATTGGACGACTTTGAGGAAAAAGGGGGGTTAGAGGGGGGCTAGTTGCCCTCCAATCTTTTTGGTCACTTATAAAGGGCACTAGAACTTTTAATGTCCTTGCGAATGAATCCTTTCCCGATATTCTAGCACTACTGATTTGATTTGATTACCCCTGGAAAAAAATAACAATAATCGCGCATTCGTGATCTTTCTTCTGGCAAGAAACACAAAATTCAACATTTTTGCAGACAGGAGCTTTCAACTTCTACAATAGGGTTCTCGCACATGCTGAATTTGATGCTGTGATTTTCATTAAGATTTCTTGACTTTTAGGGGGAGTTCTCTTTTTTTAAATCAAACACATTTTCTCAGGCTTGTAGCTTTTGATCAGTAGCACTAAACTTAATAAGTCTTATATATATATGGACTCAGCAGAATAAGCCACATCTTTTGGCATATCATTTGATATCTATGATTACTATTGAGTCGCGGCACTCCTTGGCTACCGGTCGTTGCAACTGTTTGATTAGCATGTCTGAACGTGCTTACAAAACTTTTCCGGGTTCATTTGGTATGACTGGTGTCACATAGGGCCTGTATTAGTTTTGCCACCCTGTATAAGTCATAATTCCTACTTGGCCTTAAGTACACGTATGTTTTTTTTTTTCCTTTTTCTAATTTATGAACTCGTGCACCTAATGGACGGGCCAAACTTCAGATAAACTTGCAAATAAAATAAAATTAAGTGTGACTTCAGCGCCATTAATGTACTTAACTTAACTAAAGGGGATTCCACACTATGTACATATTTGCTTTGCTAAGTGGTTAAGTTACCTTACGTTAAGCATAGCCTTTCACCCTTAAGTAAGTTCTTTTTCAAGTCAGACGTAACACCATAAAACTCTCACACTCATCATATGGTATCATCCCAATGATTAGAAGCAAATTATTCAGAAAATGGAAATATCGAATGGAGATAAAGATCCAAGCTCTGATGAAGAATGAAAAGTTTTCTAGGAAAAGTTTATAAATTTATCAATGACTCGTCCAGAAATTATATATTGTTGCTTCAAGTTTCAGACCGTTCAAAAAAAAACTATTGGACCTTTTTCGACCTTTTTTAGCACCGTTTTATTGGATTAAATAAAGAAAAACCAGTTTTTTTAACTGAAAGTAAGGAACCACGTTAAAACTTAAAGCGAATAGAAATTATTCCGTATATGAAAGAGGCTGTCCCCTCCTCAAAGCCTCGCTCTTTACGCTAAAGCTTTTTATTGTTTAAAAAAATAGTGTTGTGAGAAAGTCAAACTTTGGTGTAGAGAGCGAGGCGTTGAGGAGGGGACAGCCCCTTTCATATACGGAATAATTTCTGTTCGTTTTAAGTTTTAACGTCTTTCCTAACTTTCAATTAAAAAAAAAACTTGTTTTTTTATTTAATTTTTGAATGTTTTTGAATTAGTGCAGGTTTTGATTTTGGCTCACCGTACATGAATAATTAAAACAAAATTTACATATTAATTTTACTTTTATTTGGTTAAATGGCTTTCTCAAAACTTGTTTAATTTTATTTACGAACGTTTTTATTAGTAATAAAAATACGTAACTTACGAATTAACTTACGTAACGAACTTCTATATTCATATATTTTTAATACGTATATTGGGGGGTTCGTCCCTTAGTCAATACCTTGCTCTTTAAGCTGAAGTTCGAATTTTGTTCCAATTCTTTAAAAATGACCCTTAATCACAAAGGCCGTTAATTAGAATAATAGCTCTTATGAAAGTACTTTAAACTCTTTGGCTTAAAGAGCAAGGTGTTGACTAGGGGTTGAGCCCAATCATATACGTAATATTTTATGCTCGTTTTGATTTTTGGTGTTGCTCCTTACTTTCAGTTGAAAAACTTTTTTTTTTATTTAATTTCTGATCTTTTTTTTAAATAATGCTGGAAGATCCTGCGCCCCCTTCATAGCAATGTACCTTCCCCCATGAAAACTTCCTTCATGGAAAGATCTTTCCACATCACCCCCGACCCTCCCCCCCCCCACTACCAGAAAAATTCCCCCCTGAAAACATCTGTATACTTCCCAATAACCAATACTATATGTTCACATTGGGTGAAGTTCATAACTTTCAGCCCTCCCCCGGGGATTTTGGGGGATTAAGTCATCCTAAAAGACAGAGTTATCATATTTTCAACCATGCTGAACAAAATGGCTATCTCAAAATTTTGATTGGGTTACTTTGGGAAAAAATGAGCGTGGGAGGGGGCTTAGTTGCCCTTTATTTTTTTGGGCACTTAAAAAGGGCACTAGAACTTTTAATTTCCGTTCCAATGAACCCTCCAACGATATTCTAGGACCACTGGGTCGATATGATCACCCCTGGGAAAAAGATAAAATAAAAAAAATAAACACGCATCCGTTATCTTTCTTCTGGCAAAAAAAACGCAAAATTCCACATTTTTGTAGATAGGAGCTTGAAACCTCAACAGTTGGGTTCTCTGAGAGGCTGAATATGATGGTGTGATTTTCATTAAGGTTCTAACTTTTAGGGGTCTTTCCCCCTTTTTTCGAAAATCAGCCAAATTTTCTCACGCGCAAGTACTTGCGGCTGTAAGTTTCAAATCCATCAAGGACACAAATTTCTGTTTCCCCATCTCTGCGTTCCGTAATAACCGATCCCTCCCAACAAATCAACAAAATAGGTTCTTCTTGGCTAAAACAATGACCCTTCAAAGTTTCCATCCTATCAGAGACTCAAGGTCAAATATTTCTCCCCTTTTCCACTATACACCCTATCTATAAACCATGACAATTTGAATAATTCGATGCCCTTGTCAGGTGCTGGTGGGGCTGGGTAATGCCATCCCCGGAGACATATTTATTAGATCTTTTCGACAATTTGAGCACGGGGACTATCCCAAAATTATGATTTGACATCTTAGGGATCACGAGGGGGTTTGAGTTGCAAAAAGGGCACGAGAGGGAGGCTGGTGGCCCTCCAATCATTTTTGATCCTTAAAAAGAGTACTAGATCTCTCAATTACTAACCGAAAGAGCCTCCTTCGAAGTTTTGTGATTACTCCATTATTACGAAGAGGTCAGGGAAAAAAAAGTACAAAAACAATACATGGGAGGAACATGGCTCATTACTTGACAACGCTAGAGCGTTGCTTCTGACTTTCCATGTATTAAGGCATTCAGTAAAAATTGACATTAGGGATATACTTAGGTTAAAGTTTGTTTCAACATAGGCACTTTAGGACAATTTAGAGTTGATTATAGGGGCAATAAATTTTTTTTTGGTAAAGCTAAAAACTTCTCAAGCCCTTCTTGCACCAAATGGCAGCTTATAAGTTCTGCATCGATTATTGGGATCTGTGTAGAGGGATCTATGATCTCGATCTTTAGTCCTCATATTCGATTTCAATATCTTAGCCCAAACAAGGCTATTATCTACACCCTTCAGGTCCAACATGCTCCATTTGTTCGTGTCCTCAAATAGGCTTTGGAAAAGGAGGAATGTTTATTAGTCTGGCTAGAATGACGCAAGAAATTAGAAATGCATAAGCAGTTCATAAATGAGCTCGGTACAGAACGATGAGACATGTTAAAAGGATGAAAAATCTTTGAATCTAAAACGGCTTAAACGCTGCCCTTAAAAGGGTTAAAAAGACATCTATAAAAAAGCTAGCATAATCTACGTATTGTATATAGGCATCTAACTATCAGACCGTTGCATCTCTTTTTTAATAAATTATAAGCTGAAAACGAACACTAGTTGTTGCTTTACATTGTCAAGGAAATGTCCAAAATACGAGAAATATGTGTCGGAGAGGAGAGGGCAAATAAAGACATTGCGTAGTACCCAATATAGAAATAAATCATCAAAACAGGGGTTCAATTATTAGCCCAAACTGGTTTGATCTTGCATCCTACGCTATTGAAGGAAAGTCATACTCATATCAGCAACTGCGGTTAGGTTTAAAACTGGGGTGCTAAAATAAATCTTTTGACGGAATAATTTCCCTCAAATTTACTGATGGGCTAGAATCTTATTCATATGTTTTTTAAACAAAAAAAAAAAATGTTAAGGTTAAAGCACCTTAACATTTTGCTAAAATTAGTATCTCAGAACTTTTAAAATCATTAAAGCCAATTTCTTGTATTCTGCTCATATTAGAGTTGTTGCTTTTGTCATAAAAACCTTACAGGGTACAAAAAAAAAGAAAAGCTTATCTCAATTAAAGCATGTTTTTTTTGTGGGTCATTAAAAACGAATGTCTTTTTCTGCCGTAAACTCTTGTTTTTCCTACTGGCTTTCTGCATGAGTTTCTGCGTTCCGTTCGCTAATTAAACTCTTCATTCCCCAGAGTACAGTTATTAAACTTATTTACTTGAATTAAGCCATTATCTGCAACTTTCGTAAAGCAAGCGAAGAGAGTAAATGTCTCTCCAATTCATGTTTCAATTATGTTTTTTTTTTTTCATTACCTTTTTACGGATAGAAATTGCCATGTTCATTTCTTACTTTGTTTAACTGATCATCTTCTTACCATAATTATCCTATCTATAATAGTAATATTGCACGTATTATTTTACAGTTGTTTTCCATCCAGCTTCCAGAATAGATTTTTCTGTTCGATAAATCGGTCTTGATGCCCGGAACACGGAACTCTATTGAATCATCTAGGATCCGGAAAATTAGGATCCAATAGAATTAAATAACCTGAAGTCCCATCCACAACGATACTCTACTAATACATAAATTTTGTTATCGCTAATCTGAGCTAATCAGATATTACATAGAATTTTCCGAACAAGATTTAAAAACAATTAACTTTCATAGATTTCAAACGACTAGTGACATTTCCCTCCACATTTCAAACCAAAACCATCTTGCCCACGTTTGAGATTATCAAACAGTTCGTGGTAACAAACTGTAGAATTGGCTTATTATGCGCATTCCAAATATATAATATTCATTAGGTTTAGTGTTAATCATCAAAGGCTACGAGCCTGAGAAAATTTGCCAAATTTTCGAAAAAGGGGAAAAACACCCTCTAAAAGTCAAAGAATCTTAATGAAAATGACACCACCAGATTCAGCGTTTCAGATAACTCTGCTCTAGAGGTTTTGAGTTCCTATCTGCAAAATGTGGAATTATGTGTTTTTTGATCACGAATGCGTGTTTATTTTTATGTTTTTTCCAGATGTGATCGAACTAAACCAATGATCCTATAATATCGGAAGAGGGCTCATTCGAACGGAAATTAAAAGTTCTAGTGCCCTTTTTAATTGTCAAAAAAATAGAGGGCAACTAGCCTTCTCCCACGACCTTTTTCCCAAAAGTCTTCGGATCAAACTTTTGATATAGCCATTTTGTTCAGTATAGTTGAAAGGTAAAACAACTATGTCTTTGGAAATGACGTGACCCCCCAGAACAACCGGATGAATGGCCGCAAGTTGCGAAATTTGCCCATCGCTTACCTATAGTATTTTGTATAGGGGAGCATACCGATATTTTTCAGGGCGTGGTAGATTTTCTTGGGATAGATTTTCTATGGGGAGAATTTCCAATCGTGATGGAAGTTTCCGGGGGTGAACTTTCCAGTTTAAATTTTATATGGAGGGAATTTGTCAGAATATGTATAAGAAATTCGTATTGTTTGTCTTACTTTCTCGTTGGTGATCCCATATTATATTTGGAGATGTTTTGAGGGAATTGTCAGGGGGAAGTTATCAGCGGAGTTGGAATACTCTGGGGGGTTTTGCATGGGGGGGGGGATTTACCATGGGGGAATTATCACCAGGTTAAATTTTCCATGGGCAAATTTTCTGCAGGAGAAACTTTATGTTGGAGGAGAACTTCCCGGAAATATTTGCACACATGAAGGATTTCTCCATGACCTTAAAAAGAAATAAAAATTAAATAAAAACGAGTCTATCTTCAAATGAAAGTATGCTAAGGAGTATTTTTCAGGCGGAATCGTAAGCAAGAATTTTTTTTTTGGGGGGGGGGGGAATTCGCAGCGACGATGGAGTTCTCCGGGGGAATTATAGTTACTACTGATTTAAAAACCGTAAATTTTTACTTAGTGCAAACTAGAAAATATTAGGTGTATTTGTATGTACCATTTAAAGAAAATGTTAAGTGTGTACGAAAATCTTGGTTTTTATTATTACGGAACAAACAAATTCGAACTTCCTCCTAAGGGTAATTCTAACTATGTTGAATGTAGCAATATTTGAAAAAATACTTTGGGAGGATGTATTTGGGAGGATGAGGGGGCAGTATTAAACAGTTTGAAAATTAAGTTGACTGTAATTTGTGAATACTTTTAATCAGTTGTAAGACCAGTTAGCTATGAAAACGTTTAATAAATGCTCAGAACAAAACCGAGATATTTCCATTAGAATAATATAAATTAGAATAATAAGTTAGAAATGGCAATACAATTTGGACTGGTGGGGAGCTATTTGATTTTGTGCAACTGGGAAGTGTGCTTTTTTGGAGGGAGTTAAGTGATTTGCAATTATGTTTCTCGGTTTCGGGGTTATGTGTCTCGGTTACAGAAGAGAACTAAGTAAATTTCAAAATATTTTAAGCTTGAAACAACGAATAAAAAGTGGCGTACAAGAACTCGATGGGCTTATATTCAATTGTTTAATCATAATAGCAGTCAAACAAAAAGAAAATTGAATTTTTTACTAGTCCGACTAGAGTGACGCTACAGAATCTGCCTCGACTATGATTAGTCGACCCTTAAAATGAAGTCCAAAAGTCATGGGTTTCAATTGAGAGGAGAGAGCAATGGGGTCATTTGTCCCCCTTCCTAAATTTTGAAAAAAAAATAAAATGCTTTTTTTTAGTTGTAAAATAGAAAGAATACTTAAAACTGCCCCTAGATTTCGAAAATATATTGGTACGTGTCTGTTATATAAAACACACTCGACAAGTGAAGTTTGGTGAATGCTAATGAAATAAAAAAAAACCCATTTTAACCTAAACAAACCTGGCCTAATGGAAAAAATTGTTTTTCCATTTAGCCTAATGAAAAAAAAATGATGAAAATAAAATCTTTTTAGCAAAATTGTGAAAACTACAACTTGGAAATATGCTCCCAGAACGCAGAAATGTCCTCAAGAATCGCGTTAAAATAAACTCGGCCTTCTGCCTTAACTGCCGCCCGCCACATGTAATCTGCTAAGTATGAATGTAAATGATGGACTGATGTACCTTGGTGCCGTTTGTTCCTCCACTTTGCAGAACCCCACATTCTCTCTACTTTTTGGGTAGAGGCGCCGATTTCCGGGTCGACAAAATTATTTTTGTGGTTCACTTTCAAATGAAAGCTGCTTGTTCCAGCTCAGTTTGGCTGTAGCCCTTCCAACAATTTGAAATGATTCTTGAACATCTATGGTGAGACACTATAATAATAATAATCTGTATTTAAGAGTCTTTTAAATCCATATACAAAAAAGACAAATACTAAAAAAAATTATGTTCTATATATTCTATTACTAGTCAAAGCAAACTAAACGGTGTCCTCAAGAATCGCGTTAATAATGAGCAAAAATGAACGAGGTCAAGAATTGCGTTAATAATGAACTTTTCTTTGTCTTTGTGACGACCAGCCGACGCCGAAGCTCCCAATTTAATAATTCATAAATGACGTTCAAAATTTTGCTAATAAAGTATTCTATTTTCATTATATTTTATTGTCACCAAACTTCAGTTTTCGAATGTGTTTTATATAATGGACAAGTACTAATATATTAGCTCCCCTTCCTTCTAAGTTGTTGTGAATTAACACCCTAGCCAACAGCGAACCCAAACTTTTTTTATTATGGTTGTGCGTAATAGGCCTACATCTTTTTTTTATGCGCAGCTGTGGCCTTAGTCCTATTCGAACGTGGATAGTGTATCTGTACAGTTATCGTTATCGACGAGCTTCACACCAAATGAGCCATAGCCTGTTTGACTCATCACAATTTATTAAATTATGTGTAACTTATCGGGATTTCGAACACTCCCCTTAATTTTAAAGCGGATGTTTTACTTTAAGTGCCACTTGTAAATGCAACAGCTAATTATCACTTTTTATGTAACAAGCCCAGATAAAGGTAGAAACATAAATAACTCCTACACAGTTATTTCCCCTCATTCATCATTAAAAAACAGACAGTGATCCACAAATTCTCAACGATTCTTAAGTGCTACTGAGATTTGTAACAAGATAATAAATTACTTCATTACCCCCTACTTAGAAAGGACAATAGGCATACAATAGATCATCATTCAGCCTTTCGAAGCTTTGAAATAGCCTTTAAATGCACAGCCCTTTCATCATTTTTCCCTCTAGACTTTTAAGTAGTAAATTAAACATTAACAAAAAAGGCTTGAATATCGATTGCGTATTATCAATTCTGCAATTTAAATTTTCTGTGTCCTATTATCGAACTAAGTTGTAATAATTCTGTCGGACAAGCCAATACCAGGATTAGTTATGGGCATAAATTACTCGGTTTACATATGTAAAAAAAAGAGATGCATACAAGAAGTCCTTATTAACCCTTTGAACGAAGACCAGAGTGAGAAAAAAGCTATCAATTTTAGCATATATTTAGTACCAGCCACAAGATGTAAGAAAAAATGTCATTGTTCACCAGCTCTCTCTCTCTTCTCATAGGCACAAGTATCTGAGAGCCCAAGACAGACGCTCATAAAACGGTCCTGAGACGGGGTATGGAGGGTGACTGATCCCCACGTAAGAGCATTGTGCAAGATCCTTAAACATGTAGTTTAGTTTGTATATTGGTGTCAGGTTAAACTTAATTCGGGAATTCCTAGCCCACTCAACAGACCTGAACCTAGTTGCCATTTTCCTTCTCATTAAAACGCTTCTTCTGGCATTTTAGTTGCTCGACATATTTTTCTATGAACAAAATTCTTGGAATAAATCGTAGTATTTTACTTCATACACCTTGCTTCTTCCTAAATGTATGCAAGTAGCGCAAGTTAACGCTAGAAAAAAAATGAGAGAAAAATAGAGGCAAAAATGGACATAAACAGCAAACTCACCATACCCACTAAGTGGTACTTTTACAACCCTGCTCAAACCGCTTTAAAAAACGAAAAAGTCAAAGCATTCCACAATTAATATACCGAGGACATCAAAATGAAAACGGTTTTTTACCCTTGAATTCATCTTAGGTCTCTTCAAGGGCGCCCGCAGAAAATTTTCTAGGGGGACAGATACCGGGTATTTTCCACGGGGGGGGGGGTATTTTCTAAGGGGGTAATCGCCGGGGGGGGGAGTAAACTCCGGCCACTAGACTGATCACGATACCTTTAGACTGATCATATTTCAAACAGTGAGTGGTACAAAAACGTGATTCTATACCGGTATAGAAAAACCAAGAGGTTTATAGTCCAGTAAAAGTACGGAGAAAAGTGGGTCGATCCTAACAAAATTGCAACAAAAGGTTTTTTTACACCAAAATGTTTAGAAAAAATCGCTGAACAACATATCCAAAATCCGCTAAAATCACCCGTCGGGAAAACCTTCTGGGGCTGCTTAAAGGGGGCGAAAAAAAAGGTTTTTTTCATTTTTGACATTTGGGAAGCTTTGTTTACACTAAAATGTTCAGAAAAAATTGCAGAACAACATATCCAAAATCCGCTAAAATTGTCCACCGGGAAAACCTTCTGGGGCTGCTTAAAGGGGGTGAAAGAGATGAAAAATCCTTTTTTCGATTTTGTTATTTCGGTACGTTCGGAGACTCGATTCTGGTATAAATCAACTCGCTGAAACCGAAAATGATGTTACTTTTATTGTAACACGTCTGTAACTTATATTAAACTATAAATAAGATTTTAATAACTCCATCGCAAAAATAAAGGAAATAGCTTTTCTTCCGAAGTGTTAGAAAGATCAGATCAATGGAAGCCTGAAATACTTCAAACAGCAACACGGGAAAATCTCGAACGGCAATTTAAAGGAGCAGAGAAGTACCCCACTCTTTGTTGCTTTGCTAATCGTTGGAAACCTGGTTATCCGATGAGAATCAACCGTGTGAAGACCAGACTGCAGAAAAAGGGAAACTATAGGCATAGACGCATAGAAACTTGAAAAATCATTCTTATTATCGGCTTCTTTTACAGTTGGAAAGCAAAAACATTAACACGTCTATATATAAATCACAGTTTTGATAATCATTATTTTTAGATCACATAATATTGAGAATCATCATTTCATTAATGAGCTCTACAAAAGAGCACAGCCACTATTATTGCAAAAAACTAAAATTCTTCTTCTTCTAGAGATGTTGGTTCAGAGTTATTACAGCTTGTTCCCATGCACTCTCCGCAAGCAAGTGTGCAGGGCATGCCATTCTTACGGCAAATGCACCTGGCCGTATCGCAACCTGATTTGCATTTGCAGTGGATAATTTGAAGAAGACTTTGGGAAGCTGGTTTCTTCTCCGTCATTACTGGGATGTAATTACCAGCAGAGAGTCGCCATCCCCAGTTTTCCGGTTTCATCGCAGTAGCCTCGCTTTTCCATTCCATTACCTGCAAATACACGCGAAAAGAATGGAACTTCGCACCTGAGGGTATGGGAGGCATCCGCTCAGGGCAGACAAATGTGGAAGAGGAAGTGAGCTTGACCAAGAACAGAAGATGTCTCAAGGACACGAGAGTTTCTCCAGGCTTTCCTTTATAAATTCTCAAAAGAGCTTGTTCACCAGCTACAATAAGCTCGTCTTTCGTAGCCTTCGAGTCAATAAAGACCTTAGCGGCCTCCCGGAAAGACGGATCGGAGCGGTACAATGACAGTCCGACAGATTTACCAATTCCTTGTAATCTCGAAGTGGTGTCACAGCCTAGGAATGCGTGCAGAAATAGAATTGCATCACACATGTCCCTTAGTTTTTCTTTGATGGAGCAAATATTCCATAACTTATGTTCGTTTGAAGCTTTCGCCTCGGATCTGAAATACAGGCCTTTGTGGGTGGCAGTGACATGATAGAGGAGAAGGATAAGGAGGTCAGTGTCGTTGCCGATGAGACACGTCAACTGAGTTCTTGCATTATGAATGGCTGTGGTTGCAATCAGGACATCCGCGTCAGCAGAGGCATGTTGTACTGAACAACCTGCTGAGGACAATTTTTCTCCTATCGCTAGAATTATTCGCTGCTTGTCTGTGCAGTTTTGCAAGATCTCTTCTTTCTTTCTTGTTAACTTTGTTGTACCAGTGAATTCTACCACTGGGCACTGTTTACCCCTGGAACGTTTGAGGTGAACCATACCTTTCGTCGAAGGACCATTGTCATATCCATCAAAAACTACCGAAGCTTTTCCAAATCTAGTGGTGACATACTTGACGTAACTTTCACAAATGAATTCAAATGTAGAGTTGGATTGCCAAGGCAATTTCTGGAGCAGCCAGCCGCCGTCAACGACATAGTGGCACAAGTCTAAGCGCTCATCCGAATGGTCCCCTGACGCCTTTCGAACTACGTTTGACAGAGATGGTTTGTCGGCAGGACGCAGAACTTCATAGGATCCAAAAAGGGATGGAGGATACGTACAAAGCTCATACGACAATAGGTCTCGAAGATCAACTTCTTCCCGGTTCGCCACCGTAGCTAAGCGCTGGAACAGAAGCCCTTGATCTACATGAACCGGTTCACCATTAGTTAGAGAAGTTTTACAATAAAAGTGACATCATTTTCGGTTTCAGCGAGTTGATTTATACCAGAATCGAGTCTCGAAACGTACCGAAATAACAAAATCGAAAAAAAAAAGGATTTTTCACCCCTTTCACCCCCTTTAAGCAGCCCCAGAAGGTTTTCCCGGCGAGCAATTTTAGCGGATTTTGGATATGTTGTTCTGCAATTTTTTCCAAACATTTTAGTGTAAACAAAGCTTCCCAAATGTCAAAAATTAAAAACCTTTTTTTCGCCCCCTTCCACCCCCTTTTAGCACCCCAGAGAGTTTTCTCGGTGGGCGATTTTAGCGGATTTTGGCTATGTTGTTCAGCGATTTTTTCTGAACATTTCAGTGTAAAAAACAGCTTCTTAAATTTCAAAAATGTAAATACCTAATTTTTCGCCCCCTCTCACCCTCTTTAAGCAGCCCCAGAAGTTTTTCCCGGCGGGCGATTTTAGCGGATTTTGGATATAATGTTCCGAGATTTTTTTCTGAACATTTTATTGCAAAAAAAGCTTCCTAAATGTCAGAATGTAAATACCTAATTTTTCGCCCCCTCTCACCCCCTTTAAGCAGCCCCAGAAGGTTTTCCCGGAGGGTGTTTTTAGCGGATTTTGGATATGTTGTTCAGCGATTTTTTCTGAACATTTTGGTGTAAAAAAACCTTTTGTTGCAATTTTGTCCCGGTCAAACCGTACTTTTACTGGCCTATTACTATAAAAAAAAAGAATGGTCACTATTTTACTAATATTTTTACTAATTAATTTTAATTTTACTATTCAATTTAAGCCATTTATTTTTAATTTATTTAGAATTATTTGTTGATTAATTATTTGTTGATTTATTAAAAGATCAATATTTTCAATTTATAAATTCTGGTATCTTGACTAAATTTCCGTTCAGGTTTAAGCTATAAGTTAAGTTCCATTATTATGAAAGAAAAGCAAGCAAAATTCCTAATGGGACAAGACCTTATAGGATACATCCAATGGTATAGACACAGGATGATCATTATAGACTTAAGCAAAATTAGAATCTTACCCCTTAACTAGGATTATATTTTAAAAATTAAGGGAAAGAATAAAATAAATTAAGCTTACGTTTTTAGCTTGACAAAATATGAGCAAAAACCAAAACCAAACTGATTCCTGGTAGGGCACGACGCTGTATATATAAAAATTTCTTTGATTATTAATTCAAAAATGCGGTAAGCTTTATCAAGCTTGTCGCACTATAGCTAGGGCATAAGAATGCACTTGAGAGTATTTACTCTACACCCTAAATCGGGTTCCGGTTTTGGTCTCCTTTAGATACATAAATAATGACCTATGTTGAGTTAATCTAAGATCTAAGAATTGAATTAAATTCTGAATTGATTCTAACAAGTTTCATAGCAGTTCTTAAAGACAAAACAAAAATAAGATTTTTTTTTTCTTTGATTAGTTGTTACACTTCTATTTTCTTTCTACTCTGGTCTAAATTCCAGGGGGGCCATGCCCCCCCCCTGCGGGCGTCCATGGGTCTCTTCATATCTAAAAACAGGGATTTTCTGTGATTTTTGGTTTGGTTTTTATATAACTATTACAATTTTTTCGTTGTGTAAATTCTCTCCTTTGTTGCGACACTTGGAATCAAACAGTTCGTGGTAACGAACTGTAAGTAAAGAGTGATGCGCCTAGATAGTACGGGAAACTGTAAGAAACAGAGTCTTGATAACAATGGATGCACCAAAAGAATCAAATTTTTATGCTTATTCAAAATACGTAAAATTCATGAAGTTTGGTGTTACCCATCAAAAGTTACAAGCCTAAGAAAATTTACCTAAATTTTCAAAAAGGGAGAAACACCTCTAAAACATCAAGTGATCTTAATGAAAATCACACCACCACATTCAGCATATCAGAGAACCCTACTGTAGAGGTTTCAAGCTCCCATGTACAAAAATGTGGAATTTTGAGTTTTTGCCAGAAGTAAGATCACGGATGTGTGTTCTTTATTTTTTTAGTCAGTGGTGATCATATCGAACAGCTGATCCTAGAAGATCGAGATAGGGCTCATTTGATCTGAAATCAAAAGTTCTAATGCCCTTTTTAAGTGACCAAAAGTATTGGAGGTCAGCTAGCCCCCTCTCAACCTCTTTTTTCCCAAAGTTGTCGATCAATATTTCGAGATAGCCATTTTGTTTGGCATAGTCGAAAGATCTAATAATTATGTCTTTGAGGTTGACTTAACCCCCCACAGACCCTGGGAGAAGGGCTAGTAGTTATGAACTTTGCCCATTGGCAAACAGGTCGTGGTAACGAACTGTAAGTAAGGAGCGATTACTTTTTTTTTACTTTCGGCGGGAACCAGACGATGAACTGTCCTGCCCGGTACCAAAGGATCTTGGAATGACTTCTGACAACCACTTGGACCTGTCGGCTGCAGCTTCTCTGGCGATCTTCAGCCAGTCTTTGTCCCATCTCCGACCGTGTCTCCTGAATCCTCCCACGGTTCCAGGTCCTCATTGTATTTTTGCCACAGGTTCTTCTTTCGTCCTGCTGGTTTACGTTTCCAGGGGGGGGGCTAGTTCGCAGACAAGAACGTCTTGACCTACTGTGCCTTCGGGACGGCGCAATGTGTGGCCGAGGAGCTTCAGACGACGTTTGTGTAAGTAAGGAGCGATGCGGCTCAATAGTGACTGAAACTCTAAGAAATAGAGTCTTTATAACAATAGATACGTCAAAAGAATTCAATTTTGATGCTCATTCAAAATATTTAAAAATGATCAAATTTATTGATGACCATCAAAAGTTACGAGCCAGAAAAAAAAATTGTCCAACTTTTGAAAAAGGCGGGGAAAGACCCCCAAAACCGTAAGTGATCTTAATCAAAATCACACCCTCAGATTCAGCATACCAGAGAACCCTACTGTAGAGGTTTCAAGCACCTATGTACAAAAACGGTGAATTTTGCATTTTTTGTCAGAATGCATGATCACGGATGTATGTTTATTTGTTCGTTTGTTTTTTGTTTTCCCAGGGGTGATCATATCGAACCAGTGATTGTAGAAAATTAAGAGGGAGCTCATTTGATTGGAAATCAAAAGTTTTAGTGCCCTTTCCAGGTGATCAAAAGTATTGGAGAGGGGCTAGCCCCCTCCCAAGATAATTTTTTTCCAAAATCATCCGATCAAAATTTTGAGATAGCCTTTTTTTCAGTGCAATCGAAAAACCTAATAACTATGTTTTTAAGGATCACTTGACCCTTCAAAGTCCCCGGGGAAGGGCAGCAGCGTCAAAGAAATCGGATTTTTATGCTGATTTCAAATATATCAGTTTCATCAAGTTTCGTCGTAGTCAGAGAATATAAGTTACAAGCCTGAGAATATTTGCCTTATTTTCGAAAAAAGGGAAAAACACCCTCATAATGAAAATCAATGAAAATCACACCATCAGATTCAGCGTATGCGAGAACCCCACTGTAGATATTTCAAGCTCCTATCGGCAAAAATGGGGAATTTTGTATTTTTTACCAGAAGAAAGATCACGGATGTGTGCTTATTTGTTGTTGTTTTTTTTTTTTTTCCAGGGGTGATCGTGTCGACCCAGTGGTCCTAGAATATCTCGAGAGGGCTCATTCGAACGAAAATTAAAAGTTCTTTTAAGTGAACAATAAATTGGAGGGCAACTAGACCCCCTCCCACGCTCATTTTTTCCCCAAAGTCACCCGATCAAAATTTTGAGATAGCCATTTTGTCCAGAATAGTAAAAAACTCTAATAACTATGTCTTTGAGGATGACTTAATCCCCCACAGTCCCCGGGGGAAGGGCTGCAAGTTGTGTACTTTGCCCATTGCTTACATATAGTATTGGTTATTGGGAAGTATACAGACGTTTTCAGGGGGGATTTTTTCTGGGGGGGAGAAGTTTACGTGGGAGGATGCTTCCATGGAGGACTTTTTTATGGGGGAAGGGAATTTTCCATGAAGAGGCGTCGGATATCCAAGCATTATTTATAAAACAATCAGAAATTAGATTAAACTTTCAGTTAAAAAAAAAAAAATTTATTTAATTTCTGAACGTTTTTCAACTAATGGAGGTAGTAAAGCGCTAGTTTTCTGTAATCCTACAAACATACGGAAATATCACCAGTTAATTTATTTGCGCCGGTTTTATTGATATACGTTAGATAGACTGTTAAGTAATAATTTTTGTTCGTTTTAAGTTTCAACTTTGCTCTTTACATCCCTCGGAAAAAGTTTGTTTTTTTTAAAATTAATCTCTGCTCGTTTTTGATCAAAATTTTGTTTAGAAACAACACTGCCATGATTTTTTTTTTGTTTTACGGAATAACTTCTGTTCGTTTTAAGTTTTAATGTTGCTGCTTAGTTTCAGTTCAAAGCTTAGTTTCTAATCACCACCAATCTAGGGAAAAATAGTGTCGTTTCTTTTTTAATTTTTTTTTTTTTTTAGAAGAAATAGACTTTTAATTCTTTGTTTCAAAAATTAAATTTAGTAGCACTTAAGAAAGTAGCTCCAGGCCAGTAGCTTCGAAACAAAAGGTTAATAAAGCGGACAGGTTTACATATCGACATGCTTGTGGTAAACTTTGCTAGCTCAACAGAAATGTAACTTTATACTTAGGGAGTTATTTGACCTGTCCCTAAATAGAAAAGCCATTCATTACTTACAAATGAATAGAAATTTCAAAAAAGATCATTTCTTGTGTAGGTATGATAAATGGTATTAAAAACTAAGTTTATTTTCATTTCAAAAATTTTGGGAAGAATTACCTGAATTCTCCTACAGAACTGTTTGCATTTGTTTTTCTTAAATAGAAAAGCCATTCATTACTTACAAATGAATAGAAATTTCAAAAAAAATCATATCTTGTGTAGATACGATAAATGGTATTATAAACTAAGTTTGTTTTCATTTCAAAAATTTTGGGAAGAATTACCTGAATTCTCCTACAGAACTGTTTTCATTTGTTTTTCTTCCTCTTGGAAGAAAAACAATTTTTTGGTTTTTGTACCTTAATTGCGTAGCTTATTAAGGGGAGGAGGAGGAACATACGGAAGGTTTTCTTGCAAACCTCGAGTAAGGGGTTTTGTACCATGATTATTAGGCTACAATGATGATATCGTTTTATACTTACAAGCTTTTTAAACAGTTTGTGGTGACGAACTGTAAGTAAGAGGCGACCCGGCTCAATAGTAACCGAAACTCTAAGAAACGGAATTTTGATATCAATAGATGCATCAAAAGAATCTGATTTCTATGCTGATTTTAGATATATAAGTTTCATCAAGCTTAGTCCTACCCATCAAAAGTTACGAGCCTGAGAAAATTCGCCTTATTTTCGAAAAAAGGGCGAAACATCCCCTAAAAGTCATATAATCTTAATGGAAATCACACCATTAGATTCAGTGTATCAGGAAACCTTATTGTAGAAGTTTCAAGCTTCTATCTGCAAAATGCGGAATTTTTTATTTTTGCTAGAAGGAAGATCACGGATGCGTGTTTGTTTTCTCTTTTTCCCAGGGGTGACCATATCGACCTAGTGGTCCTAGAATGTCGCGATAGGGCTCATTTGTAAAATGAGCATTTCAAGCTTCTATCTGCAAAATGTGGAATTTTTTATTTTTGCTAGAAGGAAGATCACGGATGCATGTTTGTTTTTTCTTTTTCCCAGGGGTGACCATATCGACCCAGTGGTCCTAGAATGTCGCGATAGGGCTCATTTGAACGGAAATTAAAAGTTATAGTGCCCTTTTAAAGTGACAAAAAAGTTGGAGGGCAACTAGTATCACTTTTTACAAAAAAAAAAACTGTATTTTCATGTACAAGCTATGCTCACCATTCTACCATCAGAGACTCTTGACCATTCTACAGTAGCCACAATAAAAAGCGCAACTTCATTTCCCGAGGGTGTACCGATCATTATTATATTTTTGTTTTTCTTTCTTCCGCAGCTATTTAAAGTAAAGAACGAACAGTAAAGCTTATAACAACTGAATATTACAAGGAGACTAAAAGTTTGTAATAAAACTTAACTTTTCTAGAAACCAGCATCATCCATTTATAATTAACAGAAAAAGTTGGCACGGATGAGGTTCGAACTCGACGCCTCGAGATTTTAAGACCTACGCTCTACTGACTGAGTCATCAACTCTTGTATATTATGAAAGAATTTACAGTTTGAGACAATATAGAAGAAGAGTTACATAAATGACCGATACAGTTCATTATAAATGGGGCCTATGCTAGTTTCATCGGATATATCTGAAAACCTAGTAAAGAACAAAACACGGCACATAGTAACCAAAAATTAAGATAATTACATTAAAGATCGATGTAAAATCATTTCGATGAATTCGTTTGTAGATTCTGTTTATATGTTTGCAATATTTGCATTATCTACTTAAGAACTGACACCAAAGTGTTGTTTTTTGTCAGGGCGTAATTTGTCATGGGGCAGAGGACAACTGCCCCTCTGGATCACAGTTTGACCCCCCCCCCCCCCAACCTAAGGTTGCCCCCCCCAGCTGAAATTTAGTTTTTTCAAAAATCTTGTCAAAATTAAGATAAGCCTGCATAATCATAGGCAGCGTGCTGGCGCTGCCTAAGTAAAGAACGATGTGGGCACAATGTGTTTTTTTTTTTTTTTTGGTTCTCCATACCCGGGCACTTCGTATCGAAGGAGATGTCGTAGAAACTTCGAAAAGGGCTCATTCGATTGGAAATTGGAGTGGCTAGTGCCCTTTTTAATAGTCAAAAGCGATTGTAGGGCAACTAGCAACCCCCCCCCCCACGCCCATCATTCCCCAAAACACATCCAATCAAAATTTTGAGATAGCCATTTTGTCCAGCGTAGTCGATTTCCAGATAGAAAATATGTTTTTGAGGAGGACACTCCCCCACAACCCTCAGGGCAAGGGTTTTAAGTTATGCCCTGGGGGCATAGATAATTTTGGAGACCACACTGCCTTTCCATGTATATGTAACTGAAATATCTGGTATTTTTGTGAATTTCTATCACTGTTATCATCATCACTGTCTATTAAAAGGATTTTATCCCTATTTGAACTTTTATTTATCGCCCTGGGGGCATACAGGGTTTTTATAGAAGGCGTTGTCGTAGAAACTTAAAAGAGGCTCATTCGATTGGAAATTCAAAGGGCTAGTACCCTTTCTAATAGTCGAAAGTCATTGGAGGGCTACTAATCCCCCCCCCCCCACCAAGCCAATCATTCCCCCAAACACATCCAATAAAAATTTTGAGATAGCCATTTTATTCAGCGTAGTTTATTTCCAGATAGAAAATATATTTTTGAGGAGGACATTCCCCCACAACCCTCAGGGCAAGGGTTTTAAGTTATGCCCTGGGGGCATATAAGGTTTTTATAGAAGGCGTTGTCGTAGAAACTTCAAAAAATGCTCATTCGTTTGGAAAATCAAAGAGCTAGTGCCCTTTTTAATAGTCAAAAGTGATTGGAGGGCAACTAGCCCCCCAACGCCCATCATTTCTCCAACCACATCGAATAAAAATTTTGAGATAGCCATTTTGTTCAGCGTAGTTGATTTTCAGATAGAAAACATATTTTTGAGGAGGACACTCCCCCACAACCCTCAGAGCAAGGATTATAAGTTATGCCCGGGGGGCATATAAGGTTTTTATTGAAATCTTTGTCGTAGAAACTTGAAAAAGGGCTCATTCGATTTGCAATTCAAAGGACTAGTACCCTTTTTAATTGTCGAAAGTGATTTGAGGGCAACTACCCACCCACCCCTCTTCTTGCGCCCACCTTTTCCCCAAACACATCCAATCAAATTTTTTAGATAGCCATTTTATTCAACGTATATGAAAATTATGGAAATTAGGTCTTTAAGGATGACAGCCCCTCCCCCCACAGCCCTCAGGGCAAGGGAGTTATGCCCTGGGGGCATATAAATTTTTTATTGAAAGCGTTGTCGTAGAAACTTCAAAAGGTCTCATTCAATTGGAAATTGAAAGGGATAGTGCCTTCTTTAATAGTTGAAAGTGATTGGATAGCGACAAACATCCCTCTCACGCCCACCATTTTTCAAAGCACATCGAATTAAAATTTTGAGGTATCCATTTTGCTCAACGTAGTTGAAAGTTCCGGAAATTAGGTCTTTTAGGATGATAACCCTCTAAGAGCCCTCAGTGCAAGGGATGTAAGTTATGCCCTGGGAGCATATAAATTTTTTATTGAAAGCGTTGTCGTAGAAACTTCAAAAGGTCTCATTCAATTGGAAATTGAAAGGGATAGTGCCTTCTTTAATAGTTGAAAGGGATTGGATAGCGACTAACGCACTCACGCCCACCATTTTCCAAAACACATCCATTCAAAATTTTGAGATATCCATTTTGTTCAACGTAGTTGAACGTTC
This sequence comes from Artemia sinica, assembly GCA_027921565.1. Lineage (NCBI taxonomy): Eukaryota > Metazoa > Arthropoda > Branchiopoda > Anostraca > Artemiidae > Artemia > Artemia sinica. Next base: position 22,747,251 of record CM051264.1, on the reverse strand, counting down.
TGGAAATTAGGTCTTTTAGGATGATAACCCCCTCAGAGCCCTCAGTGCAAGGGTTGTAAGTTATGCCCTGGGGGCATATAAGGTTTATATAGAAAGTTGTTGCATAAATCATAGGCAGCAAGATCGCGATGCCTAAGTAAAGGACGGGGACACTCGAGAACGAGACAAGAAACGGGGACTAATTAAAGAGGAGGACACTCCTCCACAGTCCTCAGGGCAAGGGTTTTAAGTTATGCCCTGGGGGCATATAAGAACGACGTTGGCACAATGTATTATTTATTATTTTTTTTTCCTTTAGAGCAGGGCACTTCGTATCGAAGAAGTTGTTGTAGAAACTTCGAAAAGAGCTCATTCAATTGGAAATTGGAGTGGCTTGTGCCCTTTTTAATAGTCGAAAGCGATTGAAAGTTGACTAACACCCCTACCACGCCCACCATTTTCCAAAACACATCCAATCAAAATTTTGAGGTAGGCATTTTGTTCAGCGTAGTTGATTTCCAGATAGAAATCATGTTTTTGAGGACAGTCCTCCTTAGGGCAAGGGTTGTAAGTTATGCCCTGGGGGCATATAAGATTTCTTATAGAAGGCTTTGTCGCAGAAACTTTAAGAAAGGCTCATTCGATTTGAAATTCAAAGGGCTAGCGCCCTTTTAAATAGTCGAAAGTGATTAGAGGGCAACTAACCCGCCTTTCACGCCCACCTTTTCCCCAAACACATTTAATCAAAACTTTTAGAAAGCCATTTTATTCAACGTAGTTTTAAGTTCTGGAGATTAGGTCTTTGAGGATGACACCCCCCCCCACAACCCTCAGGGCAAGGGTTGTAAATTATGCCCAGGGGGCATATAAGGTTTTTATATAACGCGTTGTCGTAGAAACTTCAAAAAGGGAACATTCGATTGGAAATTGAAATGGCTAGTCCCTTTTTAATAGTCGAAAGTGATTGGAAAGCAACTAACACCCCTTCCACGCCCACCATTTCCCCAGACACATCCAATAAAGATTTTGAGATAGCCATTTTGTTCCACGCAGTTCAAAGTTCAGGAAATTATACCTTTGAGCAGGACACTCCCCCCACAGTCTTCAGGGCAAGGGTTATAAGTTATGTTCTGGGGTTATACAAGGTTTTTATTGAAATCTTTGTCGTATAAACTTGAAAAAGCACTCACTCGATTGGAAATTCAAAGGGCTAGTGCCCTTTTTAATAGTCGAAAGTGATTTGAAGGCAACTACCCCCCCCTCCTCACGCCCATCTTTTCTCCAAACACATTCAATCAATATTTTAGATAACCATTTTGTTCAGCGTAGTTGATTTCCAGATAGAAAATATGTTTTTGAGAAGGATACTCCCCCACAACCCTCAGGGCAAGGGTTTTAAGTTATGCCCGGGGGCATATAAGGTTTTTTATAGAAGTCGTTGTCGTGGAAACTTCAAAACAGGCTCATTCGATTGGAAAAAGGGCTAGTGCCCTTTTTAATAGTCGAAAGTGATTTGAGGGCAACTAAACCCCCTCTCACGCCCATCTTTTCTCCAAACACATCTTAGATAGCGCGCTAGCGCTGCCTAAGTGAAGAACGATGTAGGCACAATGTGTTTTTTTCTCCATACCCGGGCACTTCGTGTCGAAGGAATTGTCGTAGAAACTTTGAAAAGGACTCATTCGATTGAAAATTTGAGTGGTTAGTGCCCTTTTCAATAGTCAAAAATGATTGCAGGGTAACTAGCCCCCCCCCCACGCCCATCATTCCCCCAAACACACGCAATCAGAATTTTGAGATAGCCATTTTGTTCAGCGTAGTTGATTTCCAATTAGAAAATATTTTTTTGAGTAGGACACTCCGCCACAACCCTCAGGGCAAAGGTTTTAAGTTCTGCCCTGGGGGCATGTAAGGTTTTTATAGAAGACGTTGTCGTAGAAAGTTCAAAACAGGCTCATTCAATTGGAAATTCAAAGGGTTAGAACCCTTTTGAATAGTCGAAAGTGATTGGAGGGCAACTAGCCCCCCACGCCCAACATTCCCCCAAACACATCCAATCAAAATTTTGAGATAGCCATTTTATTCAGAGTAGTTGATTTCCAGATAGAAAATATATTTTTGAGGAGGACACTCCCCCACAACCTTCAGGGCAAGGGTTTTAAGTTATGCCCTGGGGGCATATAAAGTTTTTATAGAAGGCGTTATCGTAGAAACTTCAAAACAGGCTCATTCGATTGGAAATTCAAAGGGCTAGTGCCCCTTTTTAATAGTTGAAAGTGATTGGAGGGCAACTAGCCCCCCACGCCCATCATTCCCCCAAACACATCCAATCAAAATTTTGAGATAGCCATTTTGTTCAGCGTAGTTGTTTTCAAGATAGAAAATATTTTTTTGAGGAGGACACTCCCCCACAACCCTCTGGGCAAGGGTTTTAAGTTATGCCCTGGGGACATATAAGGTTTTTATAGAAGGTGTTGCCGTAGAAACTTCAAAAAAGGCTCATTCGATCGGAAATTCAAAGGGCTAGTGCCCTTTTTAATAGTTGAAAGTGACTGGAGGGCAACTAGTCCCCCCCACGCCCATCATTCCCCCAAACACATCCAATAAAAATTTTGAGATAGTCATTTTGTTCAGCATAGTTGATTTCCAGATAGAAAATATATTTTTGAGGAGGACACTCCCGCATAATCCTCAGGGCAAGGGTTTTAAGTTATGCCCTGGGGGTATATAAGGTTTTTATAGAAGGCGTTGTCGTAGAAACTTCAAAGGGGGCTCATTCGATTGAAAATTCAAAGGGCTTGTGCCCTTTTTAATAGTCGAAAGTGATTGGAGGGCAACTAGACCCCCCCCGCACCCATCATTCCCCCGAACACATCCAATCAAAATTTTTAGATAGCCATTTTATTCAACGTAGTTTAAAGTTTTGGAAATTAGGTCTTTAAGGATGAGAACCCCTCCCCTCAAAGCGCTCAGGGCAAGGGTTTTAATTATGCCTTTGGGGCATATAAAGTTTTTATTGAAAGCGTTGTCGTAGAAACTTCAAAAGGGCTCATTCCATTGGAAATTGAAAGGGCTAGTGCCTTTCTTAATAGTTGAAAATGATTGGATAGCGACTAACGCCCCTCTCACGCCCACCATTTTCCCAAACACGTCAAATTAAAATTTGGAGATACCCAATTTGTTCAACGTAGTTGTAAGTTCTGGAACTTAGGTCTTTTAGGATGATAAACCCCTCAGAGCCCTCAGTGCAAGGGTTGTAAGTTATGCCCTGGGGACATATAAGGTTTATATAGAAAGTTGTTGCATAAATCATAGGCAGCACGATCGCGCTGCCTGAGTAAAGAACGGGGACACTCGAGAGCGAGGCAAGAAACGGGGACTAAGTAAAGAGGAGGACACTCCCCCGCAACCCTCTAGGCAAGGGTTTTAAGTTATGACCTGGGGGCATATAAGAACGTTTTTGGCACAGTTTATTATTTATTAATTTTTTCCATTAGAGCAGGGCACTTCGTATCGAAGAAGTTGTCGTAGAAACTTCGAAAAGCGCTCATTCAATTGGAAATTGGAGTGGCTTGTGCCCTTTTTAATATTCGAAAGTGATTTGAAGGCGACTAACAGCCTTTCCACGCCCACCATTTCCCTAAACACATCCAATCAAAATTTTGAGATAGCCATTTTTTTCTGCGTAGTTGATTGCCAGATAGAAATTATGTTCTTGAGGACAGTCCCCCACAGCCCTTAGGGCAAGGGTTGTAAGTTATTCCCTGGGACATATAAGGTTTTTTTTATAGAAGGCGTTGTCGTAGAAACTTTTAAAAAAGGCTCATTCGATTGGAAATTCAATGGGCTAGTGCTCTTTTTAATAGTCGAAAGTGATTAGAGGGCAACTAACCCGCCTCTCACGCCCACGTTTTCCCTCCTTGAGATAGCCATTTTATTCAACGTAGTTTTAAGGTCTGGAAATTAGGTCTTTGAGGATGACAACCCCCGCCACTGCCCTCAGGGCAAGGGTTATAAATTATGCCAAGGGGGCGTATTAGGTTTTTATTGATAGCGCAGAAACTTCAAAAGGGCTCATTCAATTGGAAATTCAAAGGGCTAGTGCCCCTTTTCATAGTTGAAAGTCTTCAGGGCAAGGGTTATAAATTATGCCCTGGGGGTATATAAGGTTTTATTGAAATCTTTGTCGTAGAAACTTAAAAAGGGCTCATTCGATTGGAAATTCAATGGGCTAGTGCTCTTTTTAATAGTCGAAAGTGATTAGAGGGCAACTAACCCCCCTCTCACGCCCATCTTTTCTCCAAACACCTCTTATCAATATTTTAGATAGCCATTTTATTCAACTTATTTGAAAGTTTTGGAAATTAGGTCTTTAAGGATGACAACCCCTCCCCCCCCCCCCCACAGCCCTCAGGGCAAGGGTTGTAAGTTATGCCTTGGGGGCGTATAAGGTTTTTATTGAAAGCATGGAAACTTCAAAAAGCGCTCATTCAATTGGAAATTGAAAGGGCTATTGCCTTTTTTAATAGTTGAAAGTGATTGGAGAGCGACTAAGGCCCCTCTCACGCCCACTATTTTGCAAACACATCCAATCAAAATTTTTAGAAATCCATTTTGTTCAACGTAGTTGAAAGTTCTTGAAATTAGGTCTTTTAGGATGATAATCCTGTCAGAGCCCTCAGTGCAGGGGTTATGCCCTTGGGGCATATAAAGTTTATATAGAAAGTTGTTATAAAAATTTCAAAAAGGTCTCCAAACTAAATGTTGCCATAAGATTAAATCAAAATGCACTGTGTTAATGCTAATTCCCAATAAGGCATCTCAGCAGTATTCAAAGAACGATTGATGGTATTATGTTCAAACTTTCGGGGCTGCTTCTGCTCTTAAAATTTAATTAAATCAAAATAGCGTAAGTGTATTCAAGCTATCAAAGAAAGTAAACAGATTTTTTTGCGAATGGTATCAAGTTTTCCATTTCAGGTCAACTAGAGGAGGTATGAAACTAAATTAAACACAACTATTTGTGTCCAGATTTTTAAGAGGGTATATGTTGTTAAAAACTGCTGAAAATTTTTCTCCAGCAAACAAATATCAGGCCAAACTATAAATTCTTAAAAAAAACGAAAAGATTTAAAGTATTATTTTCTTTTTCTCTGAAAAGACTATGTCATTATAAAACGAACAGAAATTAATTAAAAAAACTTTTTCCACGAAATAAGTTTTTCAAAGATAAGTAAAGAACTCCATTAAACAAAACATGAGCAAAAATAAAATCACATAATCTACCAAGCATAAAACTACCACAAATCAGCATCGATAAATAAATGAAACCCAAAACGAACAGAAATTACAATAAATAACCGAGTCAAACTCAAAACAAGCAGAAATTAACATAAGTTGGGCTCAGAACCTCTATGCCTTCCCAAGGCCAGAACATAATTTGCACTTTACTGAAAAAAATACAAATGAATGTGCATTGTCAGTTTAATATACATATACTGATATTTAGTAATCAAAATGTTAGTATTATTTTATTTATTAAAGTTATAATAGTAAAAACATTTATATTTTTTCAGTAAAGAGCAAATTATGTTCTGGCCTTGGGAACCCATAGAGATTTTGAACCCAGCTTATGTTAATTTCTGCTCGTTTTGAGTTTGACTCGGTTATTTATTGTAATTTCTGTTCGTTTGGTTTCATTTATTTATCGATGCTGATTTGGGGTAGTTTCATGCTTGGTAGATTATTTGATTTTATTTTTGCTCATGTTTTGTATAATGGAGTTCTTTACTTATTTTTGAAAAAGTTATTTTGTGGAAAAAGTTTTTTTAATTAATTCAGAGAAACGGGCCAGTTTTCTTTAGTAATTCTTTGCATTTATGGTACTATAGGGCTTATATTTTATTTCTCACTGACACTTTCACTTGATCTAGGAAAGTTTGGTCCACCTTTGCTTCCCCTGGGTTTAGTCGAAATTACGACCTTGTTTTTAGTGCTATATCACACTTACGAATGGTAGAATTGATGAAAATCACGTAGAAATGAGCAATAGCTTTCAAATGAGCCATTAAACGTCACTCTAAAAAGTTCTGGTAGCCCAGTAGCCCCGGCTTTTCTACTTGAGACAAGGCACCCAAAATGCCGTTTTTAGTGCCATTTGGAACTTGCTGATGGTGGAATTTATAGGAAGGAAGGATGTATATATGAGCAATATCTTTTATATGAGCAACTAAAAATTTGTCTAAGATACAGGCGATACCAAAACGCCCCATAACAATACACCCATACCGATACGCTTGATATCGATACGCCAGATACCAATACAGCAAACAGCCCTTTCTCCAGGAGGGTCATATGACTATGGAGGGTCATATCATCACTAAAACCTTAGATATTGGACCTTTGAACTATGTTGAACAAATGGCTATCTCAAAATTTTGATTAGATGACTTTTAGGGAGGGGGCCTGTGGGGGAGGGGGGGCTATTTGCCCTCCAATTTTTTGGTCCCTTAAAAAGAGCAGTTACAAATTTAATTACCTTTCGAATGAGCTATCACACATCTCTCTATGATGCTCTGGCCGCCCCCTAGCCTTGCTAGAAAAAAAAAGAAAGAAGAAGAAGAAAAAAAAAAAAAAAAAAAAACAACAAACGGGAGACAGGTCAGTGCTACCGATGCAAAAAAGTGATTTTCTTTGTTGTTTAAGGAATCATTTTGATCTGACGCCATTTTCGAGGGGTTTCTGGTTTTTCCGAAATCACAATAGATTTCTTTTCGCAATAAACATTTACTTTTAAGACGAACCGAAATAATTGTCACCATTCCCCAGTCAGTGTCAGATGGCAATTTTTTGTCACTAGGTAGCTTTTTTCTAAACGCAATTTTTAACTTTTGGTTACTATGGGCTGTTGTTCGCTCTTTACTAGGTTGCAGCTACCGCTGCAATTATGATGCAGTAACATTTCATCAAACAGTTCGTGGTAACGAACTGTAAGTAAGGAGCGACCCGGCTCAATGGTAACCGAAACTCTAAAAAACGGAATTTTGATACCAATAGATATATCAAAAGAATCAGATTTTAATTCTGATTTCAAATATATAAGTTTCATCAAGTTTATTCTTACCTATCAAAAGTTACGCGCCTGAGAAAATTTGGCTGATTTTCGAAAAAAGGAGGAAAGACCCCCTAAAAGCTATAGAAGCTTAATTAAAATCACACCATCATATTCAGCGTATCAGAGAATCCTACTGCAGAGGTTTCAAGCTCCTATGTACAAAAATGTGGAATTTTCCATTTTTTGCCAGAAGAAAGATCACGGATGTGTGTTTATTTGTTTTTTTTTCTTCTTTTCCCCAAGGGTGATCGTATCGACCCAGTGGTCCTAGAATATCGTGGGGGGGCTCATTGGAACGAAATTAAAAGTTCTAGTGCCCTTTTTAAGTGACCAAAAAAAATGGAGGGTAACTAGGCCCCCTCCCACGCTCATTTTTTTCCCAAAGTCACCCGATCAAAATTTTGAGATAGCCATTTTGTTCAGAATGGTCGAAAATATTATAACTATGTCTTTTAGAATGACTTAATCCCTCGAAGCCTCCAGGGGGAGGGCTGAAAGTTATGAACTTTACCCAATGTTAACATAAGCTATCAAAAGTTAGGCGCCTGAGAAAATTTGGCTGATTTTCGAAAAAAGGAGGAAAGACCCCCTAAAAGTTATAAAACCTTAATGAAAATCACACCATCATATTCTGCGTATCAGAGAACCCTACTGTAGAGGTTTCAAGCTCCCATCTACAAAAATGTGGAATTTTGCATTTTTTTGCCAGAAGAAAGATCACGGGTGCGTGTTTATTTGTTTGTTTGTTTGTTTGTTTTTTTCCCCAGGGGTGATCGTATCGACCCAGTTGTCCTAGAAAATCGTGGGAGGGCTCATTGGAATGGAAATTAAAAGTTCTAGTGCCTTTTTTAAGTGACCAAAAAAATGGAGGGCAACTAGGCCCCCTCCCACCCTCATTTTTTTCCAAAGTCACCAGATCAAAATTTTGAGATAGCCATTTTGTTCACCATGTTCGAAAATATAATAAGTATGTCTTTTAGGATGACTTAATCCCCCGAAGTTCCCGGGGGGAGGACTGAAAGTTATGAACTTTACCCAATGTTAAAATATAGTATTGGTTATTTGGAAGTATACAGACGTTTTCAGGGGAGATTTTTCCTGGTAGTGGGGGGGGGGTGGGTGGGTCGGGGTTATATGGGAGGATCTTTTCATGAAGGAAGTTTTCATGGAGGAAGGGACATTGCTATGAAGGGGACGCCGGACTTCCCAGCATTATTTAAAAAAAGATCAGAAATTTAATATAAAAAAACAAGTTTTTCAACTGCAATAGCAGCAACATCAAAACTCTAAACGAACAGAAAATATTACATATATGATTGGGTTCACCCCGTAGTCAATACCTCGCTCTTTAAGCCAAAGATTTTTTGATACTTTCATAAGACCTATTTATTCTAATTAACGGCCTTTGTGATTAAGCGGTCATTTTTAAAGAATTGGAACAAAATTCGAACTTTCGCTTAAAGAGCAAGGTATTGACTAGGGGGCGAACCTCCTAATAAACGTATTAAAAATATATGAATATAGAAGTTTGTTACGTAAGTTAATTCGTAAGTTACGTATATTTATTACTAATAAAAACATTCGTAAATAAAATTAAACAAGTTTCGAGAAAGCCATCTAACTAAATAAAAGTAAATTAATATGAAAATTTTGTTTTAATTATTCATGTACGGTGAGCCAAGATCAAAACCTGCATTTATTCAAAAACGTTCAAAAATTAAATAAAAAAAACAAGTTTTTTAAACTGAAAGTAAGGAGCGACATTAAAACTTAAAACGAACAGAAATTATTCCGTATATGAAAGGGACTGTCCCCTCCTCAACGCCTCGCTCTTTACGCTAAAGTTTGACTCTGTCTCACAACTTTATTTTTTAAAACAATAAAAAACTTTAGCGTAAAGAGCGAGGCGTTGAGGAGGGGACAGTCCCTTTCATATACGGAATAATTTCTGTTCGTTTTAAGTTTTAATGTCGCTCCTTACTTTCAGTTTAAAAAACTTGTTTTTTTTTATTTAATTCCAATATAGAAGTCGAAAAGAAAATATTGTAAGAAGATAAATCGCAAAAATTTTCTGATTTACTTGAAATTTATAATCAAGGAGCATAAAGAGGAACAAGAGTAAGGTTAATCAAATCTGTAAGCTTGTGAGCAGGGATGTCAATGGAAGGTGGAGGGG
>CM051264.1:22500482-22732982 GCA_027921565.1 Artemia sinica | reverse complement strand
ACGAGTTATGATTGGCAACGGATTGAAGCATGGAAGGCCTCTGCATTAGGAGCATAGTAAGAAGGGCTATCAAATTTACGAAAAGTATCCACAGTTCTATTCTTTTTAAACATATTTCGTGGTGCCACGTACATCTAGAGTGCCCAATATCGCTATTTCTCTGGTGAGTTTACTAACTAGCCTGAAATAGTCCTGGAGTTTTTCCATCAAAATGGAGGATTTTGATGGAAAAACTCCTTTAGGATTAGGGCCCCAGATGAATGTGTAGTGCCAAAACAGCCCTTGACTTGAATAACTATTTTCCAGGTACTCTCTTCTTCAGATTATAGAGCAACCCGTGTACCTATCTATTTTTCTGTTTGGCTGGAGGAATAGTGGCCTTTTGAGGCAGGCACGTACCCATGAATCTTTTTCAGAAGGCCCAACAATCCAAAAGGAAATTTGGAGGGGGGGGGCAGGCGATAAAATATATTTTATTTGCGATTTTAATTAGAAGCACCTGAAAAATAAATTGTGGATGGTTCCAATGTCCTCATCTAGTTACGTCCCTACTATGAGGGAAAGATCCTCCAAAGAAGATGAGGAATATTTGGTTGTAGAAGACGGTAATCGATTCCACATTAGACTTCGTCTTTAAAGATAGCAGTTGATTTTTGGCACTGCCATAGCTTGTCCTACTACCCGCTTCTGGATTTTGAATAACATCCCTATTCGTCCTATTCTGCATTTGATATGTCGTCCCTATTCTGCATTTGATATGTCCCTATTCTACGTCCCTTACGTCCCTATTCTGCATTTGATATTTTAATTGAGTGGTCAATAAAAATTCTACTTCAGCGTCAACAGGACTGGGTAAAAGTTGTCAAATCTCATCTGTCTCCTGTTTCTGTCTATGTTGCAGTTTTCAGAGCGTAGGCTTTTGTTAGAAAACAAGATGTCGGTTTCTTTGACGTACCCGGCCTTATCAACAGAGATGATAAGCTTTCTTTACATATTTGATTACTTTACGCTTTCAAGAACAAATGACAGCTCGATGGACCGCGCTCAGACATTTCTTTTAAATTCAAGAAGTATTAAATGAAGGCAAATTTTTCTTTCTTTAATACATGCAATTCTTAGTAAATTTGTCTATTTAATAAAATCAGGAGCGTCAATTAGGGGGGGGGGGTTTCGGGGTGATATTACCCCTCTAGAATTTTTCGCTTTCTTCGTCGTGATTTTGAAAAAATACATTCTTTTGGCATTTTCATTCAAAAATACCTTTTTTGGTGTTTTCACTGAAAAAAAGAAATTGAAAAAATGACACATTGCCCCCTAGATAATGAAAAGCACATTCCCCATCCCCCCTAGACTTTCGTGAGTTAACGCCCTGAATTGAATAGAATACTTGGTCAATTAACTTTTTATCTTACTAAGGCGAAAAGACCTGAAAAGTTGATCTTTTACTTTTAAGCTTGAAAGATTCCTCTTTTAAATCCTCTTTGATTCCTTGAAATTATTAAAATCCCCTTTGGAGTATTTAGATCTCTTTGCGACTCGTTTCTGGTAATATCAATACTCTCAAAGATAAGGAAGAACAAAATTAATATGCTCTGAAATTTTTTATCTTTTAGGTTCCTTCTCCTGTTTTTAGGCTGTTTGGTTGTTCCCACTTCTCAGTCAAATACATTAAACAGCTTATTTTCGAATTTTCGATCACAAGGTAAGCCTATTTCTATATCACAGTCTACGCCAGTGGCGGTGAAATTTTTGAGTTTTGTGTGTCAACATTTTGAAAAATCTAAACATAATTCACGTTGCGTGTCACACATCAAAAAAGTGAAAAGACTAAAAAAATTGAAATATTTATGATGGTGTAATTTAATTATTTTTAATGGTATTCGAAATACAAAACAATTACAAAGCGATCAGTGACTGTTAGTGCTGAAGTTGGTCTGCTAAATCTTTTATTTCAAATATCTATTTTCTAAATTTCAAGGCTAAGCTAGCACCATGATTTCATCTGTTAACTGATTCCGTTTGTTCGTCTTAATATTATTTAATGCTGAGAAAAATGCCGTACAAAAATATGCGGATCGAAAATTTGTTAATAAAGCTATTGTTAAATCTTTCAAGTTGTTATAAATACTTGAATTTTTAGTTTTAAGATCTCCAGTTTACTCTCAAACAAGTTATTGCAGGAATAATTTATTGCTAAAAAAAACACACAAACAAGATCAATCAGTTGCTCACCAAAAACGTTGTTTCCTGATGATGTTGTGAGCATGATGATTCAATATCTTGTTTTAAAATGTCCAGTTTACTCTCAAAAGAGTTATAGCAGGAATAATTTGTTGTTAAAAAAGCACCAACAAGATCAATCAGTAGGTCGCCAAAAGCATTGTTTGCTGATGATGTTGTGAGCATGATTATTCAATATCTTGTTTTAAAATCTCCCGGTGAATCTCAAAATAGATATAGCGGGAATAATTTATTGTTAAAAAAAACCACGAACAAGATCAATCAGTAGCTCACCGAAAGCTTTGTTTGCTGATGATGTTGTGAGCATGATGATTCAATATCTTGTTTGAAAATGTCCGGTTTACTCTCAAAAGAGTTATAGCAGGAATAATTTATTGTTAAAAAAACACAAACAAGATCAATCAGTAGATTACCAAAAGCGTTGTTTGCTGATGATGTTGTGAGCATGATGAGTCAATATCTTGTTCTATTTTGTTTTAAAATCTCCAGTTTAATCTCAAAAGAGTTATAGCAGGAATAATTTGTTGTTAAAAAAAATCCACAAACAAGATCTATCAGTAGCTCACCAAAAGCGTTGTTTGCTGATGATGTTGTGAGCATGATGATTCAATATCTTGTTTTAAAATCTCCAGTTTACTCTCAAAAGAGTTATAGTGGGAATAATTTATTGTAAAAAAAAAACACAAACAAGATCAATCAGTAGCTCACCAAAAGCGTTGTTTGCTGATGATGTTGTGGGCATGATGATTCAATATCTTGTTTTAAAATCTCCAGTTTACTCTCAAAACAGTTATAGAAGGAATAATTTGTTGCTAAAAAAAACACAAACAAGATCAATCAGTAGCTCACCAAAAGCGTTGTTTGCTGAGGATGTTGTGAGCATGATGATTCAATATCGTGTTTTAAAATCTCCCAGTTTACTCTCAAAAGAGTTATAGCAGGAATAATTTATTGTTAAAAAAAAAAAAACACAAACAAGATCAATCAGTAGGTCACCAAAAGCATTGTTTGCTGATGATGTTGTGAGCATGATGATTCAATATCTTGTTTTAAAATCTTCAGTTTACTCTCAAAACAGTTATAGCAGGAATAATTTATTGTAAAAAAAACACAAACAAGATCAATCAGTAGCTCACCAAAAGCGTTGTTTGCTGATGATGTTGTGGGCATGATGATTCAATATCGTGTTTTAAAATCTCCCAGTTTACTCTCAAAAGAGTTATAGCAGGAATAATTTATTGTTAAAAAAACACAAACAAGATCAATCAGTAGATTACCAAAAGCGTTGTTTGCGAGCGTGCACTGCCAATACAAATAATAACAATAAATATAGGCTTTGGATGGTGAAATCATGTACCGGGAAATACATATATGAATAATTGAAAAAACATATAATCAATACTTTGTCCAGATCAGACAAATCTCTCCAATACTTTTTCTTGACACAGTCGTCTTATGTTACTGAACATTAATAGTCAATAGCATGATGATTCAACTTGCAGCAGAGGCGCATAAAATTATCGCCTGTGAAGTAGCCGGGCAGTTATAAAATTAATTTGTTTTGATACAACTAACGTTATATCATTCAATTCTCAAAATCTATATTTGGAACACAACATTTCCTAATGGACAATGCTATGAAAAGGAATAAATACATGTCTAATAATTTCTGTAAACAACTTGTAAATCTCACATTTTTTCCAAACATATTTGCTTATGAACGCTGTTTAATCTTTAAGGATGTGTGTCAGCTCAGAAATCAGCACTGACATGGATGTCATAGGTTCGTCATTGCTGGTATAAGCAATAGCGTTGACCTGATAATGGGTCATAAATCTCGTATAGATTGTCTATACGCATCTCTTATAGCATAGGTTTTCCCCCAACTTCTTAATACCTAATGATCGCAGGAATTTGGGAAGGGGCTTTTCATTAAATTATTAAAAAAAATAAAAATATTTTTTTTTTTTCATTAAACAGCCAAGTATAACTAACAAATTTTGCCCAAAACCCTTCACTGTTGTGTTATTAAGTAATTCCGATTTTTGCACTTCCTTCATTCATATGTAATAGCAAATTTCTTTTTTGGTATGTCCTAAAATGTATGTTTTAAAAATTATATAGCTCATGTGCTGGTACAAATATGGGACTTCTGGGAGGGAGCAAATTAATTATGGAAGTAGAGTCATGAGGTTTACTTTAAATCGCAGGAAATTATGGGGAATATAGCAATAATTATAGTTAGGAGAGGGGTTGATCCCGATACCTCCAACCTCTGCACATGTCTAACCCTAGAAGGTGCTTGTTGGACAGTATTTCCTTGTTTTTCATAAACTAGAATTTTTATCACAAAAAATATGATTTTCTTTGTTGAATTTTTTCGATTTGCCAAAATTTAATGCGGATTCTTAAATTTTGCTAGTTTATGTACATCACAGGGAGGCTTAGAGAATTTTTCCTGGTGCGTGGACAAGTTTAGGAAATAAATAATTATAAGCAAAAACAAGGAATTATAAGATAAATCATGGCAGTTTTATATATGGGGTTGAAGACATGGGCCTGAAAGCGTCCTTCCTCGCCTAAGTCCCTTGTGTGTCCTTACAAAGAATTTTTCAATCTACAATTTTGCTCGTTACAAGTGCATGGGCACCCATATGGGGGGGGGGGGGCGGGGGGGGAGGCAGAGGGGGCTCCACTCCCCCTGGCTGAATGATGCTGCCTGAAATTTTATATTTTGTTTTGAGAATTCTATTATACAGCATTGGAAGTGCTGATTAGACCAGCTAAGCCCCCCCTAAAATTCAGCTTATGGGCGCCAATGTACAATTGCGTTGTTGGTATCTTGCAGTTGTGACAATTATGTGCATTTCCATAGATAATTAAGCAACCCTATGCGAGAATCCAGATTGTGATTGTTTTTATAGTTTTTCCACCCATCCATTTTCAAATATTCCGCAAAGCATACCGAACGATTTTTGTGGCGAAATAATTATTTGGCTACACCCTGATTTAGCATGTATCACCATCTATCACAAAAAAAAGTATCACGTTTCAGATTGACTTTATAACATTCATCAGTTAGATTTGCATAGCTTATTTAATGTGTCACGAACGCTTGGATGTCGTTTTTAAAAGGCAGAAGTACGGTTAATACACGATTTATAAAAACAATAAGGTAATACTTTTGCTCTTCTGCACAATCTACCATTGATGAGCTAGACTGTTTATCATCACAAAAAGAAATAGCTGTAGATACTTGGCTTCATTATCACTCATGTTTGTAAATTTGGTCAGGGGAAACCTTGCCACTAACATTTTTATTATGCGGTATTATTATTTGAACCATAGAGTATGGGGAAGTTATGAAAGTAAAAACTGGTGCTAGCATCGGAAAGGAAAATCACCAACGCTATCTAGCGTTTGGCGACTTTAGTGATGGTGGGCGACTATGTTTGGTGACTTTAGTATCCTTGCCAAAACAATTTTTTAATGTTTTTTTTAACTTACTTAGGTAGTATTATTAGTAAAGATGGTGGATGCAATGAATATGATAAAAGTAGAATAACCAGGCCCGGGTGTTTTTTCATAATTGAAAAAAGTTTTAAAGAATAGGAAGATAAGTCTGCAAGCCAAGATTAGAATATTAGGAACTACAGTGGCGACAGTTGCCAGGTATGGTTCTGAAACGTTCGCACACTTTGAAAGACGGAGGAGGAAAGACGTACTTTGAAAGACGGAGACGGAGGAATCAACAAATAAGTTGTTTTCCAGACGAATTGTCTGTGTTTGTTTTGGGTACTCGTTTGACTGACGGTTGGGATGGCTAAGAGACGTGCTGTGGATGAAGGATGACAGATTGCCAAAGATCGTCCTTTTCGACCAACCATATAGGGCCACACGAAAAGCTGGTTGACACCGAATGGGACGGGAAGACGTCGTAAGAAAGAGTTTAATGGAAATTAGGACTTCTTGGGGAATGTAAAGAAGGAAGCTTTGGTTAGACTGAGATAGAGGAGGAGCATGTACAGCTGTGTTGGAATCAGGATGATCGGTTCTGCAGTGAGCTGTTGTTGGTAGTAGTAGTAGTAGTAGAAAACTGTTTCATGCTTTTCTTTTCGTGCATTTTAAAATGAAGGGGACGGTAAATAAAGTAGAGCTTCTATTCCTAGTAGGACTACCACCTTAAAGTCAACTAGTCCAATTAATCCACCAAGATCTTCCTAAGCTAACCTTACATTGTGCAAACTGGATTTTTAATTATAATATTTCCTGAAAACCAAAGATGGTGATTAATTATAACCTACAGAGAAATTCCAGCTTTAATTCTGTTCCATTATAGATTAAACGTATCAAACATCCAATTTTCTCTGAAAATTTCAGCTTTTTTAATGAAGTCAACAGACTCTAGACTGTATTTAGCGTTAGTCTGCTTGCCTGCTTGTCTCCTAGTCTACCTTCACTATCTTCCCACGAAGTGACTTCGGAACTTTTTATTTAATTTAAAAAGAACTTTGAGCATTCGAATTTTTAGGTACTGGGGCACAAAAGGTACTAAGCACGACCAACTATTGTCAGGGAAAAAGATTCCACCACTCATTGGCATCGATTCGAGGAAATGTGTGGGTGGGGACAAAAACGTTTTTTTAAAGCCTAGGGGGGTAATTTCATTTTTTTTTCAATTTTTTTCAATGAAAATATCAAAAAAGTGATTTGTCGATAAAATTACCAAAAAAGCTATTATTCAAAATCTAAGGGATGGCAAAAAAGTATTGTGGAAGAGGAGAAAATGTCCCTCCCCTTTCAATGCCCATTACCCCACCAAAACTCAAGCTACTGCCACCAATAAAAAAGAATGATTGGCAGCTTAACCATAGGTTAAGTAGAACAGATATGCCAGTAGCCTTCGCACTTTTACTGAAGCATATAAACTTTATGTAACACTTATTCAGCGTAATATCTTGATAGTCGCCGAATCAGTGCACGGTATAATGATCATCAAGCTATCCAAAAGCGTGTTAGGAGAAGTATTCGGGTGTTTAAACTATTTCTGACAATCGTTGTCAGGCATGGACTTCTTAGAAAAGATAGAGTACTCATCAGTATTATTAATTAATCTATGGCATAACCATTTTATTAGTTGAATTGGTAAATTTTATAAAGGGTGTTTTTTCTTGAGATGAGCTATATTACCCTGAAAAAAATATCCTGAAAGGCTAATACTCTAACAAATACTCTAAGGCATTAAATACTCTAACAAAACTGAAAAAGAAAACTGAAAAGAAGCTGAAAACGAAAACATTCAGGCACTTTAGTATGGACTTTGTAAAATTTTGTTCTTAATTAATTAGTAGTACATACTAACTAATTAGTTTTACAAGTCAAAGAAATTAATTAGTATTACAAGTCAAAGAGCCTGTCCAATAACAGACATACAAAGAAAAAAGGTGCGAATACTCTTTTATGAGAGACGAAGAAAATGTTTGCCCGCCATTCCTAAAACACAAAATTCTAAGTATCCTTATCCCTCTAAAAAGAAAAAACAATTTCCTGAATATTCTAACTCGATCCCATGGTCGTGGGACAAATTGATCAGAATTCAACATAAAATTCGATGCACAATCTCTCAAAAATATTAAAAACAAAACTAACGATCCAAAACTACTTAGAATATAATCTGCGCAAACAATTATGTTTTGAGGCAAACAATAACGTTTGTTTTCCGTAAAAAAAGAAAGTCAGGACAGGGTAGGTGTGGTTTCTTCGGGGACGCTTGTTATGGTGTTAATTATTACGCTATTTTCAATTGGAATTTACTGACGTTACCATACGTAAAGTACAGTACTTGTTAACAATCCAGAATCAAACAGTTCGTGGTAACAAACTGTAAGTAAGGAGCGACCCGGCTCAATAGTAACCGAAACTCTAAAAACCGGAATTTTGATACCCATAAATACATCAATAGAATCAAATTTTTATGCTGATTTCAAATATATAAGTTTCATTAAGTTTAGTTTTACCCATCAAAAGTTACGCGCCTGAGAAAATTTGCCTTATTTTCAAAAAAGGGGGAAACACCCCCCAAAAGTCATAGAACTTTAATGAAAATCACACCATCGAATTTAGCGGATCAGAAAACCCTAATGCGGAAATTTCAAGCTCCTATCTGCAAAAATGTGGAATGTTGTATTTTTTTCAGAAGAAAGATCACGGATGCGTGTTTATTTATTTATTTTTTTTTTTTATTATTATTTCCCCAGGGATGATCGTATCAATCCAGTAGTCCTAGAATATCGTAAGAGGGCTCATTTGGACGGAAATTAAAAGTTCTAGTGCCCTTTTTAAGTGACCAAAAAATTGAAGGGCAACTTGGCCCCCTCCAACGCTCATTTTTCCCAAAGTAACCCAATCAACATTTTGAGATAGCCATTTTGTTCAGCATTGTCGAAAATCTAATAAATATGTCTTTGAGGATAACTTAATCCACCAGAGTTCCCGAGGGAAGGGCTGGAATTTATGAACTTTGCCCATTGTTTACATATAGTATTGGTTAATGGGAAGTATAAAGACGTTTCAGGAGGGATTTTTTTTCTGATGGGGGCGTCGGAAGAGGGGGTTACGGGGAAGGATCCTTCCTTGGAGGATGTTTCCTTGGGGGAAGGGACATTTCTATGAAGGGGGCGCCGGATTTCCCAGCATAAACGATCGGAAATTAAACAAAAAAACTAGTTTTTTCAACTGAAAGTAAGGAGCAACATTAAAACTTAAAACAAACAGAAAATATTACGTATATGAGGGGGTTCGCCCCCTAGTCAATACCTCGCCCTTTTCGCTAAAGTTTTTTTTAGTAGTTTCAAAAGAGCTACCTATTTTAATTAACCGGCCTTTTGTGATTCAGGGGTTTGTGATTCGAACAAAACTCGAACTTTAGCGTAAAGAACAAGGTATCGACTAGGGGGCAAACTCCCTAATATACGTAATACAACATACGAATATAGAAGTTCGTTACGTAAGTTAATTCGTAAGTTACGTCAGAACAAAATTTCGAAAAAGCTATTTAGTAAAAAGTATATTAATATGCAAATTTCGTTTTAATTATTCATGTACGGTGAGCCAAAATCAAAGCTGCATTAATTCAAAAACGTTCAGAAATTAAATAAAAAAAACAAGTTTTTTTTAACTGAAAGTAAGGAGTGACATTAAAACTTAAAACGAGCAGAAATTATTCCGTATACGAAAGGGGCTGTCTCCTCCTCAATACCTCGCTCTTTACGCTAAAGTTTGAATCTGTCACACAACTTTATTTTTTAAAACAATAAAAAACTTTAGCGTAAAGAGCGAGGTATTGAGGAGGGGACAGCCCCTTTCATATACGGAATGATTTCTGTTCATTTTAAGTTTTAATGTTGCTCCTTACTTTCAGTTAAAAAAACTTTTTTTTTTATTTAATACACTCAAGAAGTGAAGTTCAGTTAATCATAATGAAGTATACCAAAATATGATGAAGATATAATACTTAAGCAACAAAATTATTGAAACTGCAACAAAGAATTGTGGAAAACAGGCCGCCCAGAACGCATT
This sequence comes from Artemia sinica, assembly GCA_027921565.1. NCBI lineage: Eukaryota > Metazoa > Arthropoda > Branchiopoda > Anostraca > Artemiidae > Artemia > Artemia sinica. The sequence goes on along the minus strand of CM051264.1, from coordinate 22,723,163 downwards.
ATATTAAATATCTAACCTAACCACCTCTTTATATTTAATTTTGGTACTTGTGCATTATATGTCACCCACAGCTATATACTGTACAATGAACTACTACAGGAAACCAGACAAACAGATATTTGCTAGATAAATGGATGGCAAAGCGTGATTTAAAATTGCGTGTACAATATTTAAACTGTTGTTTTCTGGAGTTTGGGGGGGGGAAGGTACCTAGGTTAGGTTACGTATTTAATATATGCTATGCTTTACCCCCCTCCCCCCTAATGTGCAAATATATAGCCCAAATTTGTTTCTAAGCTATTATATATTCATCCTATTTTATTCTATATCATTAGCATTAACCAAACTTGACGTCTTTCGTGGGTACCGTATAATGCACAAGTACCTAAATATTTCATTAAAATATGCTTGCATCGTAGTTTATTTCACGAAAGAATAAGCCAATTATAACCTAATGCAAAAGAAAAACCGGTTTATTCAGATCAAACAAAGCAAACTTCTTGAGTGTGTTCTGGATTGTTAACAAGTACCTAAAGTACAATGGGATAGAATATTTATTGCAGTTCCAGTATTATTCAGAATTAAGCCACAATTTTCTAACGGTGAAATTTACATGATAGTGGTGAATTGAGTTATTGAAGATTATATAAAATCAACAAATTTAGAATTTACCTTAAAAAGTGCTTTTAATGAGAGCAATTAATTTTTTGACTGCTGAAATATAAAAAGGGAATTTTAATTAAGATTTGTCTTTCTGAAATACATACCTGTTTTCCAACTCTACTCAATAATTTTTTGGTCAAAACTAATGAAAATTAGCATATCAACTACAAACGACCTGGAAATATACACTTAAATCAGGATTTTTAGAATTATCAGAACTATCTGAAGTATCTTAGAAGTATCAGAATTATCCAGTTTTTATTTTGGTTTAGTTATTTTTGCCATTTTGTAATTTATTTGCATTGATCGCCAGTGGTTCATATTCACCACGTAGACGTTTTAAGATAGCATGCTTTACCGACCTCCTTGAACTTTTTCTTCATTCCCACCGGTGAAATGTTTCTTAGGTCCCATTAACTCTGGGATTTTACCAATGCACTTAATTTGTCGTATGGCAAACTAAATTCATCAAAGCAAGTGATACACGAGAAACCGCGGAGCTAGCAGCCCTGAGGCCCTTCCCCAGCTACAATGCTCTTTCCAAAACATAAGATATTATTTGTACTAATTTTTTGTAGTAATAATTATATTGAAAGCCCCTTATTTTGTAGTAAAATTGCGACGTGTAAACATGCTAGCTTTTATGACTTATAAACCTAGATGGTGCACATGCATAGTAATACTTTGAAAGTATTCATAAAACAAGATATGGCATAAGACATAGCATAATACATAATTTCTTCTGAGCAATAATTATACTGAAATTATTAAAACCTAAAGAACATACGACATAATGGAGCAATTCTGTAATAAAACACTTGTTTTGTGGTTTGCCGTGTCTTCGTTTGCAGTTTTCCGACGATTTTCGTCATGGGATCATAGAATGAATGACCGTTTGATACCAAAAGAGGTCAGAATCCATTTTGTACGATTTTGTCAAATTTTTTTTAGATTAATTTCATGATTATTTTGGATAAGTTCCTTTATTTCATTTACGTCATTGAACCTTTGATCATTAATAAAAAAAAAAAAATAGAATAAAATTTATCCCCTTAAGGGAAACAATAGCGTTCGTTTTTCATAAAATAAAGAAAATAGAGCTTTTTAAAGTTTATCTCTGGCCTTGTGAATTATGCTAAGAATGATTTAGAAGAAAAATAAAGTTTGGATTTTAGGACTCTGAAGCTTAGTTGTTGCTTTTTAAATTAACTGTAAAAAATCTAAACCTACATTTGATTCTTCAAACGAAACTACTGATTTCTGGAAAAAGAATATTTTCCCTTCATTTCCGTATTGTTTACTGGCTTCCAACTTCATCTATTCCTTTTTGACTTTTCTAGAGTCTTGCAGTTTTCTCTAGACTATTCTGACTTTCATAGTCCTCTTTCGACGTTCTTTGTCTCTTAAAGCCTCCTTTAGTCCCATGTGACTTCCTTTGCTGGCTTGTGACTTCCTTTGCTGGCTTGTGACTTCCTTTGTTGCCCTCTGTCTTGCTCTATTCCTTTTCCAACGTTCTTGGTCTCCTCTAGCTAGTTTTAGTTTATTCCGACTTTTCATAGTGCTTTTCTGGCGATCTTGGTCTCCTGTAGCCTCCTTTCGTCCCGTCGATTTCATTTACCACCTTCTGATTTCCTTTACGGCCTTCCGAGCTGCTCTATTGCTTTTTAATTTTTTAAGTTCTTCCAAGTTCTATCAGGCTATTATAACGTTGTTGGTCTTCTCCAGGCTTCTTTAGTTCTATCTGACTTTCTTCTTCCGACTTGCTATAAGTCTTTCTGACTTTTTTTTCCAGTTCCTTCCATTTTTGCTTAGGCTATTCTGACTGTCATAGTCATTTTCCGACTTTCTTGGTCTAATCAGAATCAGTTTAATGAAAACAGCTGTCATAGGCACATTAAAAAAAATGCACTAAAAGGCGCTGTTTTTTACATGAAAAACACTTCACTACATTTTATTAAAAGTACTTGTAAAGAAAGGAACAAAGGAGGTACTGAGTCTGCTTGTGCGGAACGAGACAGGCATACGCTTGCTCTTGCTTCTGGTATTTGAACGGACAGGCATTTCAGATGGCAATATTGTCCGATGTACAGGACTAGACAATAAAAACTGGCCAAAACGAATCATCAGCTGAAAACGGCGATCACGAAGGCTTGGTATTTCAAGTGACTTTAGAACAGAGCTGTAATCTACATATTTGTCACAAAGAATGGCTTTTAAGCTTGATGGATCCCTCCAACTCATTACTTAAATAATCTATGTGATGAACTTGCGGGCCCCAGACGGGACAAGCATATTCAAGGATGGGTCGAATAAAAGTGAGATACGCCGCTTTCAGTTGATATATTGGAAAACCTAGGTGGCTCATCGCCACTAGTGTCCACATGGCATAATGCCCCTTCTTTACCAGATCTTGTACGGGAATAGAGAACGAACAGTCCAGACTAAAAATGACGCCTAAGATAGTCACAAATGAAGCAGAAGGGAACACACTCGCGGGGCAGGTAAAATCGCGTTTAAGTGGGTTAAACCTCAAAACCTTTTATTGATTCTCATTAATTTGAAGACTACTAATAGTACACTGTAATTGAAACTGATCGAAAAAATTTGGGTCAAACTGTGCTAAAGCTTGCGAATCCTTTACTTGGTATTTAAGAAGCGCAGACAAATCATCGACGAATTTAAAGCGATCGTCGAGGCCAGAAAGGACGTAGTTGATAACAGTCAAGAAAAGAAGAGCTGCTAATTTGGTACCTTGTGGGGCACCACATGTAATTTCCATCCATTCCGATTCAATATCACTGGGAAAAAGGGCGTACACTTTTTGATACCTGTGACGTAAGAAATCAATTACCAATAGGACAATGTGCTTACGGGCATCCATTGACTTGAGATTTTGGGCGGTAAGAGGGTGTTTAATCAAATCAAATGCCTTTCGGTAGTCTATCAGAAGTAAATCGACAAAATAGCTTCCTAACTCCAACCCTTCAACTACTAGGCTATAAAGCCGTACTAAATAAACAGACGTGCTGCATCCCTTCAAGCAACCGTACTGTACGGGGTCAAGAGACTGTGAAATTTGCGTAAGAAGTTCACGATATATGAAAGATTCTGCAACTTTAGCAAAGTTCGGTGTGATCGAAATAGGTCTTAACTGATCACATGTCTTAGGTCCTTTAACTTTGGGTATTACGCGAACATAGGCTCGCTTCCAAGCATCCGAAAAGGTTTGTTCATTGAAGCCCTGATTGATGATGGATGCCAATGGCTTGGCTAAAACAAGGCATATTCGCTAATAAGTTTGACCGGCAACTCACCAGGGTAGGAAGAACAATTCGGTTTTAGTTTTTTAAGTTCTTTAAAGACAGCAAATTCGGTAAACTGTTTTATTTCGTCAGTTTCACAATCGACAAAGAGATTAACCAGTTCGGCCTCAATAATTGAGGGGTAGGTGGTACAAATGCTAGCAATTAACTCGTTCACGTCTGAAGCGCTCGTAGGAGACCCGTCAGGCTTGGGTATTTTTAGTTCACTGCTAACCGACTTGCCAGTCATCTGTTTCACTATGGAATGCCACTTCCGACTGCTACTTTGGAGAAGGGGTACTACCTTTTCTCGAACATAAGGGTAAGATAAAAAGCTTTTCTGCAGAAGTTTAATAATAAGTAAACAAAATCGAATGTGAATTTATTGTACGTGCATGATTAGGGGAAATCAGGTCTGAACATGTTCAATTATGATAAACAAAATTCTTACGTAGGGGAAATCCAGGTCCGATTTTGAAGGTGTCTGCTGTGTTTATTGTGCACCTGACATCTTTATTACTAGCCCACGTGGTTGAAAAAGTAGACGCATAGGCGATGTTTTATTAAGTTATGGCCCCCTATAGTATTTTTTATAAACTTATAGGGTCCAATAGCATATGTTATAAGCTTATAGCTCTATCGCCAATGTGCTATTGTGCTATGTGCTATTTCTGGCTCCTTTAAGAGCAAGAGCTTTAAGAGCTCCTTTCAGGCATTTATTACGGTACCAATTAGCATGTTTGGAATAAGGGATCGCGATTGGTTTATCTTTTATCTAGCGAAGTAATAAAAAAAAAAGCCATAAATGCATTAAGGAAATTTTCATGAAATCGTCGCGCAAAAACTCGAACTATCTGTCAGTAAATGCCTTTTACTTCTCATAGTCCCCCCTTTATGTAGAGACATTTATGAGCCTTTAATGAAGTAAAAATTTCTGACAGTCGTTCAAGCCTCATGTAAAGACAAATTTCAAGTCTCTGAAAATTTATTCTCTGCCTCAACTTTCTGAAAGGAAATCCCTATAATTTCTTGAAACTTTTTGAATGATATCGATCTCTGTCTTTGCAAAAAGTTTCAGAGTTTTTAATAAAAAGTTTTTTGACACTTTCATAGGCGAAGCTAGTAGTAGGACGAGATATTAGGTACGGTAGGAAAAGGAGGGAAATTGTGAAGTATTCAAATAACAAAATATTTGGTTGAAATTGTTTTAATGAGGAAAGCAGTCACTTAGACTGGGATGGACTGCCTTTGAGCCCGTCCCTCTGAAACCTCTACACTTTCACTATTTTCACTTAGTGCCACAGATTTTGCTTTTTTGGCCACCTGTTCAGTACACCCCCCCCCCTAAACCCCTAAAAAAAAATTTTGTAACCCCAGAAAAAATCCTGGACAGAGGCCCTAGTGGTCACTAGTGGCCAAACGAAAAGCTGGCTATGCCTAAATGGGGTGATCACAGGTCGTAAGACAGGATTTAAAGGATGTTGATTTTTCTGGGAAGACAATGAGTGATGCCTTTAAATTTTGTCATTATTTTGTCGATATTTCTATCTCAGATGAGGGGATAGTAGTCCTCTGAGCCTTATTCTTAATTAGCAGGTTATTTCACCTTTTCTATCCAATATTGTTACAAGTTTGAACGTTTCTTTCAATCACTTTACAGCAAAGAAAAGTATTCTCTTTCAAGTCTTTGAATATAACTTTATTTCATTTCAAAAGGCTCTTTTGTGTCGCAGTTCTTATTACTATTTTTCCAGTATTTCTATCTCATTTATTATTACAATTTAGCTTATTCTAGATGAGGGGATGGTAGTCCATTCAGACTTGTTTCTTTAACTGCATGTTATTTAGTTTTTTTTGTCCATTATCCTTATAAGTTTGAACGCCTGTTTCAATCACTCCACAATAAAAGAAAACGTCGCTTTTCACGTCTTTGAATGAAAATTATTTCTTTCATTTCAAAAGCTTTTCTTGTGCTAGAATCTAAAATTTAGAAGTAACTCTTAGAAGGAAATTACTTAGCTTTTACTTTCTTTTGGAATGAAAATGTGGGGTCTATATAAATTCTTTGGTATTTTGTGAGAATGAGTTTCAGCGATAAAAAGAAGTCTTTTAAATCCATCTACGAGAAGAAAAGTGAGATGTGTGGAACAATTTCCCGGAACCTAACTTCAAAGATTTGACTACTGTGTAGACGATCGAAATGAAATTGAAAACATATGGTAATTTTCTAAATGTTGGCATAATTGACTATAATAAATATTATAAGTAAGATTGAATTTCTCGAATTGTAACTTAAAAGTTTTAACTACTGTGCAGAAGCAAGAATTAAAATTAGCCGGATCTTAAGGTTTCCATATGCGTTTGGAAATAACTAAATCTAATACAACAACTTTAAAACTCAGTACCAGGAAAACCCATTAGAAATGGCCTTAAGTTGAAACTTTCACGGAAAGTTGAAGAGGGAGGGGGGGGGGGGTAAAACTAAATCAAATGAACTACGTGTAGCCAAATTGTTTAAAGGGTGTCATTCAGTGTATGTTTTAGAGGGTGTTGAATTAAATCAAAAGACACTATGTGAATCAAATTTTGCCCAAAAGGCATATCTACAACATCTCAGGATCGGCTATGGGTATTAAGCTAAAATTATCAGGGTACGATGAGTGAGAAATTGAACCAGATCAAAAAGCACCATGTAAATCCAAGGTTTTAAAAAAGGTGTATCTGTGATATCTCTGGAAAGGTTAAGGGAATTCAGTTGAAACAATGATTACAGAAAACACAGACGGTCTTTGCTTCTCTCAGAAAACCAAATTGAAACCAGCGTGAAATTAGTCTACGCACTAAGGTTCGAGTCTACCTGGCTCGAACAATCGAACAATCCTTGGTTCGAATTTGGTTCGAACAATTCTTCTTTATGGATGCGAAACTTGGTCAGTGAAAAGACTATATAAAAATTCACTGAAGGTGTTTAAGCATACTTGTCTGTGAGTGAGCATACTTGTATCAAGTAAGCATACTTGTATCAAGAGATGTGGTATCAAGAGATGCGTTGCCATCACGATCAAGAGCGTCGACTGAAATGGATGGGCCATATCTTACGGATGCCACCCAAGTACTTGCCTCGCCGAATCCTTATAGCTAAGCCCTTCAGCTCATGGAAGAGACGCCAAGGAGGTCAGTGAAAAAACTAGTGGAACTTGGTTAAATTAGATCTTCAACCTAGTGGGGGGTTCATAAAGTTCGGTGACAGATGGACAACCAAATAGCTTTCATTTTCAAAGCAGCTGGCAGCAGACCGCACTAAATGGTCTAGCTAGGTCTTGAAGATCCTTGATAACGGTCAAGGTGAAAACGCCTTATTCCCGCCACAAGCACAAGTAAGTAATGGGCTGGGATCCAGTTTCGGGGAAAATCGTCAAAGGATGAAGTTCAACATTTGTGAAAGCCCCACAACAACAATCTACAAAAATACGAAATTTCTTCTCTATGAACGTGCTTTTTTTCCAGTAGGATCTTATCAAGCCAGTAATCATAAATTACTGAAAAAGGAATCATAAGGACGAAAAAGTAAAGAAATACCTTTTTTGTTTTTTTAGTGCCAAAAGGGACTCCGGCGCTGCAAAGTACTGATTTCGGAAATTTAGAGACGCAAACAGGTATTTTTGGCTAGTTTCCAATGTCAGGAATATCCTTTAATATTCTTATACAAAACCATATTGAAAAACCTGATCTTTTTATTTGTAATTGTGTATTCACTTATTTAGTGTAACCGTTGCCTCCTTTGTACCCAAATTTTCTGTGCCTTTCCCGAATTTGCCGGAACGAAAATTGTGTTTTCCTAAATCTTCCCAAAACTCAACGCTAACGAAATAAGTAATTCATGTTAATTTTCTTATATATGAACAAATATTGTCTTAAGGATTTTTATTTTGATGAATCTTTTGTTCTGGGGCGTAAAAAAGGCCTAAAAATACATGGTTTGCGTTGTAGACATCTTTAGTACGCCTGTTTTTTTTTTTTTTTTTTTTTTTATTTTTTTTTTATATTAAATTAGGTCTTATTTTGATCCTCAGAATTAATCCTTTTTCAAAAAAAAAAAAATCTTGGTCTTGCCTATTTCTACCTTATTTTTACTTTCCTATGATTAGGTGCAATGTTTATAACTTAAAGCACTTTAAACGTGTTAATAGTTAATACTATTTTATTAGTTAAAACGAAATGGCTTTGCTTCAAATAGATACACATAAATACATAAACATAAATACACGAAATACAATGTATAATGTTATCATTAAAATACGCAGGGATTTAGGGCAACCAATTTTCTTTCCAAATACGCAGGGATTTAGGCAACCATATTTTCGTTTTATGTTATTAAATGGTGTATAGGAAAGTAAAAATAAGGTAGAAATAGGCAACGCCGAGATTTTTTTTTTTTGAAAAAGGATTAATTCTGAGGATCAAATAAGACCTAATTTAATATAAAAAAAAACAAACAAAAAAAAAAAAAAAAAAAAAAAAAAACAGGCGTACTAAAGATGTCTACAACGCAAACCATGTATTTTTAGGCCTTTTTTACGCCCCAGAAACAAAAGATTCATCAAAATAAAAATCCTTAAGACAATATTTGTTCATATATAAGAAAATTAACATGAATTACTTATTTCGTTAGCGTTGAGTTTTGGGAAGATTTAGGAAAACACAATTTTCGTTCCGGCAAATTCGGGAAAGGCACAGAAAATTTGGGTACAAAGGAGGCAACGGTTACACTAAATAAGTGAATACACAATTACAAAATAAAAAGATCAGGTTTTTCAATATGGTTTTTGTATAAGAATATTAAAGGATATTCCTGACATTGGAAACTAGCCAAAAATACCTGTATAAAATCCCTGGAAAGCTTTTCCCAAGTTTTCATTGTGTGTCTTTTTTTACCAAGGGTGGCCCAAATCCTAGCCATATTTGTAAGATGCTGATAAAGAATTTATTCAATCTGATGCTTAGATTTTGTCAATTTTATCCGGATAACCAATGTATCCGGCATATTATGATGATGTAGAATTTATTCGCTCTGATACTTAGATTTTGTCAATTTTATCCGACATATCTGACAAAATATGTTGATAAAACATTTATTCATTCTGATACTTAGATTTTCTCAATGTTATCCTTGGTTTCCGTCAATAGATGTTGATAAAGAATTTAATCACTCTGGTAGACTCTGATACTTAGATTTTGTTAATGTTATCCAGCATATCCAACAAAAGATGTCGATAAAGAATTTATTCAATCTGATGCTTTTATTTTATCAATTTTATCCGATATATTTGACAAATAAGATGATGATAAAAATTATTGACTCTGATACTTAGATTCTGTTAATGTTATCCAATGTATCCGAGAAAGGATGTTGATAAAGAATTTATTCAATCTGATACTTAGATGTTGTCAATTTTATCCGACGTATCGGACAAATGATGTTGATAAAGAATTATTCATTCTGATACTTAGATTTCTCTATGTAACCAATTTGAGTCGCCACTTGATGTAGGTCAGGATAAAAATTTATAAACTCAAAGTATCAGAGCCAATAGATTCTTTATCAACATCCTTTGCCGGATATGTCGGTTAAAATTATCAAAAGCTAAGCGTCAGAGTAATAAAATTCTGTATCAACATCATTGTCAGGTAGCATGGGGGGGGGGGGAATAACATTGACAAAATCTAAGTATCGAGAGTGAAAAAAAATTTCTATCACAGCGGCGTCCAGCATACATCGGATAAAATTGACTAAATCTAAGTATCAGATTCGAAATTCTGGATCACGTCCGGTCGTTGATACTCTTGATCACTTGGTTAACATCGATTTTAAGTAAATCAGATTTGATTGTGTTAACTAACATTTCCGGCAAAGGATGTTGATAAAGAATCTATTCGTTCTGATAGTTAGATTTTATCAATTTTATCCTGACCTATCCAACAAAAGATGTTGATAAAGAATTAATTCATTCTAATACATAGATTTTGTCAATGTTATCTGACGTATCCGAAAAATGATAACGATAAAGAATGTTAAAAAAGAATTTGTTCACTTTGTTACTTAAATTTTATCAATGCTACCAAAAGTATTTGTCAAAGACATTGATTACAGAATTTATTCACTCTGATACTTAGATTTCCTCAATTTTATCAGGCATATCTGACAAAGGATGATGATAAAGAATTTATTCACTCTGATATTTAGATTTTCTTGAATATTATCTGATGTATCCGACAAAAGATGTTGAAAAGAATTTATTCATTCTAATAAATAGATTTTTTCAATGTTATCTGACGTATCTGACAAATGATATCGATAAAGAATGTTAATACAGAATTATTTCGTATCAGGCACACGAGCAGATAGAATTGCTTTATCATACATCCTTTCTTGGATCCGCTTGAGATAACATTGTTAAAATCTAGGTATTAGAGAAATAAATTCTTTATCAAACTCCTTTGTCCAAGCCATCAGATAACAGTCACAAAACGAGGTTAATAAATATTCTGTATCAGACATCAATGTTCGAGGTACATGGTTAGATAACATTGACAAAATCTAAGTATCAGAGTTGAATAGTTGCAAAAAGCTTCCTATCAACATATCGCGTCACATTAGCATCACGGATAAAAAATTGACTAACACTAAGTATCACGATTCAAAAAATTCTTTACCAACCTCCTTGCTTGGATACGGCATTGAAACATTGTTAAAATCTATGTATTAGAGTAAATAATATTCTTTATCCGACAAAACGATGTCGATAAAAGAATTTATTCATTCTGATACTTAGATCTTCCTCTGCAATGTGTTAACCCACTTATCATTAGCGCCTATTTGATGTAGGTCAAGGATAAATTTATAATCATATCAAGACGTATCAAGCCAATAGATTCTTTATCTCATACATCCGTTCCGGATATTGTCCGGTTAAAATTATCTAAAGCTAAGCAAGTCCACAGAGGTAATCAAATTCTGTATCAACATAATGACATGTAGAATATTAATACAAAAATATATTATTATGCATTATTTATATCAATTAGCAACTTTGGAAATTTTGAATCTGTTCCATAAAATAGTTCACCATGTTCTCTCTTGATACTGTAGCTATTGTCTTCTCTTAGTTTGTAATCAGTAGAATAATCATTATTCCATTTTGGGTCATACACAATTTTTACTGGTGTGTCATCGGCAGGTTCCATATGCGTTTCGTCTTTGGTATTATTTGGTTCGTTGACTTTTTGATCAATGATGGTAGTAACGTTTGCTGGCACTTTGTTTTTTCATCGATTTGTCTTTATATTCCTTAGTGATATTTTCTACCAATGCCCTTTTTATTTTTTTGGCAATTTCACTGTCTATTAGCACATTATTTTTACACAGGTAACAGTTCCGGCACGTAGACAAGATATGGTTTATGATATTAGTTGAAGAGTACGCCTGTCTTCTTTTGACCTTCCGTTGAATGGTAATACCCGAAAGCTGAAGATAGGATGTATCAGTAGGTAATGTGTTACCATCAACAGTAGGAAGGAGTTGTCCTCTATCATCGACCACTATTTTATGGTGGCATTCTCTTTGAGTACAATCAAATCTGGAGATCTTAATCTCGCATATCCACCAACATAAGAGTTACATTTTTTTGGTACTCCAAACGAATTTAATTCCTTACTTTCATGACAAAGCACGCATACGTTTCCGATAGCACTACCACTTGTACTTGTTTCATAGTTTAAATACTTCTCCTTGTCAGCATTCAATGCAACAATAACACTATCATGTGACAACACTTTCTTAAAATGCTTCATCTTCACTTTTTTAAAGATATGAATTATGTGTTTATCCTTCCACTGCGTAAAAAATACTGATTTAATACATACAATAAACTAGGTGTGTCGATAACCTGTCATAGAGTACCAGTGGGAAAGCCGAGTCGTGCCTATGAGCAAGCATAGAGTACGATTGGTAGAGCCGCAAGCATATTTCATGTCATTTTAAGATACGTAAAAAAAAGTCTAAAAAATTCAGTCCAAAAAAGGTGCTACTGCAAACATTATTTTTCTAATAGTAAACGTCATGACTAAAATATCTCCAACATTCTCATTTTGAATTTGGAAAATAATAAATGTGAATTTTTTGTTTTAGGTATGTTTTATCTCATTCTAAGGCATGTAAAAAAAGTTGAAAAAATATACCATTTAAAAAAAATCATAATACAAAAAAAGTTAAAAAAACTTAAGAAAAAGTAAAAAAAATGGGGTGAGGGGGCCCAAAAGTTGGAAGGAGGGCCCCTTTGAGGTTGGGGGTAGAGGGCCCCTGGAGGTTGAGGTCCTTGGTGGTTAGGGTCATTGGTGATTGTGATCCTTGATGGTTCAAACCCATAATCATCTCACTAGTTGATTTCTAAGGATTTCTAAGGATTGTTCTGAATTTCTTTATTAAAATTCTTTTCTTGGAATCTAAATCTTTAGTAGTATCATCTTTTTAGTATAGGCTACTACAATTTTGAAGCATATTTTATATTGACAACACTACTCAAATGATATTTGTGTATTATACAGAACACACTCAAGAAGTAAATCTAGGTCAAGTCACAAGGTCATCTTGGCGCCTATGACTCTATTACTTTCAACTTTTTAGCATACCTCCATGCTAAACCATATTTTATATTGGCAACACCGTTCAAATGGTATTTGTGTATTATACAGAACACAGCCAAGAAGTAAAGCTAAGTTAAGTCTCATGATCACCTTTTCATCGTTAACCATTTCCATAGATTGATGCCAATGATGTTATTCCAGATTTATAAAAAATTGCCTAAGAGTTACCACCCCCTTCCGGCTTACCTTAACTGGTATGCAGTTTAACCCTTTTTACTACTTTCATACAATCCAATTAAAATAGTCGTTTCCGTAGATTGACACCAATGATGTTATTCCAAATTTATATTAAATTGCGTAAGAGTTAACACTCCTTTCTAGCTTACCTTAACTGGTAAGCAGTTTAACCCTTTTAGCACTTTCATATAATCCAATTAAAATAAATCTCGAGCTCTGTTTCACCCCTATTATTCAATCACCAATTAAGATCATACAGAGCAGAGTTATGCCAATTGGAATACCTTTTTCACAAATTGAGTTAGTTTACGCAAATGATACAACTTTTTGCTATATAATACCGTATCTAATCATTAAACCTGAAAAAAACATGACTATTTACCCTTCGACTGAAACCAGGATTTTCATATAATCCAATTAAAATAAATCTCGAGCTCTGTTTCATCCCTATTATTCAATCACCAATTAAGATCATAGAAAGCAGAGTTATGCCAATTGGAATACCTTTTTCACAAATTGAGTTAGTTTACGCAAATGATACAAATTTTTTGCTATATAATACCGTATGTAATCATTAAACCTGAAAAATAACATGATTATTTACCCTTCGACTGAAACCAGCATTTTTTTTACAGAAGGTCCAATAAACCTTTGAACACGTTATACCAAGGTCTTTTGTAGGCGTCAAATTTATTACACATCTAAGCATATTCTTGTAGGTTTCCATGTAGGCGTCAAATCTATTACACTTCTGAGCATATTCTTTGTACAGTTGATAATAATTAATAGTGGTCCAGAAAATGGGTGTTGACACAGAAACCTGTCTGGTAAGGCATGTACTGTCTGTAGTACTAGATACCTGCCTATAGTAAGGCATGTATCGTTGTAACTACACTGTATATTCATGCCCCAGGCTTGTAGGGGTTGGATAGCAATATAGGTTACTACTCCTATCAAACAGTTCGTGGCAGTGAACTGTAAGTAAGGAGTGACCTGGCTCAATAGTAACCGAAAATCTAAAAAACGGAATTTTGATACCCTTAGATACATGAAGAGAATTGGATTATTTTGCTGATTTCAAATATTTAAATTTCATTATGTTTAAGTTTACCCATCACAGTCTACGAGCCTGACAAAATTTGCCTGATTTTCGAAAAAAGGGGGAAACACCCCCTAAAAGTCATAGAGTCTAAATAAAAATCACACCATCAGATTCAGCGCATTAAAGTACCCTTCTGTAGAGGTTTCAATCTCTTATCTGCAAAAATGCGGAATTTTGTATTTTTTGCCAGAAGGAAGAACGCGGATGCGTGTTTATTTGTTTTTTTTTTCCCAGGGGTTATCGTATCAACCCTTTGATCCTAGAACATCATGCGAGGGAAATCATTCGAACGGAAATTAGGAGTTCTACCGCCCATTGTAAGTGATCAAAAGATTGGAGTGATCAAAAAGATAAAATAAAGTTTTCTCAACTAAAAGTAAGGAGCAACATTAAAACTTAAAACGAACAGAAATTATTACGTATATGAAGGAGGCTGCCCCCTCCTCAACACCTCGATCTGTACGCTAAAGTTTGAATTTTGTCCCAATTCTTTAAAAATGACTCCTGAAACACAGCGGTGTTTAATAAGAACAATAAGCTTTTCTAAAAGAACTAAAAAACTTTACTGTAAAGAGCGAGGTGTTGAGGAGGGGGTAGCCCCTTCATATACGTAATGATATCTGTTCATTTTAAGTTTTAATGATGCTCCTTACATTCAGTTGAAAAAAAAACTTGATTTTTTTTTTATTTAATAGCAATCTGGATCAGTTAAATTCTAGCATATGAAGCGGCTAAGTTCAAATGTAAATCCTGGTTTCCTTGGATTTAACATTTTATTTTAGCCGCTTCACATGTTAGAATTTAACTGATCCAGATCGCTATTAAATTAATAAAACAAGTTTTTTCAACTGAATGTTAAAAAAGATCGAGAATTAAGTAAAATAAAAAAGTTTTCTCAACTAAAAGTAAGGAGCAACACTGATACTTAAAACGAACAGAAATTATGACGTATATGAAGGAGGCTGCCCCCTCCTCAACACCTCGATCTTTACGCTAAAGTTTGAATTTTGTTCCAATTCTTCAAAGATGACGCCTGAAACACAACGGTCGTTTAATAAGAACAATAAGCTTTTCTACAAGAACTAAAACACTTTACTGTAAAGAGCGAGGTGTTAAGGAGGGGGTAGCCCCTTCATATACGTATACGTAATGATATCTGTTCATTTTAAGTTTTAATGATGCTCCTTACATTCAGTTGAAAAAACTTAATTGTGTTTTATTTAATAGCAATCTGGATCAGTTAAATTCTAGCATATGAAGCGGCTAAGTTCAAATGTAAATCCTGGTTTCCTTGGATTTAACATTTTAACTTAGCCGCTTCACATGCTAGAATTTAGTTGATCCAGATCGCTATTAAATAAATAAAACAAGTTTTTTCAACTGAATGTTAAAAAAGATCGGAAATTAAGTAAAATAAAAAAGTTTTCTCAAATGAAAGTAAGGAGCAACACTGATACTTAAAACGAACAGAAATTATTACGTATATGAAGGAGGCTGCCCCTCCTCAACACCTCGATCTTTACGCTAAAGTTTGAATTTTGTCCCAATTCTTTAAAGATGACGCCTGAAACACAACGGTCGTTTAATACGAACAATAAGCTTTTCTAAAAGTACTAAAAAAAACTTGTATAAAGAGCGAGGTGTTGAGGAGGTGGCAGCCCCTTCATCGATATCTGTTCTATTTAAGCTTTAATGATCCTTCTTACATTCAGTTGAAAAAACTTAATTTTTTTTTATTTGATAGCGATCTGGATCAGTTAAATTCTAGCGTGTGAAGCGGCTAAATTCAAATGTAAATCCTGGTTTCTTGGAAAGAAGATTTCGGCATAATGCTAGTTAAAACATTCTACATTTTCAGTTCGAAGGGTCAGCTCTGTTGTTTTATAAAGCTTTAAAGAAAACAGGTTTTTTTCTAGGGACTTGCCTAAAACTTCGTAATGAAAGTCTGCCACGGCTGGGGATTTTCTAGAAACAGATTTGTCGTGTTAATCATGTAAAAGCAGATGAAGCAATATGTCTGTGTCAGGGCTATAAGCAAAAAAAATACTACAGCTTTACTGAAAATGGTATTTGTTTCAGCTGAGATCTAGTCAGCACACACATTTGCTTGTAAATCAAAACTGATTGTCTTCAATTTAGTGAATTATGCACCTTACTTTTCCTACATCTTGCTTTTGGTTACTCCACTAACTCTGAGAAATTAGGAATAGGAGTTGAAACTACATAATTAAACTAGTTTGCTTCTTTTTTTTCTGAAATTTTGCATTTTGCCCAAAATTAAGGTTAGTTCTGACCAAAAATAGAAAAAAAAACAACAACACAACAATTGATAATTTTTTCTACCCGTCCCTTTAAACAGAAGAGGAAAAATTATTTTTGCAAAATATTTTGTTTTTAGAAAACCGCTGTAGGACTGCAAGCTTTTTTAATAATCTTAAATTGAAATATAAACATGTAACAAATTAAAAGAAAGATGCACATTGGAAGCACAGGCTTACGTCAAAGGTTCCTTTGCAACTGATCCCTCATATAACTGAATACTAAGCTACTGAACCTCTATAACTGGACCTCTTGCATTTGACCCATCGTGAAAATGAACCTCCATGTAAATGAACCCCCCCCCCTGCAACTGAACTCTCGTGTAACTGAACACTTGTGCAGCTGAACCCTTGTGCAACTCAACTTCATCAACAGAACCCTCGTGTAAATGAACTCCCGTGCAACTGAACCCTCGTACAACTGAATCCCCGTGCAACTGAACCCTCGTGTAACTGAACCCTTGTAAAATTTAACCCCATTTAATTGAAAACCGTGCAACTGAGCCTTCGTGCAACTGAGACCCCATTTTACAGGACCCCTGTGCAACTCAGCCCACGTGCACCCCAATCCCATTTAACTGAACCTTCGTTCAACAAATAAAAGTGGCTTTAATGGTTTGTGACATCCAATTTTCTTTTATTTTGTGTTAACGAAACAGAGCTTTTTGTGATAAATGATCTCGACAGGAATTTATTTCATGACTTTAACAAACCAACAGTTACAACAAGATAGAACATCTACAGATTCAAACTTGTGTTTCAACCTATGATATTGCCTCAGGTTTGTATAATACTAAAAAAAAACTAGCGCTTTACTGAAAACACAAAGCATAACTGAAAAAAATAGGATGATGCTCTTGGGAGCAAGGAAGTCTTTAACTAGCCTGCAGAGGCTTTAAATAGCCTCTACAATATTTTAGGGCCTTAGTAGTACTGGATAAATTAAACAGATAAAGGGAGACTTATCAGCGTTTCCAGCTCTTTTCGAAAATTTCCATAAATTTGTTTCCGCAATAAACTTTTACTATTAAATAAATCTAAATACTAGTTGTCATTCCTGAACTAGGAGCTGGTTTTCTCTGTACTATGGTACAGCTATTACTGCGACCACGACCATCAAGTGTGTTCAGGCCCTGGGCATGATAAGGTTCGCTAATTTCGAAATATATAGGACAGAAGGGTAAACTGTTGTTTTTTGGAGGGGGAGATACTTTTACATCGAAACGACAGAAAAAGAATAGAAAAAAGAATTAACCAATAAATAAAGACCATTTTGTTTGAGTCAGCTTTCGTCACCTCCGATAGAACCGGCCAAATTGTATTTTCTAGTTATATTGTAGATTTGAGGAGCGTTGAGCTGAATACGGTTGATTTGAACAGGGGTTGAGTCAGAAAGGTATGGGTTAAACAGAGGTTGAGTTGAATGAGGATTGAGTTAAATTAGGGTTCAATTGCATGGAAGTAGAGTTGAATGGAGTTAAAATAAATATGGGCTGAGTTGCAGGGGGGTTGAATTACACAGATGTTGAGTTGAACGAGTGTTGATCCGAATGGGTTGGGGTTGCATAGATATTGAGTTGAGTGAGGCTTAAGTTACATTGGTGTTCAGTTGAATGAGGGTTCAGTTAGAGGGGGGTTGAATTGTACCAGTGTTCAGTTAAGCGGAAGTCGAGTTGCACGAAGGTTCAGTTTTACGGGTTCAGTTAAATGAGGGTTCAATTAGACGGTGGTTGAGTTGCATGAGGGTTCATTTGAATGGGATTGGGTTTGACAGAGGTTCAGTTGCACGAGGGTTCAGTTAAACGGGAGTTGAGTTGCACGATGTTTCAATCAAATAGAGTTGAGTTTGACGAGGGTTTAGTTGTACGAGGGTTCAGTCGAATGGAGTTCAGTTTCACGAGGGTTCAGTTACGCGGGGGTTCAGTTGCACGGGCGTTGCGCAAAGCATCAGTGGCACAGGGGTTCAGTTGCACTTAGGTTCAGATGCACGAGGGCTCAGTTTTAGGGGTTCGGTTGCTTGAGGTTCAGTTACACGGGGGTTCAGCTACATGCAAACCTTATGGCTTTATAATATAGCTTATAAAAAGACAAACGAAACGACTAGACCATCTTTGAGATGACGCATTAGCTAGGTGCATAATAAAATGAAAAATAAAATGAAATTTAAAAGCAAATTAAGAAAAAGAAAATTTAATCTTTGAAAAGCTGGAAAAGCCAAATAAAAAATGAAAAAAAAAAAACAGAACTAATACTCAAAACACAAACGATAAATGCTAAAAAAAAAAAAAATATTGCTAAAGATTCGGATAAGTAATTTCAGACAATCCTCGTGCCTCTCTAAGGGAA
Organism: Artemia sinica; assembly: GCA_027921565.1. Classification (NCBI taxonomy): domain Eukaryota; kingdom Metazoa; phylum Arthropoda; class Branchiopoda; order Anostraca; family Artemiidae; genus Artemia; species Artemia sinica. Next base: position 22,704,552 of record CM051264.1, on the reverse strand, counting down.
AGCTAGTTTAGTTTCAATGTAGTTATTTTTACTACCGTATTTAGTGCCATAAAGAAAACAAATCGAAGTAGAAAGCGAGCAACTAAATAACCTAAATGAATAAAAATTGAGTAGTAGAAGATCAGGACAAAAAAGGGGGGGGGGGAAAGCCATGTAAAAGGCCAAGTGAAAAATTCGGCACAAGACTTGTAAGAAAGACATGAAAACTGAAAATAGCGTCAACGTTTCGGATATTCTCGGTGTTTAGTGGGTGCAAGGGAGGCAGTTTTAGAATAAAATCAGAGTCCTTTTTAAGCAGTAGGCTATGTATACGTTGCAAGTGTTAGCTGTTTCAAAAGTGACAAAGGTAAACAAAAGTAGAAGAAAAAGGAGCATCTATCCAATACAATCGCTAAGATGTGAGTCAATTAGAAACAGAAGGTTTACTTTGAAGAAATGCTGTGTCTCAAAAACTTTTCTTTTCTTTTACTTGCTAAAATTTTATACAGCCAAACTTTGAGCCACTAAAAAGACCGCAAAGCTAATCAGGTTATGCATTATTTCTTTGGCTAAAAATGTGTTACCATAACCTAAGGTAAACACAACAACAGGTAGGCTAAGAGGTGAGTTTACTTGACGATCATTGCTGATATACGCTTACAAATAATGTAAACGGCTCGGTTTGACGTCACAAAAAAGCCAAAACAATGAAAGCCCACATTTTTTTAACGCGGTAATGTAGGGAGACAAAAAAAATAATAAAGCAATTGAAGCATGCTTTTTAGTACGGAAGTGTGAGGGTAAAACAAAAGTAAAAAACAAAAGAATTAAAGCCAACGTTTGATACTAAAGTGTAGGGACAAAAACCAAACCTCCTTAAAAAAAATTAAAACCAAAATACAAAAAAAGAACAAAGCAAATAAAGCATATTCTTTAATAGGCAAGTATAAGAAAAAAAAGGCAGAGAAATTTAAGCGCGGAGGTGTCTCTTTTTTTTCTTTTCGGTCGAATTATCATAGAAAAACTTATTCATTTGGTGTTCGTTATGCAGTCACATTTTGAGTCACTCCAGTTTTGCACCATAACATAAACGATACTTTTCAGTTTTAGCTACAGAAATAGCTACTATTGTAATCGGGAACAGTTAACAAGGGATAGCCAAAGAAATAACTTTAATTTAAGCAGACATCCGTGCTGCTGACGAATTTTATAATCTCTATGAGATGCTGGAGAAACAGAACTAGTAGCTTTGCATGAAAGTAGATTACAGTAAGTGAATTTAAATGTTAGAATTGCTAAGTGACTTCAATTTTCTTTAATTGAAGTGAGAAGAGAAGTGAATTGGCAGAAAATCTAGGGGAAAATTTCCCCCTGTTAAGTTTATTTCCTTTAGGGAAACTATTTACACCAAAGGATTTAAATTCTTAATTATTCATTGAACTTGTCGGAAACTAAAGTTTTAGTTCGAGCGAAGGGACTGCGGACTGTCGCTAGTTTTCAATGGGATTTTACCAACTGATTCGTATGGAAAATAAGCTTATCTGCAAGACGATATCCCATCGAAATGCAAAGGGCACTGCATACAGAAAAACTTTTATTTTTAAAACTAAAATGTCTTTGCTAAGAAAATATAGTGAACCCTCTAATCGGCAATTGATACTTTCTCATTTAATCTTTACTGTCAGAGCTGGAATTCAGACAATAAAAATTTCTCTCAATTAACTCAAAAAATTCTAAAAAAACAATTTTCTCAACAACTTTTTTGGTAAACTGAATTTTTCTCAATTACACGATGTAATTAGCTAGTGTTGCAGCTACTTTGCAAAAAGTCCCTAAACCATCAATATAATTGACCATATTTCAGTCCCAGTATCTGATTTTGGATTGGAATTGATATAGCCCTGGATTTGGATTTTTTTTTTTTTTTTTTATTTTCAGACTTCTCATAATATCTATCGAAAATAGTATTTCCAGTATCTCTCGTGCAGCTTTGCAACCACCCTCTCCATATATTCTTTGAAAAAGACTTTAATTTAAATTTATAGCTGAACTGTCTGAAATGTGAGTAAGAATCAAATACTCGTCAACAAAGGATTGCACTGTTAGGAAAATTTAAAATATTTGACCCACCTGTTTCAACCCGAATATATTTGTATCCATGCAATTAGTGGCAAGTGCAATTAGAGAGCAAACTATTTGATCTGACAGTCGCTCTCTTGAGTGCATTTCTGTCTCAACGGTTTTAACAAACTGATGACCGAATTAGTACCCTTTATCTGAGGAGGTATTATCGCCTCCCTTCTATATTGTATTACTTTTTTTTTATTTTCCTGAGCACCTAAATCAGCGATCTGCACCCCTAATTTTTAGATATATTTAAATTGCTTGGGTTGTAAAATGAGCAAACTGATGTCTTGATTTTAGATCCAAAAGGATCCCGACCTGGTCACTGGACCCGACTTCAGTTTTACCGTACAGCTTCTTCCCACTAGGCTACCACCATACACGTATACGTATTACCATACGTATTACGTACTACCATACACGTATACGTACGCACGTATACGTACTACCATACACGTATACGTATTAACTTATAGCGAACTAGAGTCATCATGTGTTTCAGCTAGCTCGTTGCACTTTTCTTCATGTCCACCAAGGGTCTACTAATATGGATAAAGCAGGTGAAACTGGTTATTCAAGCTTGCTTCTCTCACTAGATTGGTTGATTAACATTATTTCCATCACTCTTTTGTTGGGTCATGATGGCTATTTACCTGCTCATGTAGTAGTTGCTGCTTTTCTATTAGACCCCGGCGCCGCGCCGATGAGGGAAGACCGGTGGCGGCGGGGCCAAAACATCGTGCCGCCATCGCGCCGCCGGTGGCGATCTTATCTAAAAACAGCAAAAAAAAAATCCTGCAAACTTACAATTCAGCTGTAGAAACAATCTGTCGGCTGTCAATTTCAAAAGCCAACTGAAGGCTGAAGCTGTATAGTAGTAAATGCGTTCTATAATTCTATTCAACTTGAAAATAAAATTCTTGACTACGAATGATGTAAGAAATAGCGATTGGGAAACTGTATTCGCAATGTTTTAAACTCATTTCATAAAGACGATACTTTTTTTGTCAACATATGAAGAACTGTGTATATTGCAATATTTGCTACTGCATATTGCATCTGTCTGGTTTTTATGCAAAGTAACAAAAGAGACGAAAATTAACGAACAAGAGAGTAGTGAAGAATTATGGTATGAAAAGTAATATTTGGCAGGGAAAGTCACTCGTGATAAATCGCTAGGGGTGGCACCGTGACACCGTGATTGCGTGATTTTCGGGGATTCAGGGAACCAATTTTTTTCGTTTTGACGCATAGGTTTTCGGGGAAACACCCGAAAATTCTGGGATAGTGCAAGCCCTGCTTGATTTCTAATCGGGAAAATCGAAATACTAAACCAAACGAGAAGGAAAAGCTCCGACTTTGCGGTTGACGTGATAAAGAATTGCCGCAAAATTAATATAAAGTCGACCGAACGCCGCCGCCTCTACCGGCGGTGGCGTACCTGCGGTGCGCCGGTGGCGTTGCAACACTTCGGCGGCGGTCGACCGGGCCTCTCGTCGGCGGCGTTCAGTTGATCCGCCGGCTCGGCGGCGGATTTACTCTAATCCTCGTACATTTTCCTATTTTTGCTGCTTTGATGAATTCCAAGCAGCTGAACAAGCAGCCTCTTTGTGTGCTAGTATTTTCACAATTAAAGCATGTATCCTTTTACTGGGCCATTTCCTCAAACCACTGATTGAACCAGGATGGAACGCTTTTTATTTTCTGTATTCCAATTTGGACATCCTAATTATTTTATTTTCTGAACAATATAGGTTTCTGAAACAACGTTGTATAGCATTTCTCTGACTCATTTTTTTCAAGTATTCCATAAGTGATTAATTAGGCTGATGCAAAATAACAATTAAAGCCAAGTTTTCTCACTTGACAATTTTCAGCCTAACTGTTACATCCTTTGGAAAATATAACGTAGCCTACCTACCCTTATCTATTCATTTTGATTTTTTTTTTTTACAGAGAATTTTCCACTGTTATTTTGTTATTTAAATTCGCTTTAAATTCGCAAGTTCTGTTTTTATTGTTTTAGGACTGTTTTCCTCCTTATTCTATGACTTTTTTTTAAAGTCAAAACTTCGCAAACCTAAAACACTATTTTATCCAGACATATTTTAGAATTTTAAAAGATTTTATTTCAGGCATATGCTCTACGAATACATGTGCTTGAAAAACTCGTATATTTTATTTAAGTATATACTATCTCATCAAAAATACCCTAAAATGTCGCCAATGAGTCCTCTTTATTCAACCAGCTCAATGGGAAATATTTTCGTTGCAGACACATATAAAGAATGGGACTTGATCAGTGCAATAACTGTGCCATTTGTCGACCCTACTACCCAGTACATGGAAACAGGTCTGGATGCATTCCCTGCTTTCGGGTTTTTAATAGGAGCAGACTTAAAATTTCCATATCGTTTATTCATTCCGGATACTTTACCTAGGTAAGTAGTCTCTTTCTCTATCTAAGAGTTCAATATTTTAAAGGGGAAAAGTGGCTTTGTGTTCATTCACAGAATATAACTTTGTCGGGTGCAATAGCAAAATTAAGATTTAAATGAGAAAAATTATAAAGAAATGATTTGACTAGGTTTTGGCACTGAGAATGTACTTTTAAAACTTTTAATTAATACCATCCAGATAAGGCTGTCAAACCTTTCGATAGAGGGTATCAATTTTCTTAATCATACTTGAGTGTTGTCATGGATTCTGTTTAAAGTATACTAAACTTTGCTAAGAAATCAACCATATTTTTAGAGGGAGGGATGTTGAGTATATGAAAAGCTTCGCTTCACCAAAGTTCTTTTATTCCACCTTATAGCTTCAATTGCTTACGTACTTCTTAAAACATGACTAGTTTTTTTTCAGAACTCAAATGTAAATGACTAATGGAAACATAAAAATGCAAATTTAACAGAAATAACGCTAATTTGGTCAACATAAATGCAGGTTTTTTCCCTTTCTTCTAGGAAAACTTAGTTTAGTTCCAATTGTCAATTCTCTAAAATGCATTAACGTTTTTCGTAATACTTTGGTAGAATATTTTTCATACACTTTAAACTTCAAAGAAAATGTTTTTTTTTTATTTTTTAATATAATATCTCCGAAACATATGATGATATAAACAAGCAAGATCGATTCTGAGGTAAACAAATTTTACGAAGGATAAGTATAACGTTAGTCTGCAGTGTAAGTCATGTTGCTATAAAACTACAGGTGAATAGAAATTTATCGGCTATTAAACCCAACTTAGAGCGTTACTATATAAGCTTCGAACATGAGCAACAACCCCAACTGAAAATTGGGTTAATGCAATGAAATTTACTTGTAGCTGAAATTGTTACAGGCGAAATCTTAATTTTTGCTATGCTGAGGAAAAACATTCCAGAATGAAGGCTAAAAGACCCGGATAGAAAATTGAAAAAATTTTCTCTCTCGATGATGATGGTCATTCTTACATTTTTTTTTTTATTTACTCTTTGAGATTTAATATATACTAACTAGCCAAAGAGTCAGTGGGACGAAAGCCATAGAAAAGATATGGAAACTTATAGCAAAACCATTCAAAAGAAAAAAACATTGAATGTGCTCTTTTGTCAACACTGGAGAAAGAATAACACTCCCATCACCAAAACAAGGAATTATAAGTCTCTTTATTAACTCCCCCCTCGAAAAAATTTATGAAAATTTACCAACTTGATTCCCCTGCCTTGAGACAAAGCCAGCCAGTGCCTCTTTTGTGCGATTATCAAAAACAAACTGACACTTCAGGTTAGGCTGCTATGGATGGAGGAGATTATGGTTTTACTGAAAAAATATAAATGTTTTTACTTTTATAACTTTAATAAATCAAATAATATTTACATTTTGATTACTAAATATCAGTATATGTATATTAAACTGACAAGGCACATTCATTTGTATTTTTTTTCAGTAAAGTGCAAATTATGTTCTGGCCTTGAGAAGGCATAGGGTTTTTGAGCCCAACTTATGTTAATTTCTGCTCGTTTTGAGTTTGACTCGGTAATTTATTGTAATTTCTGTTCGTTTTGGGTTTTATTTATTTATCGATGCTGATTTTTGGTAGTTTCACGCTTGGTAGATTTATTGATTCTATTTAAGCTAATTTTTGTTTAATGGAGTTCTTTACTTTTCTTTGAAAACTTATTTTGTGAAAAAGTTTTTTTAATTAATTTCTGTTCATTTTATATTGACATAGTATTTTCAGGGAAAAAGAAAATAATACTTTAAATCTTTTCTTTTTTTTTTAGAATTTATAGTCTGGCCTGCTATTTATATGCTGGAGAAAAATTTTCAGCAATTTTTAAAAAACACACACCCTTTTAAAAATCTGGACACAAATAGTAGTGTTTAATTTAGTTTCATACCTCCTCTAGTCGCCCTGAAATGGAAAAGTTGATATCATTCGCAAAAAAATATGTGTACTTTCTTTGATAGCTTGGACATACTTCCGCTATTTTGATTTGGTTAAATTTTAAGAGCACAAGTAGCCCCGAAAGTTTCAACATAATACCCTCAGTCGTTCTTGGGATACTGCTGAGATGCCTTGTTGGGAATTAGCATTAACACAGTGCATTTTGATTTAATCTGAAGGAAACATTTAGTTTTTAAACATAAAGGCAATTGGGAGGGTGGGCGTGGGAAGGGGATTAGTTTCCCTCTAATCACTTTCGACTATGAAAAAGTGCATCAGCCCTTTTCGAAGTTCTTACGACAACTCCTTCGATACGAAGTGCCCTGGTCTAAACAACAACAACAACAACAAAAATAATACATTATACCCACATCGACCTGTACTATAAAAATGTCAAGCCTTCCATTTACTTTCGACTGTTAAAAAGGGCACAAGGCCTTTCAATTTCCAATCGAATGAGCCCTTTTTGAGTCTCTATGACAACGCTTTTTATAAACACCGTATATGCCCCCCAGGGCATAAATTACAACCCTTATCCTAAGGGCTGTGAGGGTAGTTGTCATCCTCTAAGACCTAATTTCCAGAACTTTCAACTATGTTAAACAAAATGGTTATCTAAAAATTTTGATTGGATGTGTCTGGGAAAATGGTGGGCGTGAGAGGGTCTTTAGTCGCTCTCCAATCACTTTCAACTATTAAAAAAGGCACTAGCCCTTTCAATTTCCAATCAAATGAGCCCTTTTGAAGTTTCTACGGCAACACTTTCAATAAAAAACCTTATATGCCCCCAGGGCATAACTTACAACCCTTGCCCTGAGACCTGGGGGGTTTCATCCTCAAAGACCTAATTTCCAGAACTTTCTACAACGTTGAACAAAATGGCTATCTGAAAGTTTTGATTGGATGTGTTTGGGGGAATGGTGGGCGTGAGAGGGGGGTTAATTACCCTTCAATCACTTTCAACTATTAAAAAGGGCACTAGCCCTCTTAAGTTCCAATTGAATGAGCCCCTTTGGAAGTTTTTACGACAACTCTATCTATAAAAACCTTATGTGCCCCCAGGGCATAACTTACAACCTTTTCCCTGTGGGATAATTTCCAGAACTTTCAACTACGTTGAACAAAATGGCTATCTCTAAACTGTGATTAAATGTGTTTGGGGAAATGGTGGGCGTGAGAGGGGGGTTAATACTCTCCACTCACTTTCGACTATTAAAAAGGGCAATTTAAATTTCCAATCAAATGAGCCCTTTTTGAAATTTCTACAACAACTATCTATGTAAACCTTATATGCCCCCAGGGCATAACTTACAACCCTTGCAGTGAGGGCTTTGAAGGGGTTATCATCCTAAAAGACCTAATTTCCAGAACTTTTGACTACGTTGAACAAAATGGATATCTCGAAATTTTCATTGGGTGTGTTTCGGGAAATGGTGGGCATGGAAGGGGTGTTATTTGCCTTTCAATCACTTTCGACTATTAAAAAGGGCACAAGCAACTCCAATTTCCAATTGAATGAGCCCTTTTTGAAGTTTCTACGACAGCTCCTTCGATACGAAGTGCCCGGGTATGAAGAAAAAATAAATAAATAATACATTGTGGCAACATCGTTCTTTACTTAGGCAGCGCTATTGCGCTGCCTATCATTATGTGCAGCAATGTATAATTACGCATAAGCTACCGTCGAGGAGGGCTGCTAAAATATATACAATTTGAGTTAACCTTACTATTACAACGCCTTATTTATTTTAGAAAGTAACTGTCAAGGTTTGACAAAATAAAAATTGAATAAGGAGAAAAGGGGAAAAAATACAGCAAGTTTCTAATAGCGAAATAGATTAGAAAAAAAAAATAGTGAGAGAAAACCAAAACAGGGGAAGATCTTCTTTTATTCATACCACTACATCATACAATTAATCGAATATATATTCTTGCATGTTTTCCTGTACAATATCCACAGAATAGAGAAAGGTGGAAAACCCATAGATTATCACTAGTCTGTATGAGTTACAGTGCCAAAATACTATTTCATCATAGTTCTTTTGGTGACTTGTATTGCACGTGCTACTGACGATTGCCGAGTGTAAAATTTAAATATTGCCGCTGTCATGTCTAAATGTGTATCTGACATTTTTGCATTATTGAGATAAATTGCCAAAAGTCGTTTTTTAAGCTGTTCTTAAAGGGAGAATCAGCAAGACCATATTGAACAGGAAGACCAAAGTGTGATTGAACATACATTGCCCTATGGATCCTCTGCTATCCAGGACAATGTTTAGAAAACATTTTTGACAATTATCTCAGAAATTACAGCCTTCAGATGTGACAGTGGCAATGCACCAAATTCCCTTTTGTTTCTGTCTCTCTATTTGGGTTATGTAGAGGCTGTAAGGTTCTTGTACCCATCTTTTCTTATTACTAAAAAAGAATGTGTTCCCCCTGAAGACTCTGAGGTTCAGTAATTGTTACTAATGATCATTTCCCATTTCTAAACATATATTATTGCCAATTACATCAGCAGACTTATTCAATAGCGGGCAACAATTGGATTGCATTTATGTGGAATTGGAGCTGCTATAATCAATCTAACAAGTAGGGCTGTTTCTAATCAATCAAATTTTCTTATAAGGAAGTTTCCAGGGAAAATAATGTATTGCTACTAGAAACCTTATTAGAATGTTCAGATATTGCCTTCGTCAATATCAACGAAAATTGATGAATTCTAAATGAGTGTTAGCTGGGAAAATGCTCCCTGAAAAAAATTCAGTATTTTATTATTATTTTTTTTTGTTAGCGTTCTTTACTTTGTCTTTCTTGATGAAGAAGGTTTTTAAAGCTGGCCGATATGGATAAAAAAAATTTGGTAATGAAACCCGCAAAAAACATAAAAGCTTTAGGTTTGAAAACAGTGCTGCAGTTCATTTTTATTCAGACCTGGGATTTGATTTGTCAGTTTTGTTCCTAAAGATAAGATCCGGCACAACAGCGTTCACTTAGTAAAGGGCGATGCATCTTTCGGATATTGTTTTGTTTCTCCTTTGGCACTTCGTACGGAAGTGATCGTCGTAAAAATTGAGAGGATGGATCATCTGATTGTAAATTGAAAGTTCTGGAGACCTTTTGATGACCAAAAGTGATTAGAGGATAGCCAGCCCCTTCTTTTGACCTTTGTTGCCTTGAAGCGACTATGATATTCTTCATGGTATTGGATCAAAATTTTGGTATAGTCATTCTGTTGAAAGGTTCAACTTCTGTTGAAAGGTTCAACTTTTCAACAATTCTGTTGAATAGTTGAAAGGTTCAACTATGTGCCTCTAGCTGGGATAAAGCCCACGCAGACGCAAGGACAAGGACTCTGAAATAGAGGGCCAGTACCAATTTTGCTTTTGGAAAAAATAGAAACGGTAAGAAATGGCAATAAAAAAAATTAAACAGAAATGGGAAAAAAAGGTAGGAATCTGTTTCTGTCTCTTAGGTTTTTCTTTTACCAAAAAAAAAAAAAAAAAAAAAAAAAAAAAAAAAAAAAAAAAAAAAAAAAAAAAAAAAAATTACTCGTTTTTACTTTTAAAAAGCCGTCTTAAAATATATTTACGTTTTCTTTTAGTCTCTTTAGGTTAATAAAAATAAGATGAACATTTTATTCATGGAAGAATAAAAAATACCAAAACGTACAACAAATAGCATGCCTGATAATTGTTACTTGAAAACATTGATTGATTCGTTTCTTTCAACAATTCAAAAAAGTAATAAAACAATGAAATAAACATGCATAAGCGTAGGAAGGGGGGGGGGGGGAAGGGGAGGGCATCTGCCCCCACTAAAGCTTCAAACTTGCGCAAGATATTAACGAGAATTTTTTGTATGTTGGAATTTTTCTGTTGGATGCTCACTGGTTAAAAAAACCAGTTTTCAGATGGCTGAAATGGCTGGAAAAAACAGAAATTTCCAAATATCGCTTGCAATATCAATATTTACGTTTCGATATTCATTATTGATTTTTTTTTTCCGATACATGGATAGGAGACTGGCCCACGATCGGCAGGTTTTGACTTTTTTAAATCTCCAGGAATCGATTCAAGCGATAAGAACTTCCTGAGTATGCCAAAGCGAAGAAAATACAAAGAAATATCCTTGAAAAAGGCAATTAGAATACTCCACCACTTTTCCACCTGGATGGCTCTCTATTCAAGTGGTTCGGCCGTCCCTGGCTTGCGTTCGGCCACCTGGCAAAAGAAACAGAAAAGTGGCCAAGGGGAACATTAAAACTTGTTTTTCGGCTATAAAATTAAGACGGATAAGGTCAGTATAAAAAAAAGCTATAAATGAATTTCAGTAAGGTTATAAGAAAAACTAAAGAGTATTAATTTCAAATTATAAATTGACTGATTAACACCAAAAGTAAGCCATTCCGCTAATATTGGTGTTTCACCTGCCAGTGGTTGCAGTTTCATTTAAACTTCTGTCTTTAAGGCACTATCCGTCTCGTCAATTAGAGCAAAGTCTCTTGCTCCAGTCTTTTTCAGAAAATGAACCAGTTGCTATTTTTTTTTACAATGATATTATAGTGAACAGGATTCCCTTTCTTGCTCTTCAGCTCAACCAGAATGTAATCACCATCCTTGACTATCTCAGTGTCAAATTGGAAGTAGCTGGTAGGGGGCTCGTTTTCAACGTTCATACTGGAGTCTGAAGAGTTGCTGTATACAGGTTCATCAACGTCGGAATCGTCACTCCAACTGCAACTCTTGTTACGGGAAATATGCCTTTTACCATTTAGCCTTTTCACTTCTCTGACTTTTTTCCTTCCCAAGACTAGGGCTTTCTTGGCAGATACAGCTTTTATACCAGCAGTAATGCGTTTTTTCACAGGAGGGTTAGTGAGCATTTCTGGCTTTTTCATATTTTTTCCTATTGATTTTTCGTGGTGAGCCTTTTGCAAAGGGTTTGCATGGATGATCTTTTTTAACGAATCATCTGCTGACCTTTGCTTTTAATTTAGAGACAGAACCTATGCTCCACCTGTTTCGGGGTCTTTGTTAAAGAAGGAGTCCAAATGTCGCACAGGACTTGCGCTGAGCATAGAAACTTCTCTGGCAAGTGCTTCACTAGATGTGGTAGGCATTCTGTCCGAGCCTTATGACGAGAGGAATTCATAACCCTTGAAGACATATCTGTTAGTGGGGTATACCCCACTTGTTCTGATTTCACTGATTATAGTCTCTAGAGTGAGAGCTTTGTATATATGTTTTCCCCAGCAGCTTAGCAATGGCTTCCTCGTTGTAGTATGCCTTAAGGTGCCCCTGACTATCCTTTCTAGAGGATGTAGTTTGTGAGTAGTGTCGGGAGGTAAAGTTAAAAGTACAACCCATTATATTTAGCTAGATCAAGCACATCAATGGTTTATCGGCTGATCTGTTTGTTTATTTTCAGAAGTAAAGGTGACTGTTTTGAGGGTTTGACTTTATTGATAAAATGCTGCAAGTAAAGCAAAGAATTATAGGCAGTCATCCAGCCAGAACTATTTTCTGAGTCGATAATGATGGCCCCTGGTAAAGGGGCCACCCCCTCCCTTGAGTAACATTTCCAGACACTGTCATTTCCTGGACGCTAATATTTCCTGGTGAAATAGGTATAGGAGGTCCTGTATTCCCAATGCACAACACCGGCAAAAATCGTGGTCAACTGACCTCTTTCTGATGACGTGACCTCCCTATTTACTTCTGGCCTCGATTTGCAATGATCTTACCAGGTTTATGGATGTTTTCAGACCTGCATTCCAAATGTCTTGTGGTCTGAACATGTGTCTATCTAGACGTCGCTCCATGTTGTTAAAGAAAGCTCCTACACAGTGACGGTTGAAATCATTTGTCTGTCATAACTTTGTACCTTCTGACGTTCTTATTGATAGAGTTTTAAGGCGATTCATAAAACCATGGTACCAATCTTTACATGCGATTCCTCCACTGTCTCTTCTACCTTTACATTTCCAGTTATACGATACTTTTATGCTCTTAATAATGGCATAAGTGTATGCAAATTTACGTGCTTCTAGGGGAGTACAGTCGATATGCATATCTGCTATCGCTTTCAAGTAAGTTTTTTGTCCTTTTCCTTGTTCCTCTATAAATATTTACCATGTGTTGTAAAAGGGTGTAAAGAAACTCAGGTCCAGACATTGTAGAGGGATATTCAGCTTCTCAACTTTATTCATGTAGTCTTGCAGTGTTCCTTTAGAGACACACATGGAATCCGAGACGAGAATCCGAAGAGAATTCACTTCCAGAGAATCCGACTGACTTTTGTCAACTAAGACAGAAAAAACAGCTGTTTTCTTTTCTTCTGGATCCCAGCCACCTTTATTTCTTTTCTCTTCTGTTTTGATTTTAAGCATTTTATCTTAAATGAAATTTAACAGGAAAAATAGAATTTCAGTTCACCTACTGGTCTGACAGGATTAAGCAACACCAGAACTAATCAAGTTTGGGGTTTTGAGCTTGTCTTCAACATTAAAATATGGTGTTTACACAGCTTTTAACAAGCTTAGGTCGATTTTGGACACTTTGATAAGGTATGCCGAACCTACCCCGGGTATTGTGGCCGAACGTGGGAGTTTGCCATCCCGCGGGACGAAAAGTGCTAACAGAAAACCGGTAACGATGGCACGTCTCAGAAGTTGCCAAAAGACAGGCAAATAATAAGAGAATACAACAAGAGTTTACGGCTTTTCTAGTATTCAGAAATAGGCGTAGGCCTTCAGACAAAAATTGAACAAAATTCCATGCTTAATGACCCAAAAACGTGATTCAATCTGTTATTTTTGGTAAAAGTATTAATCAAGGTCTGACATTTTAGAAACATACACTGCTGTCTGTCCGAGCTTTTATAATCCTCCGGAAGTCCCCGGAGGTTTTTATATTGAGATTATTTGCTTTGGCTGAACGTGGACTGGTCTCCCCTATACGAATTTTGATATTTAATTTTGTCCAACTTTAGGCTTTTGAATTGAATTCTTAGAACAAGAAGCTATTATCTAACCATAATATGATTTGTGTCAAATCGCTTTTACGGTGTTTATGTTTTCTGAAAATTGGAAGTAGGATTTTGGGTCTATTATATTATAGTATTGTGGGAAAAGTAGAACATAGAAAATCCTTAAGGCTAATTTTAGCGTAATATAGAATGATGAGTTTCTAAAGACCTATATTCAAAAGACCTTGGGAAGCCTTTATAATCTCCTCCCATCCATCACAGAAGCCGTCCCCCTTTAGACAAGATGCTGCCTACGCTCATGTAAACATAGTGACTATCAGAAAGCCAAATGACTTCTGCACAGCGGCTCAATTAATTAATAAAATCACATAATCAAAAGACAAAAAAGTCACATGCATAATAATCACAAGGAACCTGCTTTCGCCCAGCGTCTCGGCTGAGGAGAAACTCTTTGACCTAGGACTTAAATGAAGAAACCGATTCAGAGCCCTAATGCTGTCTGAGAGGTTATTCCAGGGGGGACACACTTATGTGACGAAACACATTTTATTTCTCTTTATATGACCTCACTTTACTTGACCTCACTCCGACCTCACTTTATTTCTCTTTTCATAAACTAGCTTATCAACATTCCCAGTATGATACCAATGGTATCATAATTAGAAGAATATATAACCACAAAATATCCTGGTGCAACATTATTCAAATATTGGTATACCAATGTTAGTCACTTGTTAATAACTGGTGATCCCTTAGCTGACCTATATTCAAAACTTTAAAATAGCTGTAACAAGTGAGTGCATCACTAAAATTAGCATATTCCCGCAATAAACGAAATCGCTTTTTTCTGAATTATATGGATTCTTCTATAATGAGAACAAAAATTACTTGCCTAAAGGGCACACCCATATCTAAAAGTTCGTGGTAACGAAGTGTAAGTAAGGAGCAACTCGGCCCGGTAGTAACCGAAACTCTAAAAAACGGGATTCTGATAGCAATAGATAAATCATAAGAACTTGCTTTTTGTGTTTTTTTATAAATATGTAAACTTCATTAAATTAAATGTTACCCATCAAAAGCTGAGAAGCCACGAGCCTGAGAAGACTTGTCCAACTTACGAATAAGGGAGGAAACTCCCTCGAGAAGCCAAGGTGTCATAATGGAAATCATATTTTGTATTTTTTGCCAGAAGAAAGATCACGGATACGTGTTTATTCGGTTTTTTTTCCAGGGGTCATCGTATAGAACCAATCGTCCTAGAAGATCAGGGGAGGGCTAATTAGAGCGGAAATAAATACTTTTAGTGGCTTTTTTAAGTGACCGAAAAGATTGGGGGGTAACTAGCCTCCCTTCCAAGCCCCTTTTTTCCCCAAAAGCATGCTCAAAAAATTGAAACATTTATTTGATTCAGAACAGTTGAAAGGTATAATAATCATTCCATAAGTAATCTGTAAGACAGACACCGGAAACAAATTACGAAAATTTTGAAGTAAAACTAGGCTTCTTGCTGCCTTAAAGACTTTAATTTTACTGTGCTTCTTCCAATTCAAATTACAATCAACAACAAATCCCTTGTACTTCGTTTCAAAACTTGATTAATAACATTACCACCAAAAGAAACATTATTCAAAAGTTTTATCAACATACCAGTACAGCTAAAAATCATATTATTAGTTTTGCTCACATTAACATCTATAAAACTAAGACTAGTGAAATGTATTCAGGTCCAGTAGGACCTGAATACAATTACTAGTATAGGACATCATTGAAATATAGGATCTGAAATATAAGGCATCATTTGCTTCAACTATGAGGTCTCAAAGGTTTTCCTCTGCGATTGTTAGTGCTGTGTGGTCTGCAAATATTTTAAGGCTTGCACCAGGAAGATACAACCTTAACGTATCAACATACACTAGAAAGAAAAGTGCTCCCAAAACAGATCCTTGCGAGACTCCACAGTTTACTTGGGATGCAGCATTTCTAGTGTAATTACTCATTGATCACGACCTACATTGATCTTCCATGCAAATATCACTAAAGACAACCATTCCTGATACTCAAATCAGATATGGTTGTTATTCCAAGTTGAAGTGACTTTGTAGTCATTTATGAGCAGTACTTTCAAATAAAGCAATGTTAAATGTACTTTCACCAGATGCCGCACTTGTATAGGCACTGAGAGAGACATGCATGCACTTTCATTAATTCTCGGCAAGTACAAAAGCAGTCGCTCCGAAATTCTAGCGGATCAAATTGATTTTTTTTTTTTATCTTCCTTTTATCTTCCTATCTTCCTCTCGCTCAAGTAGACAAGAACTGTCGCCTCAAATGCCCTGGTTGCCTTCATATTGGCTAGGCCCTGTCGCCGTAGGAGCAAGGACTACAGGCAAAGATGTGAGACTTATCCCACACTATGCAAATAAATTTTGACATGAATTATCTTGTGATAATCAATTTAGTTTAACCCAGCCCCATTGCAACTCAACTGTTGTTTAACTCAACCCCGTTGAACACAGCTCCCCTTTAATTCAGCCCCATTCAACTCAGCCCCCTTCAATTAAACTGCCATGTAATTTGGTCCTGACTCAACTAAATCCTTTTTAATTTAAGCCTCCTCTAACTCAACCTCATTTTTTTTAACATTTGTGTAAATCAACCCCCGCTTTACTCAACACCCATTTAACTCAACCCCAATGCAATTCAACCCCTGTGCATATTAACTCCTGTGCATATTTCAATAGTATTAAAAATAATATTGTAATACTGGCCTCTGAGACTTGGACGCTATATGGATAGCCTTTCAATAGTTTTAAAAATTTTAAAAAAAATTATCTGTATGTCTTTCAAGACAAAATGTTTTTACAAAAGGGTTCATACAAAATACAAAATAAGTCTTATAAAAATACAACCACTAAGGCTATATCTTCTTTTTTTAAAAAATGAAAGTGGATTCTTGAACAGGCTTGTTTTGGCTACCAAACACAGATTTTCATATTCAGAATATATTATACAAAATACACAATACAACATTCACATACAATTCAAGACATAATACATAATTTGATTGGCTTGTGGAAAGTGCAAGTACTCGAGATGCCTGCTCCCTGCAGTTTAAGGCTTGATTGTTGGCTGGTAACGATACGGCTGTTCCTGGTCACTCAAGCCCTTTTCTGCAAAAGTTTAAAATAAACGTAATAAACACAAAGTAAATCCACAAAATACAAAATAGCTCATACAAAACCCAAAACTGTTTTTACAAAACAAACAAAAATTCATATAAAATACAATTAGTACTAACAAAAGTAGATCTAGCTCTTACAGAATATATAAAAGATCTAACAACATCCAAAATATAAAATACAAAATAGTTCTTACAATTACGAAATATCTCTTACAAAAGCCAAATAATGAACTTAATGAACATAAATGGTTCTTAGAAAATACAAGACAGTTACACAAAAATGCAAAATGATTCTTAGAAAATATAAAATATTTCTTTAAAAATGCGAAACAGTTCATACAAAACAGAATAATTCTTGCAAAATACAAAACAGTTAAAATAAAATTCAATATAATTCTTAAAAAATATAAAAAAGTTCTCACAAAGACCAAAATAGTTCATACAAAATAGTTTACATGAAATAAAATATTGTTCATACAAATACAAAATAGTTCTTACAAATAAAAAATATTACCTACAAAATCGAATATACTTCATACAAAACGCAAAATAATTCCTACAAAATAGTTCTCACAAAGAAAGATATTCTTTATAAAACACAAGTAGTACCTAAGACATTCAACATAGTTATAAAAAACAAAATAGTTCTTATAAAATACAAAAAATACAAAAATAATGCACAATATATAAAATACACAATAATACAAAAATTTTATATATACAAAATATTTCCTACAAAACCCAAAATGTTATTACAGAACATAAAATAGTTCTTAGAAACTATAAAAAATATTATCTTTATACAAAATAGCTTTAACAAAACACAAAATACTTTTTACAAAGTTTCAAAATAGTGTTTAAAAACCAAATCTTACGAAATACAAAATTTTTTCTACAAAATTGAAAATAGGTCTTACTAAATACAAAACAGGTTTTACAAAGTACAAAATAGCTTCATACAAAATACAAACTAGTTCTTTCAAATCCCAAAACGGTTCTTATAAAATCAAAAATCATTCTTACAAAATATGCAATAAAGATCTTATTAATTATAAACATCAATAAAGACCACACTGCCTTTCCATCACAAGCACAGACAAAAGGTAAAACAACAGGTATTTTTTTTAGGATAGTGAAGCTCAAACCTCAAATGAATATTTCGACCCTGCGAAGGGCTGTCCTCAGAAAAATAAAAATGAATATATATATATATATATATATATATATATATATATATATATATATATATATATATATAATATATATATATATATATATATATATATATATATATATGTATATATATATATGTATTTGGTTTATGTATATATTTGCTTTATATAAAGCAAAAAATAAATAGAACAATATGACAGAATTATCTGCATATCTTTCAAGATAAAATTAACAACAAAGTTTAAGAAACTAATAGTAATAAGACTTATTGCTAATAATAAAAAAATCGAAAAATGTATAATATTTCACCTTATTTCTGAACAGTCTGTATATTATTTCTTGTTATTCTTTAAATTAGAGTATTCGCACATACTCTTATGCAGATGATTAAGTAATTGTTACTTTGAAAATTGCACCAACGTAGTAGCTTACTATTTCCTTAGCCTTATCTTCAAGTAAACTATCTGAATAATCATAGGCAGTGCGCTAGCGCTGCCTAAGTAAAGAACGATGTGGGCACAATGTTTTTTTTCCTCCATACCCGAGCACTTCGTATCGAAGGAGTTGTCGTAGAAACTTCGAAAAGGGCTCATTCGATTGGAAATTGGAGTGGCTAATGCCCTTTTTAATAGTCGAAAGTGATTGGAGGGAAACTAGCCCCCCCCCCCACACGCCCATCATTCCCCAAACACATCCAATCAAAATTTTGAGATAGCCATTTTGTTCAGCTTAGTTGATTTCCAGATAGAAATGTTTTTGAGGAGGACGCTCCCCCACAACCCTCGGGGCATGGGTTTTAAGTTATGACCTGAGGGCATATAAGAACGATGTTGGCACAATGTACTATTTATTATTTTTTTACTTTAGAGTAGGGCACTTCATATGGAAGGGGTCGTCGTAGAAACTTCAAAAGGGGCTCATTCGATTGGAAATTGAGAGTTCTAGTGCCCTTTTTAGTAGCCGAAAGTGATTTGGAGGGCACCTAGCCCCCCCCCCCGCCCATCATTCCCCCAAACACATCCAATCAAAATTTTGAGACAGTCATTTTGTTCAGCGCAGTTGATTTCCAGATGGAAATTATGTTTTATAGGAGGACACGTGATAGGAGGGCAACTAGACCCCCCCCAACGCCCCCCAACGCCCACCATCACCCCAAACACATCCAATCAAAATTTTGAGAGATACATTTTGTTCAGCGTAGTTGATTTCCAGATAGAAAATAAGTTTTGAGGAGGACACTCCCCCACAACCCTCAGGGCAAGGGTTTTAAGTTATGCCGTGGGAGCATATAAGGTTTTTATAGAAGGCGTTGTCGTAGAAACTTCAAAAAAGGTTCATTCCATTAGAAATTCAAAAGGCTAGTGCCCTTTTTAATAGTCGAACGCGATTGGAGGGCAACCACCCCCCCCCCCCCCCCACGCCCATCATTCCCTCAAACAAAGCCAATCAAAATTTTGAGAGAGCAATTTTGTTCAGCGTAGTTGATTTGCAGATAGAAAATATGTTTTTGAGGAGGACACTCCCCCAAAGCCCTCAGGGAAAGGGTTTTAAGTTATGCCCTGGGGGCATATAAGGTTTTTAAAGAAGGCGTTATTGGAAAAACTTCAAAAAAAGCTCATTTGATTGGAAATTCAAAGGGCTAGGGCCCTTTTTAATAGACGAAAGTTATTGGAGGGCAAATAGCCCCCCCCCCCACCTATCGTTCCCTCAAACACATCCAATAAAAATTTTGAGATAGCCATTTTGTTCAGCGTAGTTGATCTCTAGATAGAAAATATATTTTTGAGGAGGACACTCCCCCACAACCCTCAGGGCAAGGATTATAAGTTATGCCCTGGGGGCATATAAGGTTTTTATTGAAATCTTTGTCGTAGAAACGTGAAAAAGGGCTCATTCGATTTTAAATTCAAACGGCTAGTACCCTTTTAATAGTCGAAAGTGATTTGAGGGCAAGTAATCCCCCTCTCACGCCCACTTTTTCACCAAACACATCCAATCAAAATTTTTAGATAGCCATTTTATTCAACGTAGTTGAAAGTTTTGGAAATTAGTTCTTTAGGGATGACAACCCCTCCCTCACAGCCCTCATGGCAAGGTTTAAGCTATGTCCTGAGGGCATATAAAGTTTTTATCGAAAACGTTGTCGTAGAAATTTTTAAAGGGCTCATTCAATTGGAAATTGAAAGGGCTAGTGCCTTTTTTAATAGTTGAAAGTGATTGGATAGTGACTAATGCCCCTCTCATGCCCACCATTTTCCCAAACACATCCAATCAAAATTTTGAGATATCCATTTTGTTCAACGTAGTTGAACGTTCTGGAAATTAGGTCTTTTAGGATGATAACCCCCTCAGAGCCCTCAGTGCAAGGGTTGTAACTTATGCCCTAGGGCCATATAAGGTTTATATAGAAAGTTGTTGTATAAATCACAGGCAGCGCGATCGCGCTTCCTAAGTAAAGAACGGGGATACTCGAGAACGAGACAAGAAACGGGGACTAAGTAAAGAGGAGGACACTCCCCCACAACCCTCAGGGCAAGGTTTTTAAGTTATACCCTGGGGGCACATAAGAACGATGTTGGCAAAATGTATTGTTTATTAATTTTTTCCTTTAGAGCAGGGCAGTTCGTATCGAAGAAGTTGTCGTAGAAACTTCGAAAACGGCTCATTCAATTGGAAATTGGAGTGGCTTGTGCCGGTTTTAGTAGTCGAAAGTGATTGGAAGGCGACTAACACCCCTTCCACGCCCACCATTTCCCGAAACACATCCAATTAAAATTTTGAGATAGCCACTTTGTTCAGCTTAGTTGATTTCCAGATAGAAATTATGTTTTTGAGGACAGTCCCCAACAGCCTTTAGGGCAAGGGTTGTAAGTTATGCCCTTGGGACATATAAGGTTTTTTATAGAAGTCGTTGTCGTAGAAACTTCCAAAAAGGTTCATTCGATCGGAAATTCAAAGGGCTAGTGACCTTTTTAATAGTCAAAAGTGATTAGAGAGCAACTAACGCGCCTCTCACGCCCACCTTTTCCCCAAACACATCTAATCAAAACTTTGAGATAGCTGTTTTATTCAACGTAGTTTTAAGTTCTGGAAATCCGGTCTTTGAGGATGACCCCCCCCCCACACACACACACAGCCCTCAGGGAAAGGGTTGTAAATTATGCCCAGGGGGCATATAAGGTTTTTATATAACGCATTGTCGTAGAAAGTTCAAAAAGCGCTCATTCGATTGGAAATTCAAATGGCTAGTGCGCTTTTTAATAGTCGAAAGTGATTGGAAAGCAACTAACACACCCTTCAACGCCCATCCTTTCCCAAAACACATCCAATAAAGATTTTGCGATAGCCATTTTGTTCCACGCAGTTCAAAGTTCAGAAAATTATACCTTTGAGTAGGACACTCTCCCTACAGTCTTCAGGGCAAGGGTTATAAGTTATGCCCTGGGGGCATATAAGTTTTTTTATTGAAATCTTTGTCGTAGAAACTTGAAAAAGGGCTCATTCGATCGGAAATTCAAAGGGCTAGTGCCCTTTTTAATAGTCAAAAGTTATTTCAGGGCAACTAACCCCCCTCTCCCGCCCATCTTTTCTCCAAACACATCCAATCAATATTTTAGATAGCCATTTTATTCAACGTAGTTGAAAGTTTTGGAAATTAAGCCCTTAAAGAAGACCCCCCCCCCCAGCCCTCAGGGTAAGGATTGTAACTTATGCCCTGAGGGCATATAAGGTTTTTATTGAAAGCGTAGAAACTTCAAAAGGGCTCATTCAATTGGAAATTGAAAGGGCTAGTGCCTTTTTTATTAGTTGAAAGTGATTGGAGAGCGACTAAGGCCCTTCTCGTGCCCACCATTTTCCCAAACACATCTAATCAAAATTTTGAGATATCCATTTCGTTCAACGTAGTTGAAAGTTCTTGAAATTAGGTCTTTTAGGATGATAACCCCCTTAGAGCCCTCAGTGCAAGGGTTGTAAGTTATGCCCTGGGGGAATATAAAGTTTATATAGAAAGTTGTTATAGAAGTTTCAAAAAGGGCTCATTGGATTGGAAATTGAAATTGCCCTTTTTAATAGTCGAAAGTGGGTGGAGAGTATTTAAGCCCCTTCTTACGCCCATCATTTCCCCAAAAACATTCGATTAAAGTTTAGAGATAGCCATTTTGTTCAACGTAGGTGAAAGTTCTGGAAATTATGTATTTAAGGATGATAAACCCCCCAGAGCCCCGAGGGCAAAGGTTATAAGTTCTGCCCTAGGGGCATATAAGGTTTTTATAGATAGAGTTATCGTAAAACTTCAAAAGGGGCTGATTCAATTCGAAATTGAGAGTGCTAGTGCCCTTTGTAATAGTCGAAAGTGATTGTCTTTTTCCCTGAAAAGACTATGTCAATATAAAACGAACAGAAATTAATTAAAAAAAACTTTCTCCACAAACTAAGTTTTTCAAAGAAAAGTAAAGAACTCCATTAAACAAAAAATGAGCTAGAATAAAATCAAATAATCTACCAAGCGTGAAACTACCAAAAATCAGCATCGATAAATAAATGAAACTAAAAACGAACAGAAATTACAATAAATAACCGAGTCAAACTCAAAGCGAGCAGAAATTAACATAAGTTGGGCGCAAAACCCCCATGCCTTCCCAAGGCCAGAACAAAATTTGCGCTTTACTGAAAAAATACAAATGAATATACATTGTCAGTTTAATATACATATACTGATATTTAGTAATCAAAATGTTAATATTATTTGATTTATTAAAGTTATCAAAGTAAAAACATTTATATTTTTTTCAGTAAAGTGCAAGTTTTGTTCTGGCTTTGGGAAGGCACAGGGGTTTTGCGCCCAGCTTATGTTAATTTGTGCTCGTTTTGAGTTTGTCTCGGTTATTTATTGTAATTTCTGTTCGTTTTGGGTTTCATTTATTTATTGATGCTGATTTGTGGTAGTTTCACGCTTGGTAGATTTTTTTATTTTATTTTTTCTCATTTTTTGTTTAATGGAGTTCTTTACTTTTCTTTGAAAAACTTCTTTTTTGGAAAAAGTTTTTTTTAATCAATATTCATTTAACGACGCTTTCAGAATAATAGTTAGTCCTGACAAAGTGTACCCATGAGAAGATTTATTAGCATTGTTTATCGCCTGTTAATCCCCCAGGGAAAGAAATGGCATTGAAAATCAATACAAATAGGAAAACAAGAAATAATCCCATTTAAATGTCAGAAAAAACTTTAAATTCCCATTTAAAGTTCTTAGTAGTACTTCCCCCTCCCATTTCTCATGTGACATTTCCTGGCTGTGATCACAATGTCCCTTCGCCTCTCCACCTTTTGATGAACGTAAAATGTTATGTTACACATGAACATTTTTCCGGCAATAAGTGGGGAGCTATCACCCCACAACACCCATTGGCAATATTGCACCCCCCCCCACTACAAAAAAAGAATAAAAACTCCTTCTATATCTATCAGAACGCTCAAAGACAGTTGAACCATTTGGGTATAACATTTACTTTTTGAGGCTTGGGGAAAACTCCCCCTACCATTTATTTTGTATAAAATTTGTGTATACTGAGGAATGAATGTGCAACTATGTGGCATTACTTGCTTTGAAACTGAGGATTTTCAATTAATAGCTTTATGGCCCTCTCTGGGGCAATTTATTTTGCGCCACCAGATGTCACAAAACACCACTTTGCTGTGGCAGTATCTTTTCTCTACTTAAGAAGGGCACTTTTAATTTCCGTTCGAAGATTTTATAGCACCATTGGTTCGATAACAATCACCCCTGCAAAAAAAAAACAGCAAACAAACAAATGATCACGCATTTGTGATCATTCTTCTTGTAAAAAATATAAATTTCGTGTTTTAGTACATAGGGGCTTGAATTACTGCAACTTGGCTCTGTGGTATGTCGAATTTGACGTGGCAATTTTCATCAAGATAACTTGCCCTTTTGAATGTGTTTTGTCCCTTTTTTTGAAAAGACTTAAAAATTTATCAGGCTCGTACACTTTTGATGGGTAACTTTAAACTTAATGAATTTTACCACAAAACGCCAATTCTGTTTATGTATATTTTGTTGTCAAGACTCCTTTTTTAGGGTTTCACTTACTATAATCCTTACTTACATTTCGTTATCATGAATTCTGTTTCGTTCTTTAATTTCCATGAGGAAACTGAGTTCTAAAATTCATTTCATTTTAATCGTTAACAGTAATATGCACCACAATTTTGGTATTTTCGAAGACCACACTGCTTTTCTATGACGTACAAATAGCTGAGCTAGGGATAAATCCTTTTATTAGACAGCGAAAAACAATGATACAAAATCTGGATATTTCGATCACATATACAGCGACCGTCACTCTTTATCTGCTTATGAAGGTCGCTGTGTATTTGATCGAAATATCAAGAATTTTATCATTGTTTTTACTGTCTAATAAACGTATTTATCCCTTTTTGAACTGTTATTTGTATGCACCACTATGTAAAGGTATAAAGTCTCCATAAATTGAGCCAAAAAATCACTATGTGTACAAGACACTACAATGAGTCATTATGAGTCACTACATACAAAAGGCAAACTGAGATGCTACGCTGTCACTATGAAATACTAAGTCATCACTATGGCAATCTTTATGAATATATGAAATTAAACTATGAGTTCTGGTTGTGGCTGCGTCAGGGAAGCCATATATCTCTAGTTGTTGTCCAGAAATGCCAGATTTCTTCCCAAGTTTTAATAAAGTGAAGTCTTTGAAGGACATTGTTGGGGTTCCACCCCTGTTTCTTTTCCTTTCTGATAAATGACCTGTTTTCTTTTTCTTAATTACATTTGCTTATAGTATAATTTCAAAAGACAGGTTAAATTCCCGTTATTAAGCGATAGTGGTTTTGCAATAGGAAAGCTTTGAACCAAGTTTATTTTTATACTTCCTGGTTTGGGAGTCATTGAAAAATAAATCTAAGAGGGTGAATTGGGTTTGAATGGGGATTTAGCGGATTGGCTGGGCCAAGCGAAGGTCCACCCACACAAACAGTGCTGTAAAAATTATTATTATGTTTTAGTCTGCGTTTTGACCCTGGTTGGGGAAGGATGTTTCTGTTGTTATATGTGAACCTTTTGGAAGAATACAAGTAAGGTATTTTCTACAAACTGTGTACTATTTTCCGTAACCCAGGCAGGTTAGGAATAGAGCTACGAGGTACCGTCATTATTATATTGACAGGGAGGTTTGTTACCTCCAAGGAGAGAGTTAGAGATTTTCTAGCCGTAACCCAAGGCGGGTACACTTGGCTTTAGAAAGTGGCCATTTGACCACTCGATCGCGTTATCATACCCTGGGACAGGCTATACTGTAAAGCGGGTAGTATCAAACCCGATATCTGCAGAACCGGTGTGGTAGACACGGGCATTGCATTATAATTTGGGGCCGGGGCTTTCCCCTCCAATAAGTGGTGACACCCGTATATTACCACGCCAGTGGTGTTGTGGCCTACCGATATAACACTGGTAAATAAACACCACGAACATTGGTGCCAGCGGTAGCTAGCACTACGAACATTGGTGGCAACAAGTGAACCGTTGGGGTAAGATCGGGAATACCACTAACATTTGGGCCGACAAGGGGCTCTCCCCTTCGAGTAAGTGGCGTAGCAACCTTTTTGCGCCATTTTTGCATCAATAAGTGGCGACACCCGTACTTACGCCCCAATAAGTGGTGGCAGCAAGAACAGGAACTATTAACAGGATTGATAGTAAAAGAATTCTGCGTTTTCGAAGAGATTAGTTGAGTTAGCCTACATAGTGATAGTAGCCTATTGTGGTTACATATAAAGAGAAAAAAATACAGAATCAATTAATAGAATCATCAAGATCTATTATGGGCTGTGCCTTGTGAGATCATAATTGAAAAATTTACGAATCAGTATATCGCGCAACTAATTAGTATTCAAAAATATAAGGCTAAAATTGCTCCGTGTCAAAACAATTTTTCGCGAGAGACCAGAAGTTAAATGGATAAAAGAATTTTCATTTAGACTGAAGAGGTAATTTCAGTTAACGAAATTCTGAGATTATGTCGGACAGAGATGAGATTAACTCAATATCGAGAAGGGCGAGTGAAGCCCATAGAAAAAGTAGGAAAATAGAAAGAAAGGCTAATATCGAGGCCTTTGAGAGAGAGCACCGAGAATATATGAAAAAATTACAGGATGATATAGATCAAATTGAAAAAGATAGTCAAGCCAATGAAATACTTCATCAGGCCCGTATGGACAAAATTGAAAAAGATAGACAAGAAAGAGATAAAGAGAGGATAGCTAGAGAGCAGAGAGAAGAGAGCGGATAGATAGAGAACAAAAGGAAGAGGCTGATAGAATAGCCAGAGAACGAAAGGAAGAGGCTGATAGAATAGCCAGAGAACGAAAAAAGGAGAATGATAAAATAGCTAGAGAGAAAGAAGAAAGATATCACCAAGAGTTTAAAAGAACCATGATAGGTCTAATAGAAGCCCGCTGGGGAATTTCAGAAAGTGAGATTTTATCACAACTAACTTCTAGGCTGTCAGATAGCCATAATAATTTGTCTAAGAATCAATCGCGAGAAAATGAAAATTACCAAACATTAAAGACTTTTACGAGAAAATATACAACTTCGCTGACTACGGGGGAAGGTGAACCGGCCCATAAAACAAATGGGAAGGCTGTGCCACCCTATCGGAAAAGAGAAATGCTTGATACTCAAAATGATGATAATCTGGTAAAAATTGATTTCTCGGAGCCTTTTTCTAAAAATTACCATAATAAAGATGAGAAAGTAACCTATAAAAGAACGAATTGGGCTATAGCACATAATCAAGGAAATATTGACGAGTTTGTGAAATCACATAAAATAGAAGGAAAATTAAACGGAAAATTGACCGAAATGGTAATTGACTCAGGGAGTGAGCAAACTTTTGTGCGAATGGACCTAATTAAAAAGACGGAAATAGACCATAAAAATAATATTGCAACAGTGTGTTATTATGGAGATAAGCACCAATGCCCGTCTGCTTGGGGAAGAATAGAAATTGCAAAGAAGGACGGTACGGTCCAGAGAAAAACGATAAAAGTAGGCTTAGTACCTATGCTAGCAGTGGATGTTTTACTAGGAGGAGACTTTGGAGGTATCTTTGCAGATATCTTGAGAACAAGAAAACTTGAGAACACTCTTAATGAATATGAGACACTAACAAGTACAGGCCAAAATGAAGCGCTGATTGTACCAGAGAATAAGGAGACGAAATTTATTGCACGCGCTTTTCCTCGGAAAGTTCGAAAAATTTTGGTAGAATATGAAAAACCAAATGTCGGAGTTCAATTCCCATTTGATAACGAAATATTTGTTTCTGCGGTAAAATTAAAGAAGACTAAAAGAGAGAAAAGAGATATTAAACGGAGCTACAACGAAGTAATGCAGTCAAAGATAGTGGTCACTGGAGTCCAAATCAGATTTAACGATGATTTATTATTTTGCGCGAATGACAGAATTGAGAAAAGTGGAGAGGAAAAGAGGAATGCAAAGAAGAGACAAAATTTGGAGATTCAGCCTGCAGTGGCGAAAAATAAAAAATGTTGGACGGGCTGTGCCTTGAAAACATAAATAATAGGGAGAAAAATAAAATGTTGGATGGGCTGTGCCTTGAAAACATAAATAATAAGGGAGAAAAAGAGGTCAAAGACCCATGGGGAATAAAACAAGAAGGTTACAAAATAGAGATGAATGACATACAACGGGTTGGGGGAAAGTTGGGAGATATGGAATGTCGAGTCGGATTGGAAAGATTTGGGAAGGAATCTGATATTGGTCTGATCAACTCAAAAGAGGGTTTGTTCCTTTATGAGGGGGAGGAATCCCTTGGGGAAGATCCCCTGCGGAAAGTCGCGAAAAATAGCCCTCTTCCTCAATGCAAAACTGGCGGACAAGTTGTGATCCCTTTACCGAGATTTTGCCTCTCTGATCTGGAGTCCTTGGGGGATACTCTCTCCCAGTCACTTCATACTTCACCCAAACCTTTGTCCAGTAACCCTAATCATAGTTGTTATTCTTCATGGGAACCGACAATTATTTCCGGCAAATTGTATTCAGTGGGAGATGTATCCAAATTTCATTTTCAATTAGCATCAACGTATATTCTTCAGTTAATTATCCCAGGGGAGGGAACCCAGAAAAAAGGCGATTCATGGTTCGCGAAAAATTTTACTTCATTTCCAGTACCCTTATCGTTTTCACAGGCCTTTGTATTTTCGGCCTTAGATTATTTGAAATTATACCAAGGGGCAATTTACTTTTTGATTGAGATGTGGGGTTGTTTCCACAGATGGAAATTAAGAGGCTAGTGCAGCCAATTTTTCACGATGGCTGGCATCATCACATGTGCCAGAAACTGATTCTCTGCTCCTCTCAAATGTAAATTCGTGAGAACGAGAAAAATTTTTTGTTTTGATTGTGCTACGCACAATCATTATCTACGAATCTTGAAGATTTCAACTTTCGAAATTTAGTGCAGATGCTATGTGATTTAGACCATGGTGGTCCTACAGTAGAGACGTGTCGAGGACGACCGATCTAGAGCCAGGCGGTGGAAGTAGTAACACAGACACTGGTGGAAGAGAGAAGGCAAATGGATTTTGTAAAGTTGAAGTTAAGTGTTTATGTTTGTAAGGGTGGACCAAGGTAGCGCGTGGGCGGTCATTTATCTTACGGGGGGAGGTGTTGGGGTTCCACCCCTGTTTCTTTTCCTTTCATATAAATGACCTGTTTTCTTTTTCTTAATTACATTTGCCTATAGCATAATTTCAAAAGACAGGTTAAATTCCCGTTATTAAGCGATAGTGGTTTTGCAATAGGGAAGCTTTGAACCAAGTTTATTTTTATACTTCCTGGTTTGGGAGTCATTGAAAAATAAATCTAAGAGGGTGAATTGGGTTTGAATGGGGATGTGGCGGATTGGCTGGGCCAAGCGGAGGTCCACCCATACAAACAGTGCTGTAAAAATTATTATTATGTTTTAGTCTGCGTTTTGACCCCGGTTGGGGAAGGATATTTCTATTGTTATATGTGACCCTTTTGGAAGAATACAAGTAAGGTATTTTCTACAAACTGTGTACTATTTTCCGTAACCCAGGCAGGGTAGGAATAGAGCTACGAGGTACCGTCATTATTATATTGACAGGGAGGTTTGTTACCTCCAAGGAGAGAGTTAGAGATTTTCTAGCCGTAACCCAAGGCGGGTACACTTGGCTTTAGAAAGTGGCCATTTGACCACTCGATTGCGTAATCATACCCTGGGACAGGGTATACTGTAAAGCGGGTAGTATCAAACCCGATATTGGCAGAACTGGTGTGGTAGACACGGGCATAGCATTATAATTTGGGGCCGAAGCTTTCCCCTCCAATAAGTGGTGACACCCGTATATTACCAACCCAGTGGTGTTATGGCCTACCGGTATAACACTGGTAACTAAACACCACAAACATTGGTGCCAGCGGTAGCTAGCACTACGAACATTGGTGGCAGCAAGTGAACCGTTGGGTTAAGATCGGAAATCCCACTAACATTTGGGCCGACAAGGGGTTCTCCCCTTCGAGTAAGTGGCATAGCAACCTTTTTGCGCCATTTTTGCATCAATAAGTGGCGACACCCGTACTTACACACCAATAGACATAACTGATACCAATACTTTCTATACCACCTTCATTACGACAAAATTTTTGTTCCATATGTATATACTAAAGTTGTAAAAAAAAAAAAATTCTAAAGAATTCAGATGTTTAAACGATTTTTTACTTGACTTCCCGTTTAACTCTTAATCGGTTATATAGAAAATCCAAAATAAAACCTCTTCTTTCTTTACTCAGTTCAAAATTAAGTTCTAGAGCATTTCCAAATGCAGTCTTTTCTATTATAAGATATCAGCCGTTTTTCTCAAATTCCTGTTCTAATACACTTTCGCATGGAAAACAAATCTTATGAAGAAATGCAACCAGCTTTTTAACCAATTACTAAATACTATGATATTTTCCATGGAAAAACCTATTTTTCCCTTAGACTCCTTCCCATACTGTTCATGCTACTTTAGTCTTTAGAAGGTATTTTATACTTTTTACCTCCCAACTGAATGCACTCCTTTCTATTAATAAGAAGTCGGGGATTTATTCTCAGAGTAAAGCTCCTTCACATCGTCTTTTGGAAGATATTTCTAAGGATAATATACAATGAACACTTAAGACCTTTCTCTTATCTCAGAAGAGTTATGTTTGAAAAATGTGGCAATATTTTTGTTATTATTTGGCCTTAGGGAGAGAATAAGAGTTGTCAATAATCAGGCTTTCTTCACAATCTGAAGGAAATGGAATTTCCAGGGACTAGGATTAGAAACTGATAACGCTTAGCTTGACCTAAGGGAGGATCCAATTTCCCGGTATGTATGCCTTTTGTTGACTTCTTACTGGGAGATGGGATCAACAAATATATATTTTCTTTAGCTTGGAAGTTTTGTGGGGATTTAACAGGTTTGGTGTCATCCAAAAGTGATCGCGGAATACAATGATCCTGTTTGTTTCTGACAGAACTTAAAATATTAGTGTTTTTCCTGTCTTTCTTTTGAATTCTCTCTCCTCTGGTATTTGTTCAACGTGTACTATTTGTGTTTTCTTTCTCTTTTTCTCTATCTCTCTCGATTTCTTGCATTCCTCCCCCCCTCTCTCTCTCTCTCTCTCTCTCTCTCTCTCTCTCTCTCTCTCTCCCTCCCTCTCTCTTTTGTACGCCAATTGAGGCTTGCAATAGTGTACTAGTAAGGTTTACTTTGAACAAAATTCTAGGTCTAGAAAGATGGAGCAGAACCGTTGCTGTTCAGATGGACTGATAGGCCTTATTTAAACGTCGTCCGATCAGTTTTCAAGACAGAGTTCTAGTGGGCACCCAAATTCCAAGACCTTAGCTTCCACGATGTTTCTATTTTTCAATTGGGGTCTTTTCAAGAGCAAGAATATAATTAAATCAAGTAGGGGATTAGAGAATTTCTCAGATTATGTTTAAGATTATGATTGGGATGGAGGAGAAGCGTGCGTACCTGTGTTGGCCTCAGGCCGCTTGGTGCTGTGATGAGTTGTTAGTAGTAGTTGTAGTGGCATCTAGAACTGAACGAAGCTAAATTGGAGTTATCCTGAAAATCGACTGTGGAGTGAAAACCAAGAATGAAAAACATGGAGTGAAAAGGTCTCAAGTTTTAATATAATAATTTAAACACTGGAACTGTTTTTAAGCAAAATTTAATTAAAATAGAAACTAAAAAACAAAGTCTTATAGAGCTTTCTTCTTTTTGTCATCGCTTATTTTCAAAAACAAGCTTTCTCATTAAAGCATATCAGCAAATTGAATTACAAATTAACCCTCCAGGAAAACAATTTTTTTCAATATAAACCTACTCATAGCAACAAAACCAAGTTTCACTATTTTGATATAGTTTACATTTGTTCGCAATATTTTTTTTTCCTTTTAAGTCATTCTTTTTAAATGTATAGAGACTATACTGATGATTAAGACTTTCAGAAACGTCAATTTTTGGTACTGGAGGCAATCAGTTTAGTGTACAATTAAATAAAAAAAAAACAAGTTTTTTTAACTGAAAGGAAGGAACGACTTTCAAACTTAAAACAAACAGAAATTACTCCGTGTATGAAAGGGGCTGTACCCTCCTCAACGCCTCGCTCTTTACGCTAAAGTTTTTCATTGTTAAAAAAAATAGAGTTGTGAGAAAGTCAAACTTTAGCGTAAAGAGCGAGGCGTTGAGGAGGGGACAGCCCCTTTCATATACGGAATAATTTCTGTTCGTTATAAGTTTTAACGTCGTTCCTTACTTTCAGTTAAAAAAAAACTTATTTTTTTATTTAATTTTTGAACGTTTTTGAATTAATGCAGGTTTTGATTTTGGCTCACCGTACATGAATAAATAAAAAAAATTGAATATTAATTTTACTTTTGTTTGGTTAAATGGCTTTCTCGAAACCTGTTTAATTTTATTTACGAACGTTTTTATTAGTAATAAATATACATAACTTACGAATTAACTTACGTAACGAACCTCTATATTCTTATATTTTTAATACGTATATTAGAGGGTTCTCCCCCTAGTCAATACCTTGCTCTTTAAGCTAAAGTTCGAATTTGGTTCCAATTCTTTAAAAATGACCCCTTAATCACAAATGCCGTTAATTAGAATAAATAGCTCTTATGAAAGTACTAAATAATCTTTGGCTTAAAGAGCGAGGTATTGACTAGGGGATGAACCCAATGATATACGTAATGTTTTCTGTCGTTTTAAGTTATGATGTTGCTCCTTACTTTCAGTTAAAAAACTTGTTTTTTTATATATAATTTCTGATCTTTATTTAAATAATGCTGGGAAATCCGGCGCCCCCTTCATAGCAATGTCTCTTCTCCCATGAAAACTTCCTTCGTGGTAAGATCCTCCCACAAAACCCCCGACCCACTCCCTCCCCCTCCCCCCCCCCCACTACCAGAAAAAATCCCTCTGAAAACGTCTGTATACTTCCCAATAACCAATACTATATGTTAACATTGGGTAAAGTTCATAACTTTCAGCCCTCCCCCCGGGGACTTCGGGGGATTAAGTCATCCTAAAAGACATAGTTATCATATTTTTGACCATGCTGAACAAAATGGCTATCTCAAAATTTTGATCGGGTGACTTTTGAAAAAAATGAGCGTGGGAGGGGGCCTAGTTGCCCTCCATTTTCTTCTGTCACTTAAAAAGGGCACTAGAACTTTTAATTTCCTTTTGAATGAGCCCTCCCACGATATTCTAGGACCACTGGGTCGATACGATCACCCCTGGGGAAACAAAAACAACAAACAAATAAACACGCATCCGTGATCTTTCTTCTGGCAAAAATAAAAAATTCCACATTTTTGTAGATAGGAGCTTGAAACCTCCGCAGTAGGGTTCTCTGATACGCTGAATACGATGATGTGATTTTCATTAAGGTTCTATAGCTTTTAGGGGGTCTTTCCCCCTTTTTTTCGAAAATCAGCCAAATTTTCTCAGGTATCTATTGGTATCAAAATTCTGTTTTATACAGTTTCGGTTACCATTGAGCCGGGTCGCTCCTTACTTACAGCTCGTTACCACAAACTGTTTGATAAACAATGCAGTCAAACTAAAAAAAGAAGAAATTGCCGCAATTAATAAGCTACCACCACTTAACTACTAAGCTACTAAGCCACGAAGCTACTACCACCACAATAAGCTACCAATTAAAAAGCTACCATCCCTTCCTGTCTTTTTCGTCCTTTGTGCTTTAATAAAAACGAAGACTTCGAACAGTGCTTTTCTTATCAAAACACCAAAAAAAACGAATCAAAGTACTTTTCCAATTTCTAGCCAAGGGTGGATCTAGAGCAAAATTGTGTGGGAGGTCCAATGTGACAAGGGCTCCAATGAGCATAATCTTGGGGGGGGGCAATGTGGAAAAGGCGCCAATAATTGACCAAATTGACAATTTTATTCTAAAGTAAAGAGTAAAAAAGAAAAACAAACAAGGAATGAGGGCTCAAGAAAAAATCTTGGGGTGCGGAGGGTAAGGTCCCCCCCGGCCCCCTGAATCCACCACTGCTTCCAGAAAAAAAGAAAAAAATTTCCGATATAACCCCATTTGTACCAGTCGATTTTTTTTTTCTATTTAAAGAGGGTATTAACTTCTGATGTTGTTTTTTTTTTTTTTCCTTTTAAGATTATTCCATTCAAGTAAATAGAATGTTAAATAATAATTGAAACTTCAAGATTATTAATTGACAATTTTTAAACAATCTATTCAGTTTTTCTTGAAGTGCAAGGGCCACT
This sequence comes from Artemia sinica, assembly GCA_027921565.1. Lineage (NCBI taxonomy): Eukaryota > Metazoa > Arthropoda > Branchiopoda > Anostraca > Artemiidae > Artemia > Artemia sinica. Next base: position 22,670,767 of record CM051264.1, on the reverse strand, counting down.
CTCCTTTTGGAGGGTTTGAGGGGGTAACATCCGGGTTGTTCCTGTTTTTTTATGTTCGACTTCATTGGTCGTTGTAACGACTTCATTTTTTGTCATAGGTGTGATTTCTCTGTTTAGATTTTACGGAAATAGTTTTATTTTTCGATCCATAAATGGACCTAAGTTTCACATTTGAACCAGAGAATTGTATTTTCCATAATTTTCTTACAAAAAACTAGAGTTTACGGTCAAAAACCCTTATTAGCTCAGATTTTACGGAAATAGTTTTATTTTTCGATCCAAAAATGGAGCTAAGTTTCACTTTTGAACCAGAGAATTGTATTTTTTATAATTTTCTTACAAAAACTAGAGTTTACGGTCAAAAACCCTAATTAGCTCAGATTTTACGGAAATAGTTTTATTTTTCGATCCATAAATGGACTTAAGTTTCACATTTGATTGAACCAGAGAATTGTATTTTCCATAATTTTCTTACAAAAGACTAGAGTTTACGGTCAAAAAACCCCTTTTTAGCTCAGATTTTACGGAAATAGTTTTATTTTTCGATCCTTAAATGGACTTAAGTTTCACATTTGAACCAGAGAATTGTATTTTCCATAATTTTCTTACAAAAAACTAGAGTTCACGGTCAAAAACTCTTATTAATTCAGATTTTACAGAAATAGTTTTATTTTTCGATCCAAAAAAGGACTTAAGTTTCACATTTGAACCAGAGAATTGTATTTTCCATAATTTTCTTACAAAAAACTATAGTTTACGGTCAAAAACCCTAATTAGCTCAGATTTTACGGAAATAGTTTTAGTTTTCGATCTATAAATGCACTTAAGTTTCACATTTGATTGAACCAGAGAATTGTATTTTCCATAATTTTCTTACAAAAAAACTACAGTTTACGGTCAAAAACCCTTATTAGCTCAGATTTTACGGAAATAGTTTTATTTTTCGATCCATAAATGGACTTAAGTTTCACATTTGAACCAGAGAATTGTATTTTCCATAATTTTCTTACAAAAAACTAGAGTTTACGGTCAAAAACCCTTATTAGCTCAGATTTTACGGAAATAGTTTTATTTTTCGATCCAAAAATGGATTTAAGTTTCACATTTGAACCAGAGAATTGTATTTTCCATAATTTTCTTACAAAAAACTAGAGTTTACGGTCAAAAACCCTTATTAACTCAGATTTTACCGAAATAGTTTTATTTTTCGATCCAAAAAAGGACTTAAGTTTCACATTTGAACCAGAGAATTGTATTTTCCATAATTTTCTTACAAAAAACTAGAGTTTACGGTCAAAAACCCTTGTTAGCTCAGATTTTAGAGAAATAGTTTTTTTTTCCATCCGAAAATGGACTTAAGTTTCACATTTGAACCAGAGAATTGTATTTTCCATTATTTTCTTACAAAAAACTATAGTTTACGGTCAAAAACCCTAATTAGCTCGGATTTTACGGAAATAGTTTTATTTTTCGGTCCATAAATGGACTTAAGTTTCACATTTGAACCAGAGAATTGTATTTTCCATAATTTTCTTACAAAAAACTAGAGTTTACGGTCAAAAAACCCCTTATTAGCTCAGATTTTACGGAAATAGTTTTATTTTTCGATCCATAAATGGACTTAAGTTTTACATTTGAACCAGAGAATTGTATTTTCCATAATTTTCTTACAAAAAACTAGTGTTTACGGTCAAACACCCTTATTAGCTCAGATTTTACGAAAATAGTTTTATTTTTCGATCCAAAAATGGACTTAAGTTTCACATTTGAACCAGGGAGTTGTATTTTCCATAATTTTCTTACAAAAAACTAGAGTTTAAGGTCAAAAACCCTTATTAAATCAGATTTTACAGAAATAGTTTATTTTTCGATCCAAAAATGGACTTAAGTTTCACATTTGAAAGCTACGATCGTAATGAATGATACTTGTTATCAGAAAAAATGTCAATTGCCAAAAAAAGAAAAAAAATAAAAAAAATAGGGGGAGGGGGCCATAAAGTTGGAAGGGAGGGAGCACCCTTCGAGTTTGAGGATAGGGGATCTTTGGGGGGTTGATGTCTCTGCTGGTTAGGGTCATTGGTGCTTATGATCCTTGATGGTTCGTACTCACATACACCTTACTACTTGATTTGCAAGGATTTCTAAGGTTTGTTCTGAATTTCTTTATTAAAATTATTTTCTTGTCATCTACATCTCTCTTAGTATCAACTTTTTAGTATACTAGAACGTTGGACCCTATTTTAAACTGACAACACTGTTCAAACACAACTTGTGTATTATACAGAACACATCGGAGAGGTAAAGCTAGGTCAATTCACAATGTCATTCTATCATCATTAACCATTTTCATAGATTGATGTTGTCTCAAATTTATAACAAATTGCCTGAGTTAACAACCCCGAGGGGTTACCTTAACTGATAATCAGTTTAACCCTTTTTTTTCTTTTTTTTTCCACCTTCATACAATCCAATTCGCAAATCCCTTACCCCTTTTTGCAAATGTCAATCAAACAGTTCTGATTGTAGTATCCAATTTTTTAATAACAAACTACTCTCGAGTTACACTCCAATCCGCAAATCCCTTAACCCTTTTTGCAAATGTCAATCATACAATTCTGATTGTAACATCCAAATTTTTAATAACAAACTACTCTCGAGTTACACTCCAATCCGCGAATCCCTTACCCCTTTTGCAAATGTCAATCAAAGAATTCTCATTGTAGCATCCACTTTTTTAATAACAAACTACTCTTGAGTTAAGGCAATCTTCCAAAAAATGAGAAAAACCAGTCGCTTTTTGCAATGTCCACGTGATACTGTAGTGTCTCAGGTGTAAGTTTCTATAGTTTCAAAACATGCTTGGTCACTTTATATCTTGCCAGCTTTTTTGCAATGTCCATGTGATACTGTAGTGCCTCAGACGTGGGTTTTCTTGTACGGTTCTTGTGTAATTCCATGTGCAATTGATATCAATAGCAAAAAAAAACAGTCTAATTCTCTTATACAACCTTGACTATAGTTTCAAAACATGTTTGTAATCTCGTGTAGAGGTCCCAATAACATTGGAAGGAACGTAATCTACCCAAATTCCATATATACATGCTCTGGAAAGGTGCCAAGGAACGTAATCCACCCAAGTAGCACAGGAAGGAACATAATCCACCCAAAGTATAAGTTAGCACTCTACTCAAATAAGCTATTAGACTTCTTAAAAAATGAAACCAATAATGAACTCATTATATACCAAAAATAAAACTGATATTCAACTCAAACTTAAAACGAACAGAAATTACACAGAAATATATGAACTTGGAAGTCTTCTCTCTTTTACCCCAGTTATAGTTAAAAAAATGATATTAAAAGAAAGATATTAAAGTTAAAACAAACAGATATTAGAATTAATAAAAAACGAAGCTAATAATGAGCTTATATTCTACCAAAAATAAAACCGATATTCAAATCAAACTCAAAATGAACATAAATTACTAGATATATTTACCCCCCCCCCCAAAAAAAAAAACTAATCATACCCATTTCTCTGAAAAAAAAAAATCCTAGATATAATCCTGTAAAAATTAAACTGTTCAAAATACACATTGTCTTCAATGAAGTACAGTTTAGAATTTGTAAAACGAAAGAAAAGCGAAAGATAGCACCATTTTTATTTTATTTTTTTGTAAACATTAATTAGCTCTGGGACGTCATTATTCTTTGTTGCGTTGTTGTTGATGTTATAACAAATAAAAACCAAATTAATTTTTAAATTAAATAGAACTATAAAATTATTAAATAAACCTATAATAGTTGAAAACTAAAATTCCAATCGAACAGTTCCTGGTAACGAACTGTAAGTAAGGAGTGACCCGGCTCAATAGCAACCGAAACTGTAAAAAACGGAATTTTGATACCAATAGATACATCAAAAGAATCGGATTTTTATGCTGATTTTTAACATATATGTTTCATCAAGTAAGTTACGTGGGATGATCTTTTTACGGAGGTATTTTTCATGGGGAAGAAAATTTCCATGAAGGGGCGCTGGATTTTCCTGCATTATTTAAAAACAATCAGAATTAAGTAAAAAAAAAAGTTTCCATGAAGAAAAAAAAAAAAGAAAAAAAAAGTTTTCATCAAAAGAAAATTTCCATGAAGGGGCGCTGGATTTTCCTGCATTATTTAAAAACAATCAGAATTAAGTAAAAAAAAAAGTTTTTTTTAACTGAAAGTAAGGAGCAACACTAAAACTTAAAACGAACAGAAATTATTACGTATATGAGGGGGTTCGTACCCTCCTCAATACCTCACTCTTTGCGCTAAAGTATTTTTAAGTAATTTCAAAAGAGCTATTTATTATAATTAAACGGCCTTTGTGATTCAGGGTCATTCTTGAACAATTGGAACAAAATTCGAACTTTAGCGTAAAGAGCGAGGTGTTGACGAGGGGGTGAACCCGCTCAAATTACATATATGAGGGAGTTTGTCAATACCTCGCTCTTTACGATAAAGTTCAATTTTGTTAAATAATGGCCGATATAAATAATAATTTGTTTGTGTTATTTTTCGGCCAATCTTAGCATTTAATTTTATCTTAAGCACCTTCATAACTATGGTTTTTATGTGATAATTAAATAGAAAAACAATTTTTTTTAACTGGAAGTAAGGGGCAACATTAAAACTTAAAACGAACAGAAATTATTCCGTATATGAAAGGGGCTGTCCCCTCCTTAACGCCTTGCTCTTTACGCTAAAGTATGACTCTTTCTCGCAACTCTGTTTTTTAAAACAATACAAAACTTTAGTGTAAAGAGCAAGGCGTTGAGGAGGGGACAACCCCTTTCATATACGGAATAATTTTTGTTCGTTTTAAGTTTTAATGTTGCTCCTTACAATGGTTAAAAAAAAACTTGTTTTTTCATTTAGTTTTTGAACGTTTTTGAATTAATGCAGGTTTTGATTTTGGCTCACCGTGCATGAATAATTTAAACAAAATGTGCATACTAATTTTACTTTTATCTGGTTAAATGGCTTTCTCGAAAGTTGTTTAATTTTATTTACGAACGTTTTTATTACTAATAAATATATGCTAAAGTTCGAATTTTGTTCCAATTCTTTAAAAATGACCCCTTAATCACAAAGGTCGTTAATTAGAATAAATAGCTCTTATGAAAGTACTAAAAAATCTTTGGCTTAAAGAGCGATGTATTGACTAGAAGGCGAACCCAATCATATACGTAAGAGTTTCTGTTCGATTTAAGTTTTGATGTTGCTCATTACTTTCAGTTGAAAAACTTGTTTTTTTTTTATTTAATTTCTGGTCATTTTTTAAATAATGCTAAGAAATCCGGCATCCCCTTCATAGCAGTGTCCCTTCTCCTGTGAAAACTTCCTCCTTGGAAAGATCCTCCCACATAACCCCTGACCCCCCCCCTACCTGAAAAAATCTCCCCTGAAAATGTCTGTATATTTCCCAATAACCAATACTATATGTGAACATTGGGTAAAGTTCATAACTTTCAGCCCTCCCTCCGGGGTCTTTGGGGGATTAAGTCATCCTAAAAGACATATTTATTATATTGTCGACCATGCTGAACAAAATGTCTATCTCAAAATTTCGATCGGGGGACTTTGGGAAAAAATGGACGTGGGAGGGGGCCTAGTTGCCCTCCATTTTTGGGTCACTTAAAAAGGGCACTAGAACTTTTAATTTCCGTTCGAATGAGCCCTCCCACGATATTCTAGAACCACTGGGTCGATACGATCACCCCTGAAAAAAAAATAAATCAACACGGATCCATGATCTTTCTTCTGGCAAAAAATACAAAATTCTACATTTTTGTAGATAGTAGCTTGAAACCTCTACAGTAGGGTTCTCTGATACGCTGAATCTGATGGTGTGATTTTCATTAAGGTTTTATAATATTTAGGGGGTGTTTTCCCCCTTTTTTTCGAAAATCAGGCAAATTTTCTCAGGCGCGTAGATCCGTTTTTTTAGATTTTCGGTTACTATTGAGCCGGGTCGCTCCTTACTTACAGTTCGTTACCACGAACTGTTTGATAATAAACCTAAGATATTGTATGTCTTCGGCTTGTGGTTGCTATTAAATAAAAAAAAAACAAGTTTTTTTCCAACTGAAAGTAAGGAACAACTTTAAAACTTAAAACGAACAGAAATTATTACGTATATGAGGGGGTTGCCCCGTTCTCTGTACCTCAGTTTTTACGCTAATGTTTGACTTTTGTTCCAATTATTTAAGAATGACTCCCGACAAACAAGGACCGTTTAATTACAATAATAAGCTTTTTACCAATTCACAAACGCTTTAACGTAAAGAGAGAGGTACGGAGGAGGGGGCAACTCCCTCATATACGTAATAACAACCAAAAAAAATCTGAGAAAATTGCGGTTTCGGGTGTGAAACGACCTATGATGGGTCGAGGAGAAGGGAAAAAATGGACGTTAGGAGGGGATTTTCCCGTGGAGGTAGAGCCGGATTTTTCCAGCATTAAAAAAAAAATATCAGAAATTAAATTATTTTTTTTTAACTGAAAATAAAGAAGAACATAAAAACTTAAAAAGAACATAAATTATTGCTTAAATGAAAGGAATTATCCCCTCCTCAACATCACGTTCTTTACACTAATGTTTGAATTTTATCCCAATTCATTAATAACGACTCCCAAAACACAATGGTCACTTAATTAGGACATTGAAAAGATTTCTAAGTACTAAATAGCCATTCAGCGTGAAGAGTGAGGTGTTTGGAGGGGAGGGGCAACACCCTTCTTACATCAGAAAGGGCTATAAGTTGTGGAACTTGCCTATATTGTTTACACGTAGTATATGTTATTTAAATGAAAAAACAAGTTTTTCAACTGAAAGTAAGGAGCAACATTAAAACTTAATACGAACAGAAAATATTACGTATTTGAGGGGTTGGGCCTCTCCTCGGTATCCTACTTTTATGTTAAGGTTTATTTTTACTTTTAAAAGAGGTTTTTTTTTAATTAAACAGCTTCTGTGATTCAGGAGTCATTCAGGAGTCAATAAGTGGAACAAAAATCAAACTTAGGTTATTATAAGGTTATTATTAATTAAATAAAAGTAAAATGAATATACAAATTTTGTGTTAACTATTCATGTACGGTGAGCCAAATTCAAAACCTGGATTAATTCAAAAACATTCAGAAATTAAATTTAAAAAAAACAAGTTTTTTTAACTGAAAGTAAGGAGCGACATTAAAACTTAAAACGAAGAGAAATTATTCCGTATATGAAAGGGACTGTCCCCTCCTCAACGCCCCGTTTTTTACGCTTAAATTTTTTATTGTTTTAAAAAGTAGAGCTGTGAGAAAGAGTCAAACTTTAGCGTAAAGATCGGGGAGCTGAGGAGGGGATAGCCCCTTTCATATACGAAATAATTTATGTGCGTTTTAAGTTTTAATGTCGCTCCTTACTTTCAGTTGAAAAAAAACTTTATTTTATTTAATAGCAATCAAGATCACACCTAAGAAAACATACATGCTTAAAAAAAATAGTTTTATGTCTAAATTCTTCTTTTTCGGTCGATTTCATTTAAACATATGGAGCAGTGATGCTTAAATTTCATTTTGAAAACGAATAAGTTTAATTTTTGAAGAAATCCATTTTATCGTTTCAAGACAAATTCATCGGCTCTTTTATGCATTTTAAAGAAATATGTTTAGAATGAAGAAAGAATCAATGGAACTTCAGTGTATACGCATCAGCCTAATGGAACTCGATTGATGTTATAAAATATATTTGCATTAATTTCGAGAGATCTCGTTAATCTATTTATTTCTCAATGGTAAAATGATAAAAGTGAAATTAGTTAAAATACCGGTATATATTGCTTTCAGTAAAGGGCGAATGACACTTGGCACATTGTAAGCTCATTATTAGTTTTGCCTTTTATTAAATTTAAAATCTGTCTCTTTTAACTTTAATATCTGGCTTTTAATATCTGTTTTTTTAACTATATCTTTACTGTTTTTGAAAAATTGGTTTCATTTGTATAATTTGTGGTGATTCATGTTTTTTTTTAAGTCCAACTTCATTGTTCGTATCACAGCGGAGACGTCAAACAGAAGCCAAACTATTACTAATACCTAGCTATTCATTTAACTTGACTATCTATTCATTTTTTGGATGTAATAATGTTAATATTCTCCTTTTTTTTAACCCGCTCCTTTTAATTCAAGAGGGTGTTCCCATGAAAGTCTTGAAAGAAAGCAATTATTATAGCAATTAGCAATTATAATTATTATGAAATATACAAACAGAAAAAGTGGAAGATAAATAAACTGAGAATTACAAATATAAAGTAAAAATAGAAAGAAAACTTAATTAGGTGACGATTTGTTTTTTCTCTCTATTTTCAGCTTCAATTTATGTCTCTGTTTTCTTCATGCAGTATAACAAGCATATTAATTTTCTTTCCTTTTTCTCAAACACATGGAAAATGATATTAGCTTTCTTTTGTAGGGTGAAATATTTTGTCGTAAGGCCTGTTTTCTACTGAAATGTTTTTTTCTTTAACAGTAAATTTTTTTTTGTCATCAATGCAGTAAAATATAGTAAATTTTATTGATTTACTACTGAGTTTGTTTTTAGTTTCTCTTGCTTTTAAATTTGTCATAAGATGACGGTTAAACCCTTCTGCTTTTTAACGATTCAGTACTAAAAACATCAACAATATGTGAAGGAAGCAAGTACGTAGGGAAATACCACGTTATATATAAAACTAACATATTGTGAAATGCAAATAAGAATAACTCTGAAGCAAAAGTAACATCTATAATTTAAGTAATACTGATGAAACCTAAACAAACGGAAATACTAGCAAAATATGAACATGGAGAGGCTTTAGGACACAAGATATATTAAGATGTAAATGCATATATATAAGATGTATATGACAGAACAACCGCTCGTTAGTGATAAGATCATTGCAGTCGCTGGCAATATTGGGGCACATGGCTGGAATAGACAGCAATCGCTTGCCCCATGATGTATGGTGTTGGACTCCTCCCAGAGTTCGACGGCGTGAACGACAGAAGGCTACACTTGGACGATGCCTTAAAAAAAGACGCACAGCTCTCGAGAACATCCCTTGATAATCTTCGGCCGAAGACGCAGGAATAGTGGCGGATCCAGGGGGGCGCGCCTCCCCTAGCGTAGTCTAAAACAGTGTAATTTACTTAATTAACTCAAGTTTGCGGTAATTAAACTTGCTCATATCGCAAGTTTATCGGATCAACCTATTTTGCGCCCACCCCCTATTTTTTTTGGGATCAACCTATTTTGCGCCCTCCCCCCCTAAAAAAAATCCTTGATCCACCCCCGCGCAGGAAACATCATCCTGGAGAGGCATCGTTGCCCCCTTATGTGCTGACCGATGTGGGAAATCCTAAGTCTAAGTACTCCTAAGATGTCTGTTCTATAAAAGTTCTGTTATATAATTTCAAATTAAATCCGTACTTGCTTTGTGTTTCATTCTGCTAGTAAAACACTAATAATGAAAATTTAAATAAATATTGTGAATAATGATATATTTATTGTGGCATTTTATATATATTTCATCAAGTAATAATTTTTTTTATTTTGTACTTAAAAAAAAAAAAATTAATAGCTATTAAGTCATTCCAGATGTTAGTATAATTTTCGTACATTATAGAATACCATAGACTTTTTTTTTAAAGTTGTAAGTAGGACACATTGGACAAGACTAATTCACTAACTCTAGTTTGGTGTCATAAATTTGAGTCTTGTGTCATAAGTTTGTTAAGGTGTTAAGGTAATTTCCTCTCCCAATCCTTTATTTGATTTTCAATTTTAATTCTAATTGTCTATTTTTGTATCTGTTCGGAATGTATTTATTAGGGATTTTTGTCTTGATGTCCAAATTATAAATTTTGCTATCAGATCTTGGATTGTAATCGTTGAATTATTATTAACCATTCTATGGTGGTATATTTCGTTTTTTAACTTTTATTGAAGTATATTGTAAGTATTGTAAGTATTTCTGTATAATGGCGTACCAGTCAAGTTTTTTCTAAACACGAATTATTGCATTTTAATGCAGGTTTGGATATAAGACTTTTCGACGGGTTTTGGTGATATGTTTTTTTATGCTTCTTTCCAGGCTAGAATTTCTATTACTGCTTTATCTATCTACTGATTTGAATAGCTTGAGGGGAAAAGACTTAATATAACTGCTCTCAAGCCTCTGGGGTCAGTCACTGGTTAAGTGTTAGGCCATCTAAGAGCTAACTGCAAATAATTCAGAAACAAATTATTCACAGATTATTATCAAGTAGATTACCTTGAAAATTATTATACCAGAGACCTGTTGAAAATTGCTACTGAATGCCTTCAGCAAGGAATCTTCGGATTTCTGAACTTGAATGTAAAAAGTTTCAAAGAGCTTAAAGTACTAAGAGTTTTAAAAGTCACTGCCTTTTATAATTTGCGGGTAATGATGGCTGTAGTTTTGTAGTTAGTAAATAAAAACTTACCAGCTAGAGTCTTAGCAGCTGATCAGGCTATTCTCTTTTTCAAAAGCCCTGCTTACAAAGGAAATCATGGTGTTTGGTCCAAGACTGTTTACTAGTACTTGTGCTGCAATTTTCTACGCTGATAATTTGAATGTGCATTCATAGTTTTTTGTGACCCTCTCTTTTGCGGATCTTTTCGAGGATCTTTCTTTTAAATATGCATTTGTCAAAATTCAGGCAGTTTGTTTGCCAAAGATGAGTTGCATCGCTCATGGAAAATTTCTAATGTAATTTAATACGCTCAATTCAAATTTATAAATATAATTTTTTCAGTGCTTATTTTTAGGAAGTAATTTCTTAGCTTTTATTTCCTGAATTGTTGGTTGACCAAAACCTCGGGATCATGTAAAAATCATTATTTGGATTTTCAAATTTAGTCAAACAAATTCTACCAGATTTGTGCATATTTCAATTACAAAGCTGGTAATACTCTTTTTTTTATCGTTTTCAATATCATTGTTATGTTTTTCAAACATACTTGTGTTTGAAATATTTGCAAACTGAAGCATTTTGAAAAATGTAATGCATAATTTTGTTAAGAATTCCTTTCATTGAAAAAGGAAACCCTTCCTCTAATGTGTTTATACGTCCTAACTGAATAAGAAATTAAAAAATGTTTTTTTTTTTTTTTTTTTAATTCAAAGATCTTTTAAACAGATATTTGCGAATCTTCTTTGAGAAGAAAATAGATGGCGCAAAACATTAAAATATTTAAACCACGCGAGCACAGGAAAACAAACATGGGATAATTGTATCATTTCAAATAAAATAAAAATGTAGTGGGCAAAACGTTAATAAAGTTGAAGTGACCTAGAAAATCTGTTTAAAGCAAAGTTTCTGCACATTATAAATACAAATTTTGTTATTGTAGTGTTTCCTTTAGAAGAGGGCATAGAAAAGCGTGATACCGTTCAGTCAGAAAACGCTCAGTTTTTTCCTGTATTAATTACCATTTTCTTCTATTTTACAGAGATTTTTCAATACTTGCCACAATCAAGCCAGAAAGTCCAACCGGAGGCTTTTTATTTGGAGTAGCAAACCCCATGGATACAGTCGTTCTTTTGGGAGTGGAAATTAGCGACGGGGGCCCAGGTCGCCAAAATATAAGCTTGATTTATACTTCTGGGCAGAATCCTATTGCAACTCATGTAAGTTTTCTCAGACAATACTGCTTCGGGCTGAGCTTTGAGGAGCTAATCATGCTCCCGATATATCTTAGCACGCTGTCTAATACAATAAGATGTCATGCTGGTGCCACTAACGATGGTCCAGTGCCAGTTGAACCGCCACAATGTATATGGTTCAAACAGCTACTTAACAATCTCAATTATCTTGTGGTATTACCTAGGGCGCCTTTACTAGTAATATGTGCTTCATCAATTGCACAATAAATTGTGCAAATTTTAGTTTCAAAAGAATTTTTAAAAATGATTTTTTTAATTTTACAATTTTTTACCATCTTTACCAATTACTCTTACCAATTTTACCATTATTTGGTTAAAAATGGCTGTGAACCCATAAGGGTCGTATCTGACACTTTTACGCTTCTGAGATTATTGCCGAAAACTATTTGCTTAGCAGTTCTCACAGGCAGCCTAAGTAAAGAACGATGTGGCCACAATGTGTTTTTTTTTTCTTTCTTCGATAGGCATTTCGTATCGAAGGATTTGTCGTAGAAACTTCGAAAAGGGCTCATTCGATTGGAAATTGGGGTGGCTAGTGCCCTTTTTAATAGTCGAAAGTGATTGGAGGGCAACTAGCCCCCCCCCCACGCCCGTTTTTCCCCAAACACACCCAATAAAAATTTTTAGATAGCCATTTTATTCAGCGTAGTTGATTTCCAGATAGAAAATATGTTTCTGAGGAGGACACTCCCCCACAAACCTAAGGGCAAGGGTTTTAAATTATGCCCTGGGGACATATAAGGTTTTTATAGCAGGCGTTGTCGTAGAAACTTTAAAAAAGGCTCATTCGATTGGAAATTCAAAGGGCTAGTAACCTTTTTAGTAGTCGAAAGTGATTGGAGGGCAACTAGCCCCCCCCCCCACGCCCATCATTCCCCCAAACACATCCCTTCAAAATTTTGAGATAGCCATTTTGTTCAGCGTAGTTGATTTCTAGATAGAAAATATGTTTTTGAGGAGGACACTCCCCCACAACCCTAAGGGCAAGGGTTTTAAATTATGCCCTCGGGGGCACATAAGGCTTTTATAGAGGGCGTTGTCGTAGAAACTTTAAAAAAGGCTCATTCGATTGGAAATTCGAAGGGCTAGTAACCTTCTTAGTAGTCGAAAGTGATTGCAGGGCAACTAGCCCCCCCCCACGCCCGTCTTTCCCCCAAACACATCCAATAAAATTTTTAGATAGCCATTTTGTTCAGCGTAGTTGATTTCGAGATAGAAAATATGTTTCTGGAGAAGGACACTCCCCCACAACCCTAAGGGCAAGGGTTTTAAGTTATGCCCTGGGGACATATAAGGTTTTTATAGCAGGCGTTGTCGTAGAAACTTTAAAAATGGCTCATTCGATTGGAAATTCAAAGGGCTAGTGCCCTTTTCAATAGTCGAAAGAGATTGGAGGGCAACTAGCCCCCCCCCCCCCAAGCCTATCATTTCCCCAAACACATCCAATCAAAATTTTGAGAGCAGCCATTTTGTTCAGCGTAGTTGATTTCCAGATTGAAAATATGTTTTTGAGGAGCACACTCCCCCTCAGCCCTCAGGGCAAGGGTTTTAAGTTATGCCCTGGGGGCATATAAGGTTTTTAAAGAAGGTGTTGTCGTAGAAACTTCAAAAACAGCTCATTCGATTGGAAATTCAAAGGGCTAGTGCCCTTTTTAATAGTCGAAAGTTGATTGAAGGGCAACTAGTCCCCCCCTACGCCCATTATTGCCCCAAACACATCCAATCAAAATTTTGAGATAGCCGTTTTGTTCAGCGTAGTTGATTTCCAGATAGATAATATATTTTTGAGGAGCACACTCCCCCACAACCCTCAGGGCAAGGATTTTAAGTTATGCCCAGGGGACGTATAAGGTTTTATAGAAGGCGCTGTCGTAGAAACTTCAAAACAGCCTCATTTGATTGCAAATTCAAACGGCTAGTACCCTTTAAAAAAATTTTTTTTTCCTTTTGAGCTGGGCACTTCATATGGAAAGAGTCGTCGTAGAAACTTCAAAAGGAGCTCATTCGATTGGAAATTGAGAGTTCTAGTGCCCTTTTTAATTGTCGAAAGTGGTTGGAGGGGAACTAGCCCCCCCCCCCCACCCCACGACCATCCTTCCCCCAAACACATCCAATCAAAATTTTGAGATAGCCATTTTGTTCAGCGTAGTTAATTTCCAGATAGAAAATATGTTTTTGAGGAGGACACTCCCCCATAACTCTCAGGGCAAGGGTTTTAAGTTATGCCCTCGGGGCACATAAGGCTTTTATAGAGGGGCTTGTCATAGAAACTTCAAAACAGGCTCATTCGATTGGAAATTCGAAGGGCTAGTAACCTTTTTAGTAGTCGAAAGTGATTGGAGGGCAACTAGCCCCCCCCCCCCACGCCCATCATTCCCCCAAACACACCCAATAAAATTTTTTAGATAGCCAATTTGTTCAGCGTAGTTGATTTCCAGATATAAAATATCTTTTTGAGGAGGACACTCCCCCACAACCCTCAGGGTAAGGGTTTTAAGTTATGCCCTGAGGGCATATAAGGCTTTTTATAGAGGGCGTTGTCGTAGAAACTTCAAAACAGGCTCATTCGATTGGAAATTCGAAGGGCTAGTAACCTTTTTAGTAGTCGAAAGTGATTGGAGGGCAACTAGCCCCCCCCCCCCCCACGCCCATCATTCCCCCAAACACATCCCTTCAAAATTTTGAGATAGCCATTTTGTTCAGCGTAGTTGATTTCCAGATAGAAAATATGTTTTTTAAGAGGACACTCCCCCACAACTCTCAGGGCAAGGGTTTTAATTTATGCCCTCGGGGCACATAAGGCTTTTATAGAGGGCGTTGTCGTAGAAACTTCAAAACAGGCTCATTCGATAGGAAATTCGAAGGGCTAGTAACCTTTTTAGTAGTCGAAAGTGATTGGAGGGCAACTAGCCCCCCCCCCCCCCACGCCCATCATTCCCCCAAAAACATCCAATAAAATTTTTTAGATAGCCATTTTGTTCAGCGTAGTTGATTTCGAGATAGAAAATATGTTTTTGAGAAGGACACTCCCCCACAACCCTAAGGGCAAGGGTTTTAAGTTATGCCCTGGGGGCATATAAGGTTTTTATAGCAGGCGTTGTCGTAGAAACTTTAAAAATGGCTCATTCGATTGGAAATTAAAAGGGCTAGTGCCCTTTTCAATAGTCGAAAGTGATTGGAGGGCAACTAGCCCCCCCAAGCCCATCATTTCCTCTAACACATCCAATCAAATTTTTTAGATAGCCATTTTGTTCAGCGTAGTTGATTTCGAGATAGAAAATACGTTTTTGAGGAGGACACTCCCCCACAACCCTAAGAGCAAGGGTTTTAAGTTATGCCCTGGGGACATATAAGGTTTTTAAAGAAGGCATTGTCGTAGAAACTTCAAAAAAAGCTCATTCGATTGGAAATTCAAAGGGCTAGTGCCCTTTTAATAGTCGAAAGTTGATTGAAGGGCAACTAGTCCCCCCCCCCAACGCCCATTATTCCCCCAAATACATCCAATAAAAATTTTGAGATAGCCATTTTGTTCACCGTAGTTGATTTCCAGATAGATAATATATTTTTGAGGAGGACACTCTCCCACAACCCTCAGGGTAAGGATTATAAGTTATGCCCAGGGGACATATAAGGTTTTTATTGAAATCTTTGTCGTAGAAACTTGAAAAAGGGCTCATTCGATTTGAAACTCAAAGGGATAGTACCCTTTTTAATATTCGAAAGTGATTTGAGAACAAATAACCTCCCTCTCACGCCCACCTTTTCCCCAAACACATCCAATCAAAATTTTTAGATAGCCATTATATTCAACGTAGTTGAAAGTTTTGGAAATTAGGTCTTTAAGGATGACAACCCCTTCCCCCGTAGCCCTCAGGGCAAGGGTTTTGAGTTATTCCCTGGGCCATATAAAGTTTTTATTGAAAGCGTTGTCGTAGAAACTTCAAAAGGGCTCATTCAATCGGAAATTGAAAGGGCTAGTGCCTTTTTTAATAGTTGAAAGTGATTGGATAGCGACTAACATCCCTCTCACGCCCATCATTTTCCAAAACACATCCAATCAAAATTTTGAGATATTCATTTTGTTCAACGTAGTTGAACGTTCTGAAAATTAGGTCTTTTAGGATGATAACACTCTCAGAGCCCTCAGTGCAAGGGTTGTAAGTAATGCCCTGGGGGCATGTAAGGTTTATATAGAAAGTTGTTGTATAAATCATTTGCAGAACGACCGCGCTGCCTAAGTAAAGAACGGGGACACTCGAGAACGAGACAAGAAAAGGGGACTAAGTAAAGAAGAGGACACTCCCCCACAACCCTCAGGGCAATGGTTTTAAGTTATGCCCTGGGAGCATATAAGAACGATGTTGGCACAATATATTATTTATTATTTTTTCCTTTAGAGCAGGGCACTTCGAATCGAAGAAGTTGTCGTAGAAACTTCGAAAAGGGCTCATTCAATTGGAAATTGGAGTGGCTTGTGCCCTTTTTAATAGTCGAAAGTGATTGGAAGGCGACTAATACCCCTCTCATGCCCACCATTTCCCCAAACACATCCAATCAAAATTTTGAGATAGCCATGTTGTTTAACGTAATTGAAAGTTCTGGAAATTCGGTATTAGAGGCTGACAACTACCATAGCAGACCTTAGGGTAAGGGTTGTAATTTATGCCCGGGGGCATATAAGGTGTTTATAGAGAGCGTTGTCATTTCCAAAAGGGCTCATTCGATTGGAAATCAAAAGGCCTAGTGCCCTTTTTGAGAGTCGAAAGTGATTGGAAGGCCTGACATTTTCATAGTAAAGATCGAAGTGGGTATAATGTATTATTTTTTGTTGTTGTTGTTGTTTAGACCAGGGCACTTCGTATCGAAGGAGTTGTCGTGGAAACTTCGAAAAGGGCTCATTTGATTGAAAATAGAAAGGGCCGATGCCCTTTTTAATAGTCGAGAGTGATTTGAGGGCAATTAATCCCCCTTCCACTCCCACCCTCCCACGCCAACCCTCCCATTTCTGCTCTTAAAATTTAACCAAATCAAAATACCGTAAGTGTATCCAAGCTATCAAAGAAAGTAAACAGATTTTATACAGAAAATATAACTGTTTTTACTTTTATAACTTTAATAAATCAAATAGTATTAACATTTTGTCTACTAAATATTAGTAGATGTATATTAAACTGACAATGCACATTCATTTGTATTTTTTCTGTAAAGTGCAAATTTTGTTCTGGCCTTGGGAAGGCCTAGGGGTTTTGCGCCAACTTATGTTAATTTCTGCTCGTTTTGAGTTTGACTCGGTTATTCATTGTAATTTCTGTTCGTTTTGGGTTTCATTTATTTATCGATGCTGATTTGTGGTTGTTTCACGCTTGGTAGATTATTTGATTTTATTTTTGCTCATTTTTTGTTTAATGGAGTTCTTTACTTTTCTTTGAAAAACTTATTTTCAGGAAAAAGTTTTTTTTAATTAATCACAGGAAGAATCAGTAGGGCATTGTTATTCAATAACACCTTAATCCTTCTGATTGACATTAACCTGCTGATCTGCTCTTTGAGAACAGCTTAACAATTAGTTTTGATAATCATTTCAGAGGTATGAAATCGACGGATACGATCTGTAGGCAAGACAGCTCTGCAAATTTCGATCCACAGATTCTAATCTATATTTGGAATCGATTCTGCTCATCAAAAAAGACCTAATAACGCTGCATAAATTTTAAACTAAAAGAAAATATCATAACTTATGTATAGAGAGTGTAATTTTTGAAATGATTTCACAGGGTAAACAAAAATTATGCGAACAAAAACTAATGTAGATTAATTTTTTTTTGCCCCTAAGAAGCAAGGTTACCATGAAAAGCAGAGGTGAAATCTGGCTATATAAATTTACACCTGTGGGATTTTATTGTCTAGGAGCTTAAACTTAAAGGCGTTCACATAATTACATGGGCGCTCATGTGGGGTGGGGTGGGGGCTCCACCCACCCCCCCCCCCCTTGGCTCAATGATGCTGCCTTGTATTTTTATATTTTTGTTTTGAGATTTCTAATGTACAGCATTGGAAGTGCCGATTATACTAGGTAACCCCCCCCCTAAAATTCAGCTATGACGTATAGACCGATGATAGATAGACTTATCTATCAACAAATGGAATAACATTTTTTTTATTCAATCCTAAAAAGGCTTATCCCAGATTTGCCTTTCAATCACTCGGACTATCTGTCTTGGCTTTTTCTACAATTAAATAAAAAACAAGTTTTGTTTTAACTGAAAGTAAGGAACGACGTTAATACTTAAAACGAACAGAAATTATTCCGAATATGAAAGGGGATGTCCCCTCCTCAACGCCTCGCTCTTTACGCTAAAGTTTTTTATTGTTTAAAAAATAAGAGTTGTGAGAAAGTCAAACTTATATCAAACTTTTGATCAGGTGACTATGGGAAAAAATGAGCGTGGGAGGGGGCCTAGTTCCCCTCCATTTTTTTGGTCACTTTAAAAAGCGCACTAGAACTTTTAATTTCCGACCCAACGAGTCCTCCCACGATATTCTAGGACCACTGGGTCGATACGATCACCCCTGGGGAAAAAAAAAACAAATAAACACGCATCCATGATCTTTCTTCTGGCAAAAAATGCAAAATTCCACATTTTTGTAGATAGGAGCTTGAAACCTCTACAGTAGGGTTCTCTGATATGCTGAATATAATGGTGTGATTTTCATCAAGGTTCTATAACTTTTAGGGGGTCTTTCCCCCTTTTTTCGAAAATCAGCCAAATTTTCTCAGGTGCGTAACTTTTGATGGGTAGGACTAAACTCGATTAAAGTTATATATTTGAAATCAGCATTGAAATCTTATTCTTTTGATATATCTATTGGTATCAAAAACCCGTTTTCTAGAGTTTCGGTTACCATTGAGCCGGGTCGCTCCTTACTTACAGTTCGTTACCACGAACTGTTTGATTAGACATGGCTTGATGCATGCCCGCAACTACTTGATTTTAATTCAAGATCAACGGAGCTTATGTGCGCCCATTCATAATTTTGACTTGGACTGTGTTATTGGTGTATTTTCTTTAAAATAAACTACAGAAATTATTAAATTCACTTAATAATTTGGAAAAATACAAAAACAGGATCATGCATAAGAAATAGTATTTTTGGGGGCGAGAAAAGTGTTTCTAAAGTGTATGTTTAAAATGTATGTCTTTTTCTTGTAGAGGGAATGTCTTTTGAATTACAAAAACTATACACCAAAATTGAATAAACAAAAATTCCTGAACATCTTGGGTACATTCTGCCATCGATTTCCAAGACAATTTTTGTCACTCTGCATATTAGATGGTGAGTGTAGCAAGTTGGGTGTGCGTAGCTTTTTTCAAGTATTTAAAATGGGCGTATTTTACGAAAGCTGTCGGACTATAAATATTTTTCTAGATAAGATATTCTTCATTTTGGGCTTATTTTTACAGATTTATTTAAGCTTCAGAGTTTATCTCAAAAGAACTAGATAGTTTCAAGACGGAATTTGTGGAAGTACTTACTATAGAGGTTTAAACCCATCTAGTCTCACTTACCATACTTTTATATTCATATATTTTTAATACGTATATTAGGGGATTCGTCCCCTAGTCAATACCTCGCTCTTTACGCTTAAGTCCGAATTTTGTTCCAATTCTTTAAAAATGACCCCTTAATTACAAGGGCCGTTAATTAAAATAAATAGCTCTTATGAAAGTACTAAAAAAAACTTCAGCATAAAGAGCGAGGTATTGACTAGGGGACGAACACAATCATATACATAATAATTTCTGTTCGTTTTAAGTTTTGATGTTTTTCCTTACTTTCAGTTGAAAGACTTGTTTTTTTTTTTGTTTTTTTTTTTTATTTAATTTCTGATCGTTTTTTTTTTAAGAACGCTGGGAAATCCGGTGCCCCGTTTATAGCAATGTCCTTTCTTCCATTAAACCTTCCTCCATGGAAAGATCCTCCCACATAATCCCCGAACCCCCCCCCCCACTACTAGAAAAAATCCCCCCTGAAAATGTCTGTATACTTCTCAATAACCAATACTGTATGTAAACATTGGGCAAAGTTCATAACTTGCAGCTCTTCCCCCGGGGACTGTTGGGTATTAAGTCATACTCAAAGATATAGTTATTATATTTTCGACCATGCTGAACAAAATGGCTATCTCAAAATTTTGATCGGGTGACGTTGGGAAAAAAGAGCGTGGGAGGGGGCCTAGTTGCCCTCCATTTGTTGGTCGCTTAAAAAGGACACTAGAACTTTTAATTTCCATTCGAATGAGCCCTCACGCAATATTCTAATACCCCTTGGTCAATACAATTATCTCTGCAAAAAAAAAAAAAATAAAAAAAAAAAAAATAAACAACGCATCCGTGATCTTTCTTCTGGCAAAAAAAAAACAAAATTCCACATTTTTGCAGATAGGAGCTTGAAACCTCTACAGTAGGGTTCTCTGACACGCTTAATTCGACGGTGTTATTTTCATTAAGGTTCTATGACTTTTAGGGTGCGTTGTCCCCTTTTTTTCGAAAATCAAACAAATTTTCTCTCTTTTGATGGGTAGGACTAAACTTGATGAAACTTATATATTTGAAATCAGCATAAAAATCCGATTCTTTTGATGTATGTATTGGTGTCAAAGTTCTGTTTTTTAGATTTTCGGTTAATGTTGACCCGGGCCGCTCCTTATTTGCAGTTCTTTTATCACGAACTGTTTGAAAATTCTATTTAACTATCCTTGTTTTACAAATTTAAAACATTTATTAAGAAAACAGAGTTTTTCTGTAAAAAAGCCCACTTATAGTCCATATTTAGTTAAAATGTCAGAAGAAAAGGCTATGTCTGCCCATCCAATTCGGATTTTGCCAAGTTTTGGAAAAAACAGGAAAATTCACTTTATAGATGAACTATATGAGACCGAACTTTTGTTTTTTATAGATAGCGCTGCAGTAGTGGCATCACTGTCTGATAGTATATGAGCATTAGCCAATGTGGTTACGAACTGCCAACAAACAATCCTATTTTTATCAGAATAAGGTTGTATAAAACGACAAGTTTGGTTAGCAAAATCTATCAATGCCATTTCGACCTCTATATCCAAACTGAGTCACAAATGTTCTTACAGACTTGCAAAAATATACTTTCGTACTATTTACTTTTTAAATGAAAGGCATGCGCAGAAAACTTTGACTAAGTATACTTTCTTTAAACAACCAAATTTTTCTCAATAAAAACCACAAAATTACAATTGCCCTTTTTCTTCCATTTTGAGATTTCAAGTTGATATCTTTATGGTATTTTATGCGTTGCCACTTGCCAGGGGATGGTTAGAAGCATAAGCTGACAGATAGGTTTGACGTTCAAACGTTTCGTTCCAAGACTTTGTAGTAATTTTCTCGAAGTGCATATTTTCCAGGTCTAGATCCTGTCTGCTGGAAACTTTACCCCAAGGATTTGACAGTGTTTCTGAATCCTAAACTAAATTCAACGTGTTTTTTACAATGCCATTGGTGTATAATTATGGTACGGGAGGTTTGCCATCCCTAGAGATTTGTCGCCATTTTAGTATTTTTTTTTTTTTTTTTTTTTTTTTTTTTTATTTTTTTTTTTTTTTTTTTTTTTTTTGTCGCCTAAACCAAAAAATCACTAAATCAGCACATAAATCACTAGATTATTGAAGAAAAACACTAAATTCACGGAAAAAGTCACTAAATTCTAGTTTTTTTTCTTCGGGTGACAACCCTCGGTGCGGGTCTACAATAGGCAATTTTGTTGATCTTGTTAATTTTCAGTTGTAAATCCAGTTCTGGCAGAACCTTATTGTGTGAATCTAAATAAATCACCATGTCCTGGATTCTCTCTAAGATTGCTCAGCGCAGAGAATATTCAATCCAAATTAAATAGAAGACTTTTGAACCTTGATTAGATAATCACGAATTGTAGAAGAAAGAAATAACACATTTATCGGCACATATGGTATGGCTGTGAAGCAGTCTAGTAGCGAATAGAAAAAATCATTTTGGCGAGAGTCCTATAATAAATAGATATTAACTAAAAAAAACTCTTGCGGAAGGAAAGAGCAAAGTTGAAACTTAAGGCGAGAAAAATCGTTTTTTCATGCAACATATTATCTTCTTAGTGGGCTTTGCAATTATTTTTCTTCGTAGTATATTCAACAAACACCTTCAAAACTACCTCAAATGAAATGACTCATCATATTTCCCTAATTTGGTAGAATTCTGAAAAAAGGCGCTTAACAGAAATAAAACCCACCCGAAAAAAGGTAAGTCTCTCAGGCATAGAAAATTCCAGAACTAACGTTTTCAGTAAAGAGCTTTTTTAAAACTTTCTCAATACAGGGAAATATCCTGAGTCAGGTTATTTGATCTAGTTCTGTAGAGCTAGATCTTTGTCAAGTTAGATCTGTGTCTAACTTAGGCGTTGAGACTTAAAAGTCAACACGAGTTTTTGCTAAAACTTGTTATTAAATATACATCTTCCTTCCTAAACAAGTCCTTTTTTCACAAATTTTTCACATGAATAAGAGTCCTAAAATTCCTTCATCCTAGGCACCTGCAAAGGGATTTATAATGAAGAAGTAATTGTTCATTTATTTTATCAGATGATTTTTTTTTTCATATCTATCCCTTAATATTTTCGACAAGAATGGCTGTTGGGCTTAGAATGACGAAGCAAACGGACTGTTTATTCTTTCCTATCTCTTTATGAACTTCTATCTTCTTACTCCCACCCCCACTCTTGCAGAGTCACTTGAATACATATTTTGATACTAAAATTAATAATTTTATGAAATTCAGAATTTATGAAAAACACGATGTTTGTCGAAGTTCACCAAAGTCAGTTGCCCTATGGAGGAGAAGTAGGGGGTTGAGCAGTAGTGCTTGGACTGCGCATACGATGACAAATTATGAGAATACATTTTTGAATAGTTTCGGTCAATTTGTTATCTCGGAATTTTCACTCCCTGGCATTGTAGTCCTATTTGGCCAATATTGTTGTTCTGTGGCAGAAAAAGGAATTTTTTTGTGGCGCAGTTTTGTTTGCTACTTAATATACAAAAATGTGACTTCGTTTTGTTGTTTAAGGTGGTGGACTCTAAGTCTCCAGTTTAGGGATTTTGATAATTATGATTTGATGGGTTATTATTACTTTCAATTTGATATCATTTTCGCGGTGTTTCACACTCTTTTCTTAAATTCTCAAAAATAGTTTACAATAATTTACAATGAATATTGGATTAAATCTGGATATTAGTTACTGTTTGTGAAGCAGCGTCTATTGGAAATTGTTTCTCGTGAGACAGTTTCGTAGAAAATATTTCATGCTCTTTTTCAAAATTCCTGAAAAACTGTTTTCGTAATTAACTTTTAATGTTAAGAAAAACATAGATGACTGTTGTTATTCCTGGATCATATTAAAATCAATTTTTGGTCTTTAGGCAGTTTTTTTTAACATGTTATTTAGTTTTCACTTACTAAGGGGGCTGGTAGGGGGAGCATACAAGAGATGGATATTAAACCTCTGGTTTATGATTTTTAACCATGAAGATTTTAATGGTGCCTCTAATATGCTTCAAAGCCTTTCAACTCTGGAAATGGCATCAAATAGTGACATTTTGTGTGCCATATAACACTTAACGATGGAGTTTTCAAGACTAGTTTATAAGAAGCAATCGCATATAAGCAGTAGCTTAAAGTTTTTCATTGTTTGTCATGTCTTGACATGGTAAGTTTCTCATGTTTACAGTCTTGCGGTAGCCTGCTAGTCTTGGTGGAAACTAAAGATAATAGAGACTTATTACTGCTAGCCCCGAAAATGGCGATTCTTCTTGTTTCAAATATGGGGGAGATGGGCAGAAAACGCTGGCCGTACCAGACTTGACACAGTTTCTACCACAATTGGAGCAGTTTTTCCACGCCCGGAACACTTCCACCCCGCTTGGCACGCACAACCTGGTTTACGTGATTAATGAAAGTGGGTGCCCTCTCAGATAAAAGACACTGCTATAGGTCAATAAATAAATCCTAAAATTAAAAGTAATTAAAATGAATAATGTAAAGAAGTTGAAACGAACAGAGAAGACCAAATAAATGAGTAGAGAGACCATTCCATACCCCAAACCAGCTAAAGTTCAGAATGTCATTTACTCTTCACAGAAAACAAAAAAATTTAGAGGGGTTTAGAGTAGACCCCGAAGCCACGCTGAAATAAAAATTGGCGGTAGCGGAAGCAATTACGCCGGTGGCGACGCGCCACCAAAAAATTATCGGCGGCACGACGTCAATTGATCGGCGTTTGCTCTATTTTTTTTAGTTTTTTGGCTACTTTTAGAAAGTTTTGGCAGCTTAATCGGTATCAGTTTTTATGGGGATTCGGTCCAAAATTCCTTTTTAGCTTCATTACCATGACCAAACCTCGGACAAAATAAGGGCGAGATATCAATCTTAACTTCTCAAAAACATGCTTTTAATCCAAGTTACCGAGAGCGAGATCTTAAGCTGCCTGACAATTGAATGAATCCGACAAAATAGGTAATTTAAAATTTAATTAAAATTAAGCTCTAAAACTTGAATTAAGCAATTTTACTTGCACCATAAATCCATGGCTAATTTATGAAACATCAATGGATTCTGATGTGCATATCTTATTTTATGTTCGAATTTCCTGGTCTTCCAACCTGCATTCCACTTCTTTAACTAAACCTACTCTTCAACCTCTCACTCTCCACGCAACAGAAATTTTCATTTTTCATTGCTTCAAGAGTGAAAAAAAGTTTTAAAATTAAATATTTTAACCAGCTCATTTGAGAATGAAAAAGCTTATTTTTGTCCTTCCCATCTCAGCAATTAAGGTTCTGTGGTCGTGGAAGCACTTGAACGTGGTGGATAAGTATATCAAACGATCAAAGTTATACTTTAACGTATAAGATTTAATATTTGATTTTCTTTTTACATAGCCAATTTTCAGAGAGCAGTATGTCGTTTTTTAAGTAGAGTTCGTTCCCAGGCGTAAGAAAAAAGAAGCAACATTTTGTAGAGAAAAGCATTTATATAAAAAGAGGCAACATCTTATAAAGAAAAGCATTCTTTATAATTATATTATTAAATATATTATTAATATATTATTAAATTTTTAATTCTGGCTTTAAATTTAGAATTTAATCTGAATTAAGTTTTAAATTTCCTATTTTGTCAATCCTCAGGCAGTTTAAGGAGCCAGAGTTAAAAATTCGAAACACTTAGCTAGAAATAAACTATATCACTTTCCTTTAAAGCTTTGACAAGCTTGTAGTTATCATGTATAAAAATAAGCTTGTTTACAAGGTGTAGAGCCAACATAGAACGCATATCAGTGACAATTAGTGCTGCACCACTGAAAACCCTTTCTGCTGCGGCACTTGTTGCCGGCAACGATAGAATTTTTCGTACCAAAGGTCCAATCCATTACAGCTGAATGGAATATATTCTTCAGAAGGCAATGGTTGGATTGATTGCATCAACTAGGACAGGATCATTTCCTGGCACGGGCTGCCAAGGCCAGATATAATCGATTTGACACCAAATCACATCATCATTTTCATCTTGTTTTTCGTCATCGCTCTCACACATTTATCTGATCAAGCAGCCTACTTTTTTATGTATGATCATGAGGAGATTTAGATTTTCTGCTTTTCTGAAAAAATCCACTAGCCGTATTCACACAACTGATTGGAGTAGCTAATCCACTGAAAGCA
This sequence comes from Artemia sinica, assembly GCA_027921565.1. NCBI lineage: Eukaryota > Metazoa > Arthropoda > Branchiopoda > Anostraca > Artemiidae > Artemia > Artemia sinica. The sequence goes on along the minus strand of CM051264.1, from coordinate 22,645,234 downwards.
CCAGATATTACAGCCTCCTCTTCAAGATTTTCGAGGGCCCTCTCCTCTTTGTACAAAAGAAATTTCTACTGCACTAAAATGTTCACCGTAAGTTCAACTTTAGGAACCTTGAGTGCTGAATGTACAAATTCCATTCACAAGAGATGTGATAAAGTACCTTATGTCAGTCTCTAGCGCTAGAATCTTAACCATTTTGAAGAAGAATTCCCTTCTTGTCAGTGAACCATTAAGACGGTTCAGATGGTCATCAGTTTCATTTATTTTGAATGTTTCGAAGTCCAAAAGTGCAGCTGTCACTGTGAGATTAGAAGCGAAAGTCAAACATGTTTCTCATCTTTTCTTTCAGGAGCAAAGTACAGCTACTATCAATTGGTTGCTCCTCAGGTGAACTATTAGGAGGCCCCGACAGAACAGAGCAGCCTTTTGGGTGGGAAAGAATTCTTTCTCAATAGCCTTGACTGTAGTAGAAGAATTTGATAGTAGACAGCAAAGGTCACGCATCAATTCACATTCCTCATCATCTAGAGCAAGGTTAGGTTTCCCAATTTTACACAAAACACTTGCCAGAGGGCCTTTGTACTGAATAATAATTTGCATCATACTATATGTTGCACTCCATCTTGTGGGGAAATTCCGTTTTAAGGACCTGCATTGTTCATATCTTGGTAACATAGGAGGCAGATGATCAGCAACCTGCACAATGGATAACTGAGCATCAGCATCAAGAGCCTAATTTAAGTCACACAATATTTTTAAGCAATTCATTTCTGTTTTAAACCTGAATTTTTTCGAGAAGGCTGTAAGGAAGACAAAGAATTTTTTCATATAAGTTTAGTTCTTCCACTTTGTCCATGCTCCCATGTACCTATGTAAAAAATAGCATGTACATATGTAAAAACCTTGTTCTAAGGCTTTTGTAGAATAGCTGGCTTTTTGGATATGGTATTAAACAAGGTATTCGAGGAATATCATGGCTAGTCGAAACTCATTTTAATTAGATAATGTTACATTGTAGCGAAGAGGATAGAAACAAGTGAATGATAATCTAAGTCCATAGTTGATGAGCAGATACAAAAACATTTTGAGAGGATACAAAATTTTTGCACATACCATTAAACATTAGATTTTGCATTATATTTGCTTCTCAATAGTCTCAAGAATAATTCGGCGGTTCAAATTTCCGGTGGCGCGCCACCGCCGACCATATCAGCAGCGGGGTTGGCGCGAAGAAGCCTTTTCAGCGGCGCACCGCTGGTTTTCGGTGCAGTTTCGGGGACTAGTTTAGAGGGATGGTAGTCCTGTTTCTGTTTGTGGTAATTCCTGTTCGTTTTAAGTTTGCTTATTCATTTTGCTTATTGATTATTCTGTTTTAATTTCTGTTTGTTTGGGGTGTCCTTTATATTTATTCATTAACAGAATCTTCTGGTCGTTACAAAGACAAAAAGGGTCGTTCTTTTGAAAATTTAGAAAAAAGAAGACAAAAAAGGGGGAAAGGGTGAAAGGAATCATGGGAAGATATCAAGAGGTATGTTGCTGTCTTTTAGAAAACTACAAATACTCTAACTCTAGATCTCAATTGTAAAAAAAAAGGTGGCTAAACTTCTTAAAATACGACTCAGCTTTATTATGTACTTTATTATGGTGATTTTAATGAACTCCTAGTCATTTTAACCTGGTGTCATTTTTGAATTATTTTAAAAAGGCACCAATTGAGAACCCAAGGGAGCAATTTCTCCCTCCTCCCAATTTTGAAGAATAATTTTTAGTATTTTCATCGAAAAAATTGTCCCCTGCCCCTCTAGGTTTTGAGAAATACCTTTTTCGTATCTTTTTTAGAAAAAAAAAATCCTTGTCCCCTTACATTTACGTGAATGGGTGCCCCTGAGTCTTAGCTCTTTTTCAGGATTCTCGAAATAAAGTTTTGCTATAAACATTTACTAATACAATAAACCTCAAAACAATCACCTTTAGATGAAGATTTTTCTCACTAGACAATTGTTTTCCAAAAAGTGTCTATAAAATTTCAGTTACTATTAGCTGTGGTTTGGTCTTTACTTGGTTGAAGCAGTTGCTGCACCCATGATATTTGTTTAGCGCAAATTTCTGTTACCTCCACAAAGTAACATTAACAATATACAAAAAAAAGAAATAATTTATTTCACATTTCAACACAATAAAGAAATTAACAAAGGTTTACAAGCTTGCACAAAAATTTTTCCTGTATTATTTCCTGGTATTTCCTTTTATTCATAAAAACATTTTCTGGCATTCTTCGGCGATCCATACAAATCAAACCGCTGCTTACTACATTTTTGGCAAACCTAACTTCCCTATTATATACGATAAACAGCTCAAACCTCAACTCCTTCGGTTCTTTTCCAAAGAGCCAAGAGGTGGACCAGATCATCATCCAGGTTCCTCCAGATCACCATAAGCAGAGTCTTGTATTCCTCCATCTTAAGGTATTTAGGTAAAAGTTTCCTTTTAAGGATTAGAGATTTGTCTTGATGCCATCGATATCTGAAATAATAACAGTATTAGAAATAACTACTTCTCATAAATTTACATTTACGGCAACGTTTTTGTTTTATTATACACGTACTTCGCTTTTATCTTGATTGTACATATTTCTTGACAAAGACAAATTAAATAACGCAAGCATAACTTTAAAATTGTTTCTACATCATTATTCAGTTTTTTTTTGTAATTGTCTCGGATTGCTCGAAAATAATTTATCAAGTATAAACCAAATTTACATTTGAAAATTTTAAGGTGGTCAAATGAGGAAGCGAGCAAACTTTTTTTTTCTAGAAACTAAAATGAATTCCCAGCCAGCATTACTTTAAGGTACACTTGAGGTGGTGGAAACGATCACTTCAAAAGTCTCCCAAGAATTGGTCAAGTGGCTCTTATTTCTATTTAGAAAGACCTGAAAAATTGTAAATAGATCCTGAATTCCCCTATCTTTGCACTTCTGAACATTTTCACTGAAATGTATTTAATAAATTGAAGCTTGAAAGACCTCAAGAGCACAGCATTTAATTCGGCTTTTAAGGAGATTCGATATCATAAAGAATCAGCCTATTTCGTCTATTATAAAAATTTTAGTTTGTATTGCCAAACTATTTACAATTGATTGGATGGCTTTGCCATAACTTGTAGAGCTTGGATAAGCAATCTGAATAAACGAGAAAAAACTAAAATCGGACATCTACTTCCCTGAAATCTTAGAAAAACCTTGTAACTTCTCTTGTTTTGTGCTGAGGATAGATATATTTAGTTTTAGAGAAACTTTATCATTAGTAAGTGTAAACTTTATTTTTTCGATCAGACGAGTACAATTTTCTTTTTAAAATTCAGGAAAGGCTTGTCCCTAAACGCGTTCTAGTATACCCGCTAGGAAAACGCGCAAAATGCCCCTCAAAAGAAACGTCATTTGATCAATTTGACAGCTCTTCGAATTTTCTGTGGTGCAGCCCTTATTGATTGAAAACTTTGCCGACAGAATTCCATTGTCTTTTCAATCAATTTTCATGGTCAAATCACAAATTCTCAATAGGTTTCGATGATAAGTAGTCCGCTAGGAGAATTTGCTAATGTACCCTTTGCCTTTGAGACAGTCAGCCGACGTTGAGGCTCACAAAAATAATGTTTAAGGCATCAAATCCTTTTAACGCAGGCAAACATGCACAAAAAGCTCAATGCCGTTTAAGTTCTTTTCTATGATTTTGTTACAAATATTTCAATTATATTGCACCGTTATTTTATTGCCTAAAAAGTTTAGGGTGTAACTGGAGGAGATAGAGAATCGAATTTAAATCGAATCGCCCTTTGTTTAAACACTCACCCGCAGACAAGTTAGTTGTGATCATTACAAAAACATGATGTGGCACTTTTTTAAATTGAGATATATATCCTACCTTCTTAAACTCTGAATGCTCTATCGATTTGGTTAATCGGTTTTCCAGTGTCTAATATTGTTTTCTAACACCCCTTACATTTTCCTTTTCTCTGTCACAGAAATAGTTAGAAAATGGATTGTTGCACCCCACCTTCGATGCCTAATAAAACTTTCCTTTGCCAACAACTACAAGTTAATAACGGCAGAAAAGCTACCTTTTCATCTAATTTAAACAGTGAAGTTTCAAATATTAAAGTTTTTATAATTTTTTGTCACATTGTAGTATGTGGCGATTTTCCTGGTGGGGGAGGCGGACCGTTTCAACCAATCTTATCCGTAGGTCGCAATATACGTAAATTTGCTGTTTCTGCTAGTGAATTTGCTCTATCTTCATAACTAGCAAGACTGTGGAGTGGTTTATAAGTTATAATCGACTCCGACTCCAGACATTTTTATTATACCCACTCCAACTCCATTCAAGATAAATTTACTAAAACTCAACTCCGACTCCACAGCCCTGTTCATAAGTCCAATTGATTAGCTCTACTTTCTGAACATTCTAATATTTAGTCGTCAAAGCCATTCCGTTGCTATCATCCCTAAAAGTCGTATATGACATTTTCACTCTTCTTAGATAATTACATAATGGAGTTCCTCAAGCTGTTTTCAAAGGAGGATAAGCCAGGCAATGCGAGCTCAACCACATTCTGATCTACGTTGCCCTGCTGATCCTCTCTTTGAGAATAGCTTGGCTTTTGGTAATTATCTCGGAAGTGTAAAAGTGTCAGATCGGACCCTGAGGTATGACAGCGACGAATTTCAAATCGTATGATTTATTTATTGAACATATCTTAGTTCAGTACTGCCATGCTGATTAATTCTAATTTTTTACCTTACCTTTACTACCACCGCTGTTCACTCTTCAGTATGCATAAAGCTCACTGCAATATTAGTATTTTTATGAGGTAGTTAAGATGTCTTGTTACTACAAATAGGAATGAATGGGCTTTCTCTACCCCTACAGCTTCTACAAAGTTTTGTTCCATTTCTTTTGTTATCTATTATTTTTAACGAGATAGGCTTAGTTAAAAATATCCTTTAGCTATCTAACAACTTAGATAATCCTTCCAGATGTGGCGCAAGATTTGAAAAGTGTAAAACGAGATAATTTATGAAGTGTTTTGCATCATAAACGTTTTCTCATTTGCTCGTAGTTTATAGCGTTCAGTAAACCCACAATGATAGATAAAAAGCATATTTTATTTCACTAAAATGGTAAAATGGATACCAGCTCTCATAAAGATGGGCGGTTTCTATGAGTGATTTGAATTTGGTTAATCTTATGGTTTGTTGAATTTTATGGATAATATTTGTTTACCAAAAATTTTGGCTTGGGAAAAAAAGCAAAACAAGTGATTCATGTGAAAAATAGAACAAACTATGGTAAGATATTTGAAATTGTGAAATATCCAGGGGGCCCTACCGGAAGGCTCCGTTTTGCGTGCGTGTTCCTCTGAGCTTCATCTTCACTGGTTTGGGAAGTGACGTTGCGAAATAGCGTGAGAATGGATCGAATAAATTATAAAAATGATTCGGCGTGGCACTGTGTTGGCCATGGACGACTTGGTGCTGCATTGAGCTGTTATCAGTAGTAGTAGAAGAAGAATACTATAATCACTTATGCAATTTCAAGAATTTCCTGAAAACTGGATGTAACTTAACATTTCTACTATTTGTAGTCAATTTCATTACGATAGCTTAAAAGTATATATCCCGAAGAAAAGGGCTTTGCAGCAGATTACTAAAATATGAACCATATCGATGTCTATTGAACTTTTGGTGCAATAATAAAAAATTAAAATTTGATTTTGACCGCTTAGAAAAATTTTAAAAGAAGGAAAGTATACAGACGAAAAATAAAGAAAAAGACTCACCAGAAAGGTTCAGCTTTTACACAGCAGAAATTCAGAACACACAATTATTCTAAAAAAAAAACACTGGTATATCAGAGACAACACTCCAGCGTAGAAACTTTTGCATTATAGTGTCCTTTTAAGAGTAAAAGGGATTGGAAGGCAACTAACCCTTTCCCTTAACTCTTTAGCTATCTAGCCACCATAGCCTCTCTCCCATGTTTTGGCATCAAATTCTTGAGATTATCATTTTGTTCTCAAAAAGTCCAGTATACATGGAGTGAAGAATGGCATGACCCCTCATTCTCTAGGGCGAGGATAACAAGATTATTCAAATTGCAAACTGCTTAAATATAGCTTTTGTTGTGTAAGAGGGAGGGGGAGAATGTTTGATCTAGGGTGCCCGATGGGCTCACACTTTCAAGGATTATTCCCTGGGCCAGAAGAAAAACAAATGTTTTGCTGGGGGAATTGCTAGACGGCTCAAAAAAGGGCCAAATTTGTTGTCCTCCAAATAGGTCCTGAAAGGGGGCCAAAATACCTTCATCAAGTCAAAACTCATATCCTGGATTCCTATGGTTAGGGATAGTGACTTCAGAAGGGGAAAAGAATCTTATCCACGGAAATGGGGCCCAACAAATGATCAAAAGGGGCATTGAACTATATTTCTGAGCGTGTTAAAACTTAAAATTTTAAATTATTAGGCCAAGAGGACTATAATTAATAAAGAAAGTTTTACTTTGGGGCTATGGGTCTCAACAGCTGGGGACCCAAGGTGGAGTATTTACGTGGGAAAAACTTTCCATGCAGGGATTGTCCGTGGAAGAAGGAATTTTTCATGGAGGGAGAGCCTGATTTCTCGACATTAATTAAAAACGGTCAGAAATTAAATAAAAAAAAAGAAAGTTTTTTTCAACTGAAAATGAGGAGCAACATAAAAACCTAAAACGAATGGAAATTATTACGTATATGAGGGGGATGCCCCCTCCTTAATACCTCGCTCTTTACGCTAAAATTGGAATGTTTGTTCCAATTATGTAAAAATGGTTCCTTAAACACAGGGGCCGTTTAATTAGAATAATTTGCTTTTTTAAAAGTTCTAAAATAATAAATGTATCGTAAAGAGCGAGGTGTTGAGGAGGGGGCAGCCCCCCTCATATACGTAATAATTTATGTTCGTTTAAAGTTTTTATGTTGCTCCTTACTAATGCGTGTTAAAAAATGCGTGTTTCTTTTTATCTAATACACATTACAAAACGCTATGATTTTCCGAAATACGCTTTTCAGAATTAGAAGCGCATTGAGAACATTTGAGAAGTCGATCAACTTTGTCTCTTAATTAGATCAAATAAAAGAAACAAGTTTTTTCAACTGAAAGTAAGGAGCAGCATTAAAACTCAAAACTCTCCCCTCAATTGGAAAATTCTCTCCCCTCACAGAAAATTCCTTACAGTGAAACTCCTCTCACGTAAAATATCTCTCATCAACCCGCCTGGAAAATACCATCCGGATAATCCTATCCCCGCTTAAAATCCTCCCAGAAAATTTCTCGCGGACGATTCCGCCTGAAAGATTATCCTTAGCATAGTTTCATTTAAAAGTACTTTAATTTCCGATCTTTTCTCAAATCATGTTGGAAAACCCTCTCCACGGTAAATTTTTCCGGAAACCCCCCACCCTCAGTGGGAAGGTGCTTCCACGGAAAATCCCCATGGAGAATTTCTCCCACAGAAAATTTATCTCCCCCTCCCATGGAAAAATCCTCCAAACAATCCGAACCTCTGCTGAAAATTTGCCCTGGAACATCTCAACCTGTTAAATTTAGTCGACAAAGAAAAAGTAAGACGAATAAAAAGAGTTTCATATTGGAATTCTCGCTAACTCCCCCAAAGTAAAATAAAGCCCCCCCCCCCACGCCCCTCATTCCCCCAAACACATCCAATCCAAATTTTGAGGTAGCCATTTGTTCAGCGTAGTTGATTTCCAGATAGAAAAAATATTTTTGACGAGGACACTCCCCCACAACCCTCAGGGCAAGGGTTTTAAGTTATGCCCTGGGGGGCATATAAGGTTTTTATAGAAGGCGTTGTCGTAGAAACTTCAAAGCAAGCTCAATCGATTGGAAATTCAAAGGGCTAGTGCCCTTTTTAATAGTTGAAAGTGATTGGAGGGCAACTAGCCCCCCCCACGCCCATCATTCCCCCAAACACATCCAATCGAAATTTTGAGATAGTCATTTTATTCAGCGTAGTTGATTTCCAGATAGAAAATATGTTTTTGAGGAGGACACTCCCCCACAACCCTCAGGGCAAGGGTTTTAAGTTATGCCCTGGGGGCATATAAGGTTTTTATAGAAGGTGTTGTCGTAGAAACTTCAAAAAAGGCTCATTCGATTGGAAATTCAAAGGGCTAATGCCCTTTTTAATAGTCAAAAGCGATTGGAGGGCAACTAGCCCCCCTCCCCCACGCCCATCACTCCCCCAAACACATCCAGTCAAAATTGTGAGATAGCCATTTTTTCAGTGTAGTTGATTTCCAGATAGAAAAACTATTTTGAGGAGGACACTCCCCCACAACCCTCAGGGCAAGGGTTTTAAGTTATGCCCTGGGACCATATAAGGTTTTTATAGAAGGCATTGTCGTAGAAACTTCCAAAAGGCTCGTTCGATTGGAAATTTAAAGGGCTAGTGCCCTTTTTAATAGTCGAAAGTGATCGGAGTGCAACTAGCCCCCCCCCACGCCCATCATTCCCCCAAACACATCCAATCAAAATTTGCCGTTTTTTTCAGCGTAGTTGACTTCCAGATAGAAAATATTTTTTCTAGGAGGACACTCCCCCACAACCTTGAAGGCCAGGGTTTTAAATTATACCCTGGGAGTAAAAAGGTTTTTATAAAAGGCGTTGTCGTAGAAACTTCAAAAAAGGCTCATTCGATTGGAACTTCAAAGGGCTAGTGCCCTTTTTAATAGTCGAAAGTGATTTGAGGGCAACTAACCCCCCTCTCACGCCCACCTTTTTCCCCAAACACATCCATTCAAAATTTTGAGGCATTCATTTTACTGAACGTAGTTTTAAGTTCTGGAAATTTTGTCTTTGAGGATGACAACTCCCCCACAGCCCTCAGGGCAAGGGTTGTAAGTTATGCCCTGGGGGCATATAAGGTTCTGTATAGACAACGTTCTCGTAGAAACTTCAGAAAGGGCTCATTCGATTAGAAATTTAAATGACTAGTTCTGTTTTTAATAGTCGAAAGTTATTCTATGGCAACTGACACCCCTTCCACGCCCACCATTTCCCCAAACAAATCCAATCAAAATTTTGATATACCCATTTTGTTCAACGTAGTTGAAAGCTCTGGAAATTGTTTGTTTGAGAAGGACCCTCCCCCCCCCCACCGTCTTCAGCGGCAAGGGTTATAACTTATGCCCTGGGGGTATATATGGTTCTTATGGAAGGAATACTCGTATAAAATTCAGAGAGGGCTCATTTGATTGAAAATTGAAAGTTGTAGTTCACTTTTTAAGCGTCAAAAGATATTGGAGGGTAACCAGCTTCCCCCCCCCCAAACCCTTTTTTCCCAAATTTATCCAATAAAAATTTTAAGATAGCTATTTTGTTAAAAATAGTTCAAAGATCATAAAACAAAAATTCCGGTGTTGGCACAACCCACCAGGGCCCGGGGGTAGGCGTTGTAAGTTGTGCCCTGGGGGCATATATGGGTTTTATAGAAAGGATGCTCGTATTAACTTTAAAGAGGGACCATTTGATTGGAAATTGAAAGTTGTAGTTCACTTTTTAAGAGTCAAAAGAGATTGGAGGGTAATTAGTCCCTTTCCCTCCACGCCCTTTTTTCCTCAAACCCATCCGATAAGAACTTTGAGATAGATTTTTTGTTAAATAGTTCAAAGACCTCGCCCTCCCCCCTCTCCTATTGTCTATGCTAAAGTTTTCTTCTTTATGCCAACTACGCTGCCCCCACCCCAAAGACTTTAATAAGGTAAGGTTTTGTATGGGAAGAAAGTTGAAAGTTTCAAGAAATTTCGAAGGGACGTTAAGACACATCAAAATACACTAATAAGAACTAGATAAAGAATTTTCTATCCAATTACTCCCAGAAATTCTCTCAAACTGAAACTGCTAAAATACTTAAAATTACTGCCGTACTTAAAATAAGGTTAAAATACATACTTCGCCATATATGCTAAATTATTGTGGCACAAAAAATCCGAAAAATGGTCTAATCTAAAAGATCCTGTTCTTTCTGCATCAACAAATGAAATAGCCTAACTACTGTCTTTTGAAGCTATTTTTTCGATCCATTCATTGTTGCGTGAAAAAATCACGTTTGATTTATCAGAGGCATGTAATTAAGTTGTCTATAGCAAAGGCCATAAGGCTTCAATGTTTTATTATTATTAATTAGAAAAAACCTTTTATAAAAATAAGTTTTCTAGGAAAAGTAAAGAGCCAAATTGAACTCAGGACCAACAAAAATTAATTCCTATTATAGTTAAAACTCAAAAAGACCGGAAATTACTGTTAAAGAATAAACGAAACCCCGAACGAACAGAAATTAAAATTAACTATCTTACAAACATAAAGATGACCGGTGCAAACATAAATAAATGAATAAATCTTATATAGCTTCAATATTTTTTTTTATTATTTTCCCCCAGAGGTGCTTTATATGCAAGGGTTAAAAATACAAGTTATTAAAAATAGTTTAAAGGTTAAGTAACAAAACTCTGGTGTCGACAAAACCCCCCAAGGCCCAGGGGCAGGAAGGGATTCTCGTATAAACTTCAGAGAGGGCTCATTTGATTGGAAATTGGAAGTTCTAGTCCAGCTTTTAAGAGTCAAAAGTGATCAAAGGGCAACTAACCCCACCACGCCCTTTTTCAAGAAAATACATCAGATACAAATTTTGAGGTAGCCATTTTGTTAAAAAAAAAGTTCAAAGGTCAGATAACGAAAACTCTGAGGTCGACACATGTCGTACAAACATAATATTTGTAATATGATTCGTTTTATAACTAATTAATCATTAGTTATAATAATTATATGTACTAATTAATCATAAGTTATACCCGGGGGGCATATATAGCTGTTTTGGAAAGAATTCTCGTATAAACTTCAGAGAAACTCATTTGATTGGAAATTGAAAGTTCTAGTTCAGTTTTTAAGAGTCAAAAGTGATCGAAGGGCAACTAGCTCCTCCCTCACGCTCTTTTTCCCCTATTACATCAGATAAGAATTTTGAGGTAGCCATTTTGTTAAAAAAAAATCAATGGTCAGATAACAAAAACTCCGGGGTCGACACATGTTGTACAAACATAATATGTGTAATATAATTCGTTTAATAACTAATTAATCATTTGAAAAAAATAAGTTATTTAAAACCAATGAATCAAAACAAAGGTAGAGCATTGACCTATGACAATCTGTTCAGAAAGTATCGAAAAAGTAGTCAATGGAAAATATTCACGCCAAACCTTATTTCGTTTCAGACGGATGGATAAACCCATCCGATAAAAATTTGGGGTGACGATTTTGTTAAAAATAGTTCAACCATCAGATATTAAAATTCTAGGGTCGACACAACCCCCCAGGACCCAGAGACAGGCGTTGTAAGTTATACTCTGGGGATATATATGGTTCTTATAGAAGGGATACTCGTATAAACTTCAGAGAGGGCTCATTTGATTAAAAATAGAAATTTCTAGTTCACTTTCAAAGAGTCAAAAGAGACCTAAGCTTAATTAGTCCCCATAGGCCTTTTTCCCCTAGACCCATCCGATTAAAATTTTGATATAGCAATTTTGTTAAAAATAGTTCAAACATCAGATAATAAAAACTCCGAGGTTTAAACAAACCCATTTTTTCACTTTGATATTGTTACTTTGATACCAGTTTTGATACTTTGACGAATATTTTATTTTTTTTAAGTTTGATTTTGAAATAAGGAATTTTTAAAAACTTGGAATTTTTTGCAATCAAAAACGAACAACAATTAATTAAAAAAAAAACTTTCCGAAAAATAAGTTTTTCAAAGAAAAGTAAAGGCCATTTTAAACTTAAGCTCAACAGATGCAAATACCTTTTAAAGTTCTAACTCAAAACGACCAGAAATTACTTTTAAAGAATATATGAAACCCAAAACGAATAGAAATTAAATAAACAATCATAGCAAAAACATACAACAAGTAATAATATAAATGAATAAATAGATCTTAAGGCGAGTAATGCTTAGATTGTATAAATATCAAGCTTAAAACGAAAAAAAATATTTTCCTGTTGAAGTATAAATGAAACTTAAAACGAACAGAAATTAAATAAACAATCAATGCAAACAAACATACAATAGATATTAATGTAAATTAATAAATAAATCTTAAAACGAGTGAAACTTAAATTGAATATGCAAATCAAGCTTGAAACGAACAAAAATCACTACAAACAAGAGTTTGGGTATGACTTCCTTCTCTCACTGTAAAAGTCTAAAACCTACTGCGTCATTGGCGCTTTACTGAAAACTATATGCGTCTTTAACAGTCTTGGAAAGTATAAACAACATCAAATTGAATATTTGATGCATAATGATATTAATTGCTGAAAGCTCATCAGTTCAAAATGTTACTATAATTTTAATGTTTATTTTCAATATTAAGTACAAAAGAAAATATTTGTCATAAAATTGGTTTTCAGCAAAGCGCCAATGATGAGGTAGGTTATAGACTTCTACAGTGAGAGAAGGAGGTCATATCCAAACTCTTGTTTGTAGTGATTTTTGTTCGTTTCAAGCTTGATTTGCATATTAAATTTAAGTTTCACTAGTTTTAAGATTTATTTATTAATTTACATTAATATCTATTGTATGTTTGTTTGCATTGATTGTTTATTTAATTTCTGTTCGTTTTAAGTTTCATTTATACTTCAATAGGAAAATAATTTTTTTCGTTTTAAGCTTGATTTTCATATTCAATCTAAGCATTACTCGCTTTAAGATCTATTTATTCGTTTATATTATTACCTGTTGTATGTTTTGCTATGATTGTTTATTTAATCTCTGTTCGTTTTGGGTTTCATTTATTCTTTAATAGTAATTTCTGGTCGTTTTGAGTTTGAATTTTAAAGGTATTCATATCTCCTTAACTTAAGTTTAAAATGGCCTTTACTTTTCTTTGAAAAACTTATTGTTCGGAAAGTTTTTTTTTTTAATTAATCACTTAAAAAGGACACTATGACTTTGGATTTCCTATCAATTGAGTCCTCTCCCGATGTTTTAGGATCACTGGTTTGATACAATTGGCCCTGGGAAAAAATAATGAACTTTGGAATTCATTTTCATGAACAGGACTTGTAACCTCTACAATAGGGCTCTCTAATATGGTGAATCTGATGGTGTGGTTTTCATTAAGATTACTTGATATTTGCCCCCTTTTCAAAAAGTCGGTAACTTTTCTCAGGCTCGTAACTTTTGACAGTTAACATTAAACTTAATGAACCTTACATAGTTCGAATCAGCATAAAAATTCCGTACTTTCGATGTATCTAATGTTATAAAAACTATTTTTTTAGAGTGAACTTTTTGAAAGGTTTACATAACTCAAAAACGATTTAGAATTACTAACAAAAAAGAACGAATCACAGTTATATTTATGAGGTTGTTCTAGACAATTTTCGACAAAACCGTTTCATCATTTTTCGATATATTTTTTATTCGATATAATGTAGGGAAGAAGAATATGTTTTTTATAATTTAGGAAGGGCGACATTTTTTTTTCCCCAATTTCTTGCGGAAATGAGCTCCCCACCCCCAGTAGATACTCTGCAATATCTCAGGAAAAACTAAGGATTCAATATTGGACCTTTCAAGGCATATTCAGGAATGAATATCAGTATTCAATAAATTGTCAATCCACATTCATTTGTTCTTTCATTAATCAAGGTTATTCTGGTGATTTTTTTTTATGTTATGAGAAATAAATACACATTTTTCAAAACGAAAAATGTTTCAGTAATTGCAAATTAGGTTCTGGCTTTAGAAGGCGATGTTTTCTTTAAAAAACTCGTTTGGCAGAAAAAAGTTTTTGAAAATTAATCCTATATTAAGACACTATTAATCTATTAAATGTGAAAAACAAATTTTCAGTCTTTGGTCGAATAATTCCCCTTGCTATTATGAAGTTGTAACTGATCCCATGATAATAGCTTGAACATGGGTAAACTATATGAAGATCTCTTAGAAAATCATGTAAAAATATATTTGAAGTTATTTTTCGCCTTCCGGTGAGGAAAATCTTCGACAAGTTGCTTTTCTGAATCAGAACAAGATTGGTTAAAAAGAATTTGCCTTCTGAGATCACGAAAATGTCAAAACAAAGAAATTTACGGTTTATCCTTTGGAAAAATTCTATTCAATTCAATTTATTTATAACCTGTTAAAACAAAAAGGGTGCAGGTCCCCTAAAGGACAGAGTACATAAGGGGAAAAAAGAGAAAAGAGAAGAAAACGTATACACTGAACAAAAATAAGTAGTTTATACAATCATAATAATCATAGACATAATCACAAATCATGTATAATAATCACAAGATAATCAAGACATAAATCAAAAGACATAAAAAAAAATCATAACCCAATCATAAAATTCATAAAATAAAGAGGACCAATCATGATTTAGTTTACTGGCGGAAGATTTAAAATCTTTCACTTTTTTATCAATAATTGTGGAAGGAAAAATGAGGCTTAAGTTTTTGGGACAAAAAAGAGCACTGGCAAAGAGTTATTAGCAAATTTAAAATAAATCCGGTGAACACGTTTTTTGTTTAAGCAGGAAAAAGTTGCCAAATAGGAGACAGAGCAAGAAGATAAGGCAGAGTTAGACTATTATAAAGTTTAGAAAGATGGAAACGACTAAGGTGTGTAACGTTAGAGACAAGTAACGCATAAGCTATCCTTGTTTTTTTTTCAAGATTTTGGATGTCAAGCTTAATAATTTCCTTAATTGAATTTCTAATGGGCATTCCCAGGTAATTAAGGCTTTTAGAGAGGGGTATACAAGTTTTAGTAAGTTGGAGGGATTTATCAGAGTACCCTTTGAGGTTGAAACCGACAGCTACAGTTTTATCCACATTAAAACTTAAACCAATCTGCTGATATTCTAGTTTTAACTTCGAGAAAGTGCTTTCACAACCAGAGAAAGTGGGACTCAGATTCAGGATATCATCAGCATACGTAAGTAAAGAGACGTCTAAACCCCTGTAAATACAGGTGGACTCAATAGAAATTATTAAAAAGCGCAGGGGAAGTGAGACCTCCTTGTCTACAGCCCTTTAGCACATTAAAAAGCTCTGAACCGCACTTCATTTTGGCACGAAGATGTTTATACATGTATCGAAGACACTTTATAACTGAGAAGTCAACCCCTCTCTTTAGAGCTTCTACCAAAATCTGGGCAAAAATACAAGAATCAAATGCTCTGGCTATGTCCAGTGCACATAGAACAATAAAATCCCCGGAACCTTTCACATCTACAAGAACCTTAAAAAGGGAAAAATAGCATGCTCACGACTAAGTTCTTTCTGAAAACCGAACTGATGCGCAGGCACAGGACACTTTTGGGAAATATCTCTAAGAATAATAGACTCAAATATTTCAAAAGTAGTGCTAGAAACGGTTATAGGCCAATACGATCGACTATCATCAAGATCTTTTTTCCCTTTTTTGGGTATAGGCGTAATTCGGCCAATATAAAGCGGTTGAGGCACAATACTAGAAGAAATAGACATTTGAAAAAGTAACGAAAGGTGCTGCAACAAAAGACTACTACAATGTTCAAAGTGTTTAGCAGATACTAAATCAGCCCCGGCAGAAGATATTTTCTTATTTTTTTTTTTAGAGTAAACTCAATATCAGACGGCGTCACTATAAAAACAGAACGAATAGAATTAGCAAGCAAACGATCAAGCTCTGTTACATGTTTACTTTCTGCAACAAGGTCAGGCGACGAAAACTCACTTTTATAATAATCAATCCAGCTTTTTTCTGGGATGCTACTGACAGAAGTCCGGTCACTGCGTTTAAAACTTTTCCATGAAAGTGAAGGATCACTAGCTATCTAATTAACATTTTTTTGAATCAACATTATTTTGTGGTCTTTAAGGGTTCTTGTGAACTTTCTTTTTGTCTTCAGACGCAATTCGTTTATTATACCGGAGCGCGGTTTATCGGATTTGTTCCAGATTCGGAGCCACAATTTAGCTGAATTGCAAGCTGCAACAAGACTTTGATTTTTAGACCAGTCGGTGACTTCCGTCTTTTTGCGAACACGTCTAGATGGGACTGCACACTTTTCTGCGCATCGAAGCGCATGGTTGATTTCTGCAAGATAACTCGTAAGCTGTATTTCGATCTCGTACTCAATAATATAATACCTGCATTCTGAATTCAGAAGGTGAAAAGGAACTTGAATTTTGTTGAGTAACGTATCACACTCGGACATGAGTAACTGACGATCAATGTGACTCCATTCTTGAACATTAAACCACTGTTCCTCTTGCGGGGTTTTGCTTTCGACATTGCACTCAATTGTCGCACAAATAGGTAAGTGGTCAGAGCAGTAGCCTTCACGAAGTACAGCGGCTTGTTTGATGGGAAAGGAAGCAACAACATGATCGAGGTTCGACGTTGAAAAGCTGGGGCAAACATAGGTATAGGATTCATTTTTGTCAACTAATGAATACGAAGGAGGAATGGAGCTCCAAGGGAGCTGACTTCTGGGGAGCGTTTTATCAGTCAAATCACAATTAAAGTCACCTATTAATATTTAGCGCGTTATTGCGGATTTTGCATTGCAAGCTCCCATAAAGTTTGCGTCGGATTTCTCGTTACGGTAGTTTGTTGGTAGGTAAACATTCATTATGGACGTGTTCAGGTATGACACTGCAAGAATATGATCCCCTGCTTCGATCAATTTACAGGGTAAGCGAGTCAAAATCGCGAGGCCGCCGGAGGGGCGTCCACACGCTGCTGTTATTTTTGCCGGAAAGAAAAACACTGTGCAATGCAATCCGACGAGATTTTGATCTGTTCCCTTTTGTCTGCTGACAAAAAATGTTCTTGGAGGCAAATAACATCATATTCCTTGAGCAACTGGGTCAAAATAGGAATCTTATCAGAAACTTTTCCGTTTATGTTCCATGATAGAATCGAAATTGAACGCAGGATTATTTCGAAATCTGTTTTAGCAGAGACTGAGCTAAGGGACACTTGTACCTATAGCAGGGATCATCAGTAGACTTACGTAGTGCACATTTTTTCGGTCTATAACAGGGATCATTTTAGAACTAGAGTGTCCTTTTTCGCTGCAAACTGAACAAGTACAAGATTTCTTGCACAAAAGAACATACAATTGCAAGCAGAAATATATGTAAAACACAAAAACACGTCAACCTGTCCTACCATTTTTTTTCCACAATCATTTATAATCATTTTGGATAACTTAAAATTTCTTCAATAGGATAACTTAAAATTTCACCTTAAAAAATAATCAAGCATCAGTCCCCAATGACGAAATGTGGATGACCCACCTCAGTACTGGAAGGAAAATGGAAGTTAATTTCCAATCAATGTGTCAGTCTCAACCAATTAGCTTGGTCGAACTTAAATGAATTTATATAATGGACGATAGCAGAACATTGAACAGCTTTTCGAAGAGCATGCATAGCAATTCAACGTAATCTTGTATGATTCGAATATGTTTCTCAATTATAATTGAACTAAAATGAAAACATTATGACGTTAGAAACTTTTAACTAAAACAGTGAACGTTTAGAAATTTTCCTTAGGGGTATTCTCATTGAATTTCCTTTCTTTTAAGATCGTGGCAACGCGTGACGGGTAAGCTGGTATACAAAGGAAGTCCAAATATTAGTATGTGTAAAAAAAGGTATTTTTCAAAATAGTGTGGAGGGACGAAAAATCTAGGGGTCAACTGGTCGAAAAAAATTCCTTCAGTCAAACTTGGAAGTCTATTCTAACTGCGGGATGTGGCTATAATTCAAGACATTATTATTTGAATATAATAATCCCCTGCCCCCCTCCTCTGGACACCACTTTCATAGGATACCGCCTCTGCTTTAAATTTAAAAAAAATAACTTTTTGGCATCCCTGCTTTCAATAAAAAAAAAAAAAAAAAATCAGTGCTATCACTTAAATGTAATAACTCCCTATGCCCCCCTCTGGATACCATCTTGATAGGATACCGTCTCTGCTTTAAATTAAAAAAAAGCTGTTTGGCATTCCTGCTTTCAATAAAAAAAATTCAAAATATTATCATTTAAATATAATACTTCCCTAACCCCCCCCTGGATACCATGCACCTTGATAGGGTACCTTCTCTGCTTTAAATTTAAAAAATAATTAAATTTTTGGCATCCCTGCTTTAAAAAAATAAATAAACTTGACATACTACCATTTAAATATAATTTATCCCTATCGCCCCCCCCCCTCTGGATACCACCTTGATAGAATACCGTCTCCACTTTAATTAAAAAAAAAAACAAATTGGCATCCCTGTTTTCAATAAAAAAATATCAAGGTACTATCACTTAAATATAATAACTCCCTATGCCCCCCCCCCCTATGGATACCATCATCTTGATAGGATACCGTCTCTGCTTTAAATAAAAAAAAAATAATTAACTTATAGGCATCCCTGCTTTAAAAAAAAATTCGAGGTATTATCATTTAAATATGATAGCTCCCATCCCCCCCTCTGGATACCACCTTGATAGGATGCCGTCTCTGCTTTAAATTAAAAAAAAATAACTTTTTTGCATCCCTGCTTTCATTAAAAAAAATTTCGAGATATTATCATTTAAATGTAATACCTCCCTAACCCCCCCCCCTCTGGATACTACCTTGCTAGGATACCGTCTCAGCTTTACATTAAAAAAAAATAATTTATTTAATAATTAACTAGATCACTATATGGTTCAAACAAACACGCGAAATAGTGTTAAACAGCTTAGTGTTCCTTGAAAAAAAAAAATTGAGGGTATGAGTAAAGGGGTACGAAGACAACAACAAAAAAGCCGAAATTATTCAGATATACCTCAAACTATTGGAAAAATGAGTCAGAGATCCGTTTATACAAATTATAATCCTTTGTTCAAAATCCAAAAAGAGGTGTCATAGGATTATTTTTTTCAAATTAAGTCATATTTAGGATCACAGAAAGTTAAATGTGGCTACCATGAAAGGAAACTATTAATCAATACATGAGTGATAAATGCAATGAAGAGTAAACCCCGGCACCGCGCCGGCGGATCGACCGAACGCCGCCGACAAGAGGCCCGGTTAAACGCCGCCGAAGTGTCGCAACGCCGCCGGCGCTCCGCAGGCGCGCCGCTGCTTGCAACGGCGGCGGCGTTCGGTCGACTTTAAATTAATTTTGCGGCAATTCTTTATTGCGTCAACCGCAAAGTCGGAGCTTTTCCTTCTCGTGTGGTTTAGTATTTCGATTTTCCTGATTAGAAATCAAGCAGGGCTTGCACTATCCCCAAATTTTCGAGTATTTCCCCGAAAATCTATGCGTCACCCCGAAAAAAAGTTTGGTTCCCCGAATCCCCGAAAATCACGCAATCACGGTGCCACCCCTAGCGATTTATCACCAGTGACTTTCCCTGCCAAATATTACTTTGCATACCATAATTCTTCACTACTCTCTGGTTCGTTAGTTTTCGTCTCTTGCTACTTTGCATAAAAAACCAGACAGATGCAATATGCAATTGCACTGCAAATATTGCAATATACACAGTTCTTCATATGTTGACAAAAAACAGTACGGTATCGTCGTTATGAAATGAGTTAAATCATTTCGAATCCATTTTCCCACTTGCAATTCCTTACATCATTCGTAGTCAAGAATTTTATTTTCATGTTGAATAGAATTATATAACGCAACGTTCACTACAGTTTGATTTTGAAATTGATAGCAGAAAGATCGTTTCTACAGCTTAATTGTAAGTTTGCAGAATTTTTTTTTCTTTTGCTGTTTTTAGATAAGAATTTCTTAATGTTTAATACTCAATTGTTGAATGCCTGATAGATTAAAGAAAATACAATCTTCTGTCTTAAAATATTTTACCCCCACCCCCACCCCAAAAAAAAACCTTCTATCGAGACAAAATTTAGCTATAGACTAAGCTATGTACACGGTTGGGGAATTAAAGATTGAAACGGAAGTTACCCCAAAAATATGATTCATAAAAATATTGTAAATTATTGCCTATAGGGGGGGGGGTGGGGGCTATCGTTTTTAAATGATAATACCTCATTTTTTTATATTGAAAGTAGGGATGCCAAAAAGATATTTATTTTTTTCATTTAAAGCGGAGATGGAAAAAAATACTATCAAATTCCCTAAGAAACCATTGACATATTTTGATAGACCCAGAGCCCCCATTGAGACTTGTTCATTGTCTTGGGTATTTTGCAATTTCTCATAGGCTACTGGCCTAATTTGGCTTATGTGTGAGCTCCCTTTTAATTAGATTCTTTGGATCTTATTGAATGCCACGGCGAATCTATGACTCAGTTTTCCAATAGTTTGAGGTATATCTGAATAATTTCGCATTTTTTGTTGTTGTCTTCGTACCCCTTTACTCATACCCTCATTTTTTTTTCAAGGAACACTAAAGCTGTTTAACGTTATTTCGCGTGTTTGTTTGAACCTAGTTAATTATTAAATAAATTATTTTTTTTTTAATGTAAAGCTTAGACGGTATCCTAGCATGGTGGTATCTAGAGGGGGGGGGGGCTAGGGAGGTATTACATTTAAATGATAATATCTCGAAATTTTTTTTAATGAAAGCAGGGATGCAAAAAAGTTAATTTTTTTTTAATTTAAAGCAGAGACGGCATCCTATCAAGGTGGTATCCAGAGGGGGGGGGAGCTATCATATTTAAATGATAATACCTCGAATTTTTTTTTGAAAGCAGGAATGCCAATAAGTTAATTATTTTTTTTATTTAAAGCAGAGACGGTATCCTATCAAGATGATGGTATCCATAGGGGGGGCATAGGGAGTTATTATATTTAAGTGATAGTACCTTGATATTTTTTTATTGAAAGCAGGGATGCCAAAAAATTATTTTTTTTAAATTAAAGTGGAGACGGTATTCTGTCAAGGTGGTATCCAGAGGGGGGGGGGGGCGATAGGGAGATATTATATTTAAATGGTAGTATGTCAAATTTATTTATTTTTTAAAGCAGGGATGCCAAAAAGTTAATTATTTTTTAAATTTAAAGCAGAGAAGGTACCCTATAAAGGTGCATGGTATCCAGGGGGGGGGCTAGGGAAGTATTATATTTAAATGATAATATCTTGAATTTTTTTATTGAAAGCAGGGATGCCAAAAAGTTTGTTCTTTTAATTTAAAGCAGAGACGGTATCCTATCAAGATGGTATCCAGAGAGGGGGGGCATAGGGAGTTATTATATTTGAGTGATAGTACTTTGATTTGTTTTTCTTTATTGAAAGCGGGATGCCAAAAAGTTTTTTTTTTCAATTTAAAGCAGAGACGGTACCCTATCAAGGTGGTGTCCAGGGGGGGGGGGAGCTATCATATTTAAATGATAATACCTCGAATTTTTTTTGAAAGCAGGAATGCCAATAACTTAATTATTTTTTTTATTTAAAGCAGAGACGGTATCCTATCAAGATGATGGTATCCATAGAGGGGGGGGCATAGGGAGTTATTATATTTAAGTGATAGTACCTTGATATTTTTTTATTGAAAGCAGGTATTCTGTCAAGGTGGTATTCTGTCAGAGACGGTATTCTGTCAAGGTGGTATCCAGAGGGGGGGGGGGGGGGCGATAGGGAGATATTATATTTAAATGGTAATATGTCAAATTTATTTATTTTTTAAAGCAGGGATGCCAAAAAGTTAATTATTTTTTAAATTTAAAGCAGAGAAGGTACCCTATAAAGGTGCATGGTATCCAGGGGGGGGGCTAGGGAAGTATTATATTTAAATGATAATATCTTGAATTTTTTTATTGAAAGCAGGGATGCCAAAAAGTTTGTTCTTTTAATTTAAAGCAGAGACGGTATCCTATCAAGATGGTATCCAGAGGGGGGGGCATAGGGAGTTATTATATTTAAGTGATAGTACTTTGATTTTTTTTTTCTTTATTGAAAGCGGGGATGCCAAAAAGTTTTTTTTTCAATTTAAAGCAGAGACGGTATCCTATCAAGGTGGTGTCCAGAGGGGGGGGGGGTCAGGGAATTATTAACTTCAAATAATAATATCTTGAATTTTCTTATTGAAAGCAGCCTTAGCACACAAAGTGGATAACTTAATTTTTATTCATAACAATTATAGCCACATCCCGCAATTAGAATAGACTTCCAAGTTTGACTGAAGGAATTTTTTTCGACCAGTTGACCCCTAGATTTTTTGTCCCTCCGCACTATTTTGAAAAATAGCTTTTTTTTACACATACTAATATTTATACCAGCTTACCCGTCACGCGTTGCCACGGTCTTAAAAGAAAGGAAATTCAATGAGAATACCCCTAAGGAAAATTTCTAAACGTTCACTGTTTTAGTTAAAAGTTTCTAACGTCATAATGTTTTCATTTTAGTTTAATTATAATTGAGAAACATATTCGAATCATACAAGATTACATTGAATTGCTATGCATGCTCTTCGAAAAGCTGTTCAATTTTCTGATATCGTCCATTACATAAAATCATTTAGGTTCGACCAAGCTAATTGGTTGAGACTGACATTGAATGGAAATTAACTTTCATTTTCTTTCCAGTACTGAGGTGGGTCATCCACATTTCGTCATTGGGAACTGATGCTTGATTATTTTTTAAGGTGAAATTTTAAGTTATCCTATTCAAAATGATTGTGGAAAAAATTGCTAGGACAGGTTGATGTGTTTTTGTGTTTTACATATATTTCTGCTTGCAATTGTATGTTCTTTTGTGCATTGTAAACATTGTATAATGTTTTATGTATGGTATATTCTGACAGTTGGATAATGTTTTGAAATATGAATCAACACATGTAAATTAAAGAAGGAAGAAGCCAAGCAAAAATACTCAGTACAACATCTTTGTCCAACCCCTATGATAATTTAAAAATTAACAAGATTTTCGTGAGTTGTACTTGATATATTTTTTTTTAATTGTTACTAAAACCCATTTTTAATACGAGGAAGGCTTTTTAGGAATCTAAAAGAGCAAAAAAAACGATCAACATCAAAGTCGCCCATTTCAACTGTTTTAAAGGTGACAAAGCAGATATTGGCAAAGGGCATTATGAAAAAATTAAGCTTCTAAGTTCAAACTTATGTTCAAAGTTTTTACCCAGATAACTGACGAATTTTGTGATACGGTATTTGAAGTTTTGTATGCAGTAATGCTCGATGAAAAAAAACTGCTAATTTTGATAATTGTTTATGTTAAGAATACATAGCTAATATATATTTCAACTATTATGCAAGGGTTGTGAAACGCCACAGCCATTTCGTTTCTACCGGATTTTTACTTCTCTTGATGAATAACAAAGAAGAACAGTTTCCAGCCAGCGACTTGTGAAATTTTGAACTCATGAATAGGCTCGAATCTGTTGTAAATTTAAGCTGTGATTTGAGAAAGACTGATGAAAACAGTAATTTTTGCGGTCAACATTGATCGCGCCGGCGTCGCACCGCTGACGTCTTTCCGGAGGCGTGGCGCGCTGTTTTTGGCCCCGCCTTTGCCGGTCTTCCCTCATCGGCGCGGCGCCGGGGTCTGATGAAGAGCATTATTTGAGCCTTATTGAAAGACAGCTTTCGGATACTATATTTTTTTTCTAAAATTCTTATGAACTTTCAGACTATAGCCTCATTTACCGTTCCTGCATTCACAAGACGATGGACACGTTTTGCAATTTCCGTGTCCGGGAACAACATCACCCTCTATTTCAACTGTAGGGAGCACGAAACGATAGTTGCGAACCGCCGAGAGACGGAGCTAACTTTCAGCTCAGCATCAACTTTATATATAGCACAAGGAGGGCCAGCTGTTAGAAGACCTTTTATGGTAAGCAGCTGTTTCTATTATGCAACTTGGCTGTGATAATTCAAAACACGTTATGTGAAAATTCTTGTGAAACTTATATTTACAGCCCATGCCTTCAAACCAAGCAAACCTGACCAGTCATTTCACTAAATTTTCTAAGCTGATTAATTGTAATTAGTTATTAAATTAATTTCTCTTGGTTTTCAAGATATTTAGAAGTTTCTGTTTTTTCCGATTTTATTATATTCTCTTATTCATTGTCGGAATGTTTAGAGAATGTGTCATTCCGTACTAACTTTCATTTTTTATGTCTTAGATGTCTAGGATAAGCCTTCCTTTTACAAAGATCTGATTCTTAATAACGATCAAAGATCGAAACGTATTTACTAGTTTTTCTATTTTCGAATTAAATCTATTTTGTGTACATAGTTTCAGTTGATTGCCACAGTTGATCTTGGAGAATAGGAAAAATTCCCGATTCAAAGGTAGCTTCTTACCCACAACTGGAATTTGTTTTTTGGTTGGATATCATACAAGTGGGACCAAAGGCGGGGGGGTGTATTCACCCTATATTTTTTACCTCCTCTCCTAGATTTTGAAAAATACCTTTTTGGGGGATTTTCATTGTAGACTACCTTACTTTGGTATTTTCATTAAAAAAAAAAATCGGAAAACAACTAAATTGCCCCCTTTCTAGATTTTGAAAAATACAAAGACATTGGAAGAACTACTGTTTCAACCTGATACTGTTTCCATACAGTAGCGAAATACTTTAACCCCAACGGCTCAACTAATTGCTTTCTGAAAAATAAGAAACATGCTCAATTTTCTAACAAAAAACCTTGGTCCTTCGTAAAATTATTTTACTTTCAGATCGTTTAATTTAAAAAAAAATATGATTGCAACAAATAAATTTCAAGTGGAACTAGCTAGCATCAGTGGGACTAATTTTGAGCTGCTAGTTTTTGATCCCCAAAATTTCTTCGCCACATACTTCTACAATTAAGAAAACTATTAAAACCCCATGATCCCTTTAGAACTCTATGATGTACCATCATTTGTTCTATTTTATTTTATGCACCTGCCCTAGAAAATATTTTTGACACTTTTGCAAATTCAAAAAAACTTAAGTTTTGTCACTGTCCTCTTTAATGCACAAAAAAAAACTGTCAAATGCTTCGACAAAAAAGTAAAAAATCAAAGATTTCTCTAACTTGAAATAGCATCAGTTAGACTGTGCTTCGGTACAAACTTCCTCCGACCGCAAAACATCTTTTCCGTATGCATTTATAAATAGGAAAAACAAATATTAATATAGCTGCTTTCATTTACCGTCACTACCATTAAATAAAATTTTTTTATCGTGACACAAAGCCGTTTAAGGTCAACACGGCGCAAACCCATCTCAGTATCCTGGATGATCGGCCCTCTTTGAGTCATTTAAATGTGTGATTCTTTATTCACAAATCTTCTTTCCCATATGATTTTGACGAAAAAAGAATAAAATTTCGAGATTTCCCAATTCAGCTAATTTTCAAGCTTCAGGAAGTAGTACGAAAAATTCAGTATGCATTTCTCTAATTCACAAAAATTCCTTTTTGCTGGATACTATGGTCATATAAAATTCAAAAACATAAAGCTAAAAATATAGATTCATTCATACTTTAATTTAAAAGCTGACCAATTAATCAATAAGAGAGTTTTTGGATTAAAAATACTGCTGCAGGTGGTAAGTTATAAAAATATACATATAAATTATATTTATATAATTGCTTCAATTTCAAAAATAAAATTTTTCTTCCTCTTAATGTTATATTTTCTGACAGAGATTAAACAATCTCCCGGTTGAGGAGCTATTGTAAGTTTCTGGTTAATAGTACTATCAGTGTGTCTAAATTCATTGGGTGGGTGTGTACCATACCTTTTCTTGAAATGATATATTGCGTTCATAGGATTTATTTATTTTGTCTTCAGGTATTTACCATTGAATAGACAAGCGCTGTGAAGACTTCAAATACGCCCATTGTTTGAGGCAAGATGATGTGTTGATTAGCTAGGAATTGTAAATAATCCTTAAGTTGTTTATGACTACAAAAAAGGAGATTGTATTTTTGTTTTATTTGACTACTCATGCCATCTACATTGCCTGTTTTGTAGAAATACGTTAATTATTAAAGATGGTTAAAGGCTTTTTTGCAGCGCCAAAACTGTTTGTTAATAATGCTATCTAATAGTTTTTTTTGGGATCGCAGAATCGTTAACTGCTAAAAATTATTTGCCTCCAATTCGCAGAAACATAATAATTGGGCGGGAAACCCAAAACACTTGAGCGTGGGAATAAGTCTTAAAAATTTAGTTACCCTAGTGCAATGATAATGGGCGGATCTTCAGTACTGGGGGGGGGGGGGGTGTGAATTCAGTCCATTCTACGGTAGCAAAGATTTCTGGACAAAATAAAGCAAATTGCTCAAGCCTATTTTCGTTTTGTATGGCATAGTGGATTTGACCTTGGCTTTGTAATATCGGCTGTAGCAACATACCGCAGTGCCTATGCAGGGACCTTAGTAGTCAATAAGCGTCGTTAACCAGACTAGCCTTGAAAATTTCAGGGATTGTTTTTGACCAAGAGGATCTCAAGGCAACAAAGAAAGTTGTTGACAACGCATTGGTCAACTCGGAATAGACAAAAAAGTATTTCTCTCCAATTGTTTTGGATCAGGTTTTGTCTCTAGTGTGTTGAAAAGTGTTATCAACAGATATTATCAATCTTGAAATCTCAATCTTGAATGTTATAAGTATAGGAACTAGTCCTCCTGATTTGCTACGTAATCCACTTTTTGAATATTACACTTGAAACTCACCAACAATTTTCGTCAACAGTGATTCTATTTCCTAGAGAAATTTGTAACTAGTTGGAGGAAAACGCAATTGTTGGGAAAAGTGCTTTCTAACAGTTTTTGTTCGGGCGGCGGAAAAAAAAAACAAAAATCCACGCTTTAACGATGCAAAAAAAACTGTTTACTTAAGAACAAAAGCTACTTTATGGGTGCTTATAGGAAGGTTTATCGATAAAGCCTGAAAGATCATGTAAAAAACAAAAAAACAACGGCATTTTAGCTAATGAAAATATAAAAAAAAAACTCTAAGAGCTTAGTGATTTACTTTTTGACTTACTTTTGACTTATGTCTCCTGCCGGGCGCTGCTCGGCGTAGAGAGTGACGTCTGCCTCCTCCATCCACTTCGGTCCATGGCAAGTGTTTGCACATCGCTCAACCTGATATTTGCCATCGTCAGGATCTCGGACAGACTGTCAGACCATCGTTTCTTTGGTCGGCCGCGAGGTCGCTTCCAACCGGCTTTGACAGGGTCGAAGTCATGGATCGTTTTCGCAGGTATGTGTGGAGGCATTCGAAGTAGGTGTCCGAACCATCGTAGTGTTCGCTCGGCTGCTTGGGTCGAAAACCGAGACTGCTTGGTGAGCAGCAGCAGCTTCTCATTGCTGACGAAGTCGAACCATCGTAGACCTTCGATCCTCCTCAGGCTCTTCGACTGAAAGACATCAATTGCCTTGAGGGTTGCGGCTGAAGCTTGCCACGTCTCAGCTCCATAGAGCATCACAGAGCCGACGAGGGCGTTGAAAACCCGCAGCTTCGTTGTGCGACTCATGTTTGGTTTTCGCCAGAGATGACGGTTAATTGAGATTTTATGAAATTTAGGCAAATAAAAAGATGAAATTATGTAAAGGACTTAAAAATGCCCCATAAATTTAGGAGAAAGCTGTAAGCCCTGTTGCAAACATAAATAAGGTAATAATGAAAGGCCTTGTAAAATAGTAGAGGAAAATTTATTCCAGGAAAAAGTTTGAGCTAAAAAAAATATTTTTTTCAGTATAAAGCTTCTCACGGGTTTTTGGCGCTTTTTGGGAAGTAAATGCACGGTTGACTAAAAAAAAAAAATTAAATCTATAAATGATATTCTGCAGCATTTCGATTTAAGATAGACATAGAAGCCTCTTCAACGTGTGTACTTGTAACGATATCTTGCGGTTTCTAAAACGATGTGCAAAAATATACTGAAAAATAATGGATCCTGTTGTTTAATCAATCCACCAATGAATGAATTTACTGTGCTAAAAGAGTTATAAAATAATAATTAAGACAAGAAGACTAAACGCTTACGGAAGCTTACGTTTAAGGGGAAAAGCTAAACAGAACTAAAAAAGAAGGGATTCTAAATAACGTGTTTAACCTTATTGGTTAATAATTTGGTTTGTTTATCCAATAAATGCGTACAACACAGCATTGCTCAGATGCTATACTTTGAGTTTCATTGATAATCAATTCGTTTAACGGAGGCAACTTTCTGACCATGTTTGCAGTGCAATAGTGGGAGGAAAACGGTAGGTAAATAATACAGAAGGCAGCAGCCTAAAGGGGGGAGGGCTGATAAGCTCCGAACTGCTAAAAGTAAGAGTAAGTTCTTGGTACATGATTTACAGAATGGGAGTCACATAGCTCCGGACGTGAAAACAATCTATCAGCACACTTTGGTTTCTTTTTCTTAGTTTTTTTTTTAGTTTATTAGTTTAGTTTTTTTTTATGTCCTTTAGTTTTTGAAAGATCAGCATTATAAATAAAATTCGATTATTCTGGTAAATTAAAAACCAGAACTTTATTTTTTTGGAAACGGAACTCTATTAGGGAAACCCAAAGGGATTACCCTATAGTTGGATGGTTGTTGGGAAAGTAGGAATGCCTTGAAAAAGTTCCTCATTAGGACGATCAGACCTTTCTTCCATTGTATGTATCGCATAGACTAAGACATAAGAATATATACATGTTTGAAATATAAAAGATGTATCAATGTTCTAACATTATGTATAATATAGCAAATTAACTAATACTATGGTATAGCTAAAGTAAAAAATATCATAGCTTATCCCGACTTAAAGTCTACCTACTTATGAGAGTGAAATGTATCAGTTCAAATAATAGACGCAAACCTAAACTATTTTGTTACGTGCAGTTTTTGCAGTGCAATAATGGACGCACATAAGGAAACGGGCCTAAAGGAAAGGGGGGGGGGGTCTTGGATATTTTCAAGGAATATTTTGTGAAAGCTAACCTTTCACTTTTGGAAAACTGGTAAGCTCCAGGCTTCACTTCGCTTTTTAATTGAACAAAATACATGTTTGCCATTGATTAATTTATGCCAATAGCAGCTGGTTTTGTATTAAATCAGGAGTTAAGCAGGGTTGTGATCTATCCCCCTTTATATGGATTATTTTGATGGACTTTGTTTTAAGGAGCACAGGAAAGGCAATGGGAGACCACGGAATCAAATGGGGAGAAAAAAGTCTCCTGGACTTGGATTATGCTGATGATTTAAGCATCCTAGATGAAAGTGTGAGCAAAATGAATGAAGTTTTAGAGGTTTTGCGAGTTCAGGGTGCTAGTATTGGTTTGAAAATTAATGTTAGGAAGACCAAGTCACTAAGGCTAGGAATAAGTGAAGATGAAAAGGTGACGTTGGGTAATGAAAAGATTGATCAGGTGGGCAGTTTCACTTACCTTGGTAGTATTATTAGTAAAGATGGTGGGAGCAGTGAAGATGTTAAAAATAGAATAGCCAAGGCTCAGGGTGTTTTTTCACAGTTAAAAAAAGTCTGGAAGAATAGGAAGATAAGTCTGCAAACCAAGATTAGAATCTTAGAAGCTACAGTGATGACAGTGGTCAAATATGGCTCTGAAGCATGGACGCTCCGAAAAGCGGATGAAGATTTGCTAGATGTTTTCCAGAGAAATTGCTTAAGGATTGTTCTGGGTACCCGGCTGACTGACCATATTTCAAACAATAGGCTATACGAAAAATGTGGTTCAATACCGCTTTCTAGGTCTATAATGAAAGAAAGGTTGAGGTGGTTAGGGCATGTTGTTCGGATGAAGGATGACAGATTGCCGAAGATTGTTCTTTTCGGCCAACCATCTAGGGCTAAACGGAAAGCAGGTCGTCCCCGTCTGGGTTGGGAGGACGTCATAAAGAAAGATTTAAAGGAAATGGGAACTTCGTGGGCGGGTGTAAAAAGGGAGGCTTTGAATAGATTGGGGTGGAGGAGGAGCGTGCGTAGCTGTGTTGGCCTCAGGCGGCTTGGTGCTGCGATGAGTTGTTAGTAGTAGTAGTAGTAGTAATTCTGAAGAAAAACGGAACAAGTGAATCTTCAAAGCTCTAAAATAATCAATTCACAAAAAATGTTTTGTAGTCGAAATGAACAAAATGGGCGTCATTGAGGCGTCTTGGACTGAATGGGATGTCTTATTGTTGTTAACGTTTTTTCAAACTTTCCTTTGTATTGAGGAATTTTGCCTAGTAATAACCTGATGTGATTTTTTTGCAAAATTGTATTAATATTTGTTTTATTGCATATTTATAAGTTCTTAATGAGTTTGACAAATTTGAAGATTCTTGGACAAATGTTTAGCCACATTTACGGACTGTTTCAAATCCCTATGCACCAGCAAGTTTTGAATGTACAGGCACCCAGTTTATGGGATCATTACTTCTGAGGGAGGGGAGAGGATATAAAAAAATAAGGGGTGTGCATGGGTATATAAAATAAATGTAAAACACTGTGAATACTGAGGTTTTTAGGAAACCAGCACTTAACCCCTCTCCTTTGTGAACATGCGTGTATTCCCCCCTGATCGGTCTCGCTGTTTACTATATTTCCTGAAATCATAGACCCATTGTGTGAATCAGATAAAACATCAAACACATTTCGAAAAAAAATTCTGAAAAACTTCTATCCTTTTTTTTTATATACAATGACTGCTATCCATTGTATGCATTTTTTTAAATTACTAACTTTAGCATACATTTTTAAAATCCGTACACCACATTACTAAAACCATCCTATTAACTTTATTCTTATATTTGCACGTAGCCAAAACATTAAAGGGGTGTGGAGGGTAATCGAGGAGTTTTTCAGGAGTGGCTTAAATACTCTAAAAGTGCATTTTTAGGTTTCATAAGCTAGAGCTCCTTTGGGAGGGGGCATTTTGAAAGGCGCATTTCTTATAAAGCATAAAAATTGGCAGATTATGAGCAATTCTCACCTGAAGCAGTAATTAGTAACATGTGATTAGTAAAACTAAAGCCCCAAAGAAGGAATTTCTTCGTTTCTGTGTTTTAGTATTTCTACTACCTCTGAGTGAAAAACATTTCTTATAG
This sequence comes from Artemia sinica, assembly GCA_027921565.1. NCBI lineage: Eukaryota > Metazoa > Arthropoda > Branchiopoda > Anostraca > Artemiidae > Artemia > Artemia sinica. The sequence goes on along the minus strand of CM051264.1, from coordinate 22,614,103 downwards.
TCTATAAAATACTTAGAAAATTAAAAAAAAAATCCAAGCCCTTAAGATATCCCAAAGTGAAATAAATCGATAAGCTTGTTCTTATGTAGATATCACATGTTTTGCTAAAGAGCTACAGGGCAATGCAAATTTCATAAACAGTAATAACAAAAATAAACCGATGATGTAGAGTTGTGTATTTAATTCAATGATAAGCAACCTTCCTTATATGAATATGGAAAACATATCCAAAGATTAAATATGGAGAGTAAACACAAGGCAAACTCAAAAGAGTCTAAAGCCGGTTAAATGCAAATTTAGTTTATGACTTGTATTTTTCTTCAATTATATTTGGCACTGTTTAAGATGCAATTTAGGACTTGGATCTGAATTCAAATTGGTTGCAACTTGTTTGCAATAATGTTGCGGTACCACATATTTGAAAACACACAGCATGACAAAATGAATACCGTATGTCATAAAAAAAATAAAAAATAACTAAAAAAGGTTAATGAGTAGGCTAGAGAGTACTCGAGACTGAAAGTTTAAACTAATATGCATTACGGCGATCCAGTAAAGTTTTTAGATTCAATTCTGATTGATTTACGAGGCATGTTTTTTAAGTAAGTACCGTTTTGGAATTAAAAAAAGACGTGCAAAGATATCGCAATAATTTATTTTTACATGAAAGCTTGTACCTTAATCTACTTTTCTACATAATTTCCGTGAATATCGAGGCACTTGTCATAACGTGGCACCGGTTTTTGAATACCCTCCTCATAAAATTCTGCCGCCTGACTTGTTCACCACTGTATGACAACTGTTTTGACTTCGTTATCGTCTTGAAGACGCTAACCACCCAGGTGTTTCTTCAAGTGCAGGAACACATGGTAGTCGCTGGGCGCCAGATCAGGGCTGTATGGAGAATGATCTAGTTTTGCACTTAAAAGATTTGATGAGATCTTTGGTCCGATTAGCCACATGTGGACGGGCATTGTCATGCAGCAAAACGATACTCTTACTCAACTTGCCACGTCTTTTGTTCTGGATTGAACGACGCAGATTGTTCAATGTCTCACAATAAGACGCTGCATTGATTGTATCATTACGAGGTAGAAACTCCACTAGCAATACTCCTTTTTTGTCCCAAAAAACTGTGCACAGGATTTTCCGGGCAGAAATTGTTTGCTTAAACTTCACTTTTTTGGGTGATGATGAATGTCGCCATTCCATGGATTGTTGTTTTGATTCTGGCGTGACAGCCACCCATGTTTCGTCACCAGTAACAATTTGGTCTAAAAAATCTTCACCTTCATTGTGGTACCGCTCAAGGAAAGTCAATGCACCGCCTAAACGTTGGGTTTTGTGCAAATCCGTCAACATTTTTGGAACCCAAGGTGAACACAATTTCCGGTAATCCAAGTTCTCAGTCACAATGCAATGCAAGACACTACGAGAACATTGAGGAAACCAGTCGCATATTGATGAAATTGTAAAGCGTCTGTTTTCTCTCACCTTTTCTTCCACTTTCTGCACCAAATCTTCATTAAAGAGACTCATCATTAAAGACCGAAGGACGTCCACTCCGTTCTTCATCATGCACATTTGTGCGGCCATCTTTAAATGCTCTCACCCATTTCCTTACCATTCCATCACTCATAATGTTTTGTCCGTAAACTTGACAGATCTCACGACGAATATCGATCGGTTTTACGCCTTTAGCACTAAGAAATCGAATAACAGCCCGTACTTTAGATTCGGCGGGACTCACGATTGTCGGAGGCATCTTAAACACTCAGTAAACAACGTATACAATGAAGAATCAGACTGTAATGGCGTCAGTGCGTAGACAAGAGATGTAGATAACCAGCGCGCATGCACAGAACGCCAACCGTAGCGCCGCGGCGGCGGAATTGCTAAACGGTACTTACTTAAAAAAACATGCCTCGTAACTTTGAAAATGTAGCGGTAATTGCTTTTTTGTAGAAGAAGCTATTTTCTGCTTTGAAAATATTAGTATCCCATCCTTTAGTTTTATATCTTTCAATAAACTTCATAATTCCAGTATACACAATTGTATTTGCATCTGATACAGGTACACCCGGCAAGGGATGGTGGTCCCCAGGGGCGTAATTTGCTATGGGAAAGGGGGCAACAGTCCCTCCCAGACCTAGTCTTTACACCCCCTCCCCAGCCCCCCCTCCTGCTGAAATTTAGTTTCTTCAAAGATCTTGTTAAAACTAAAATAAGCCTGCATAATTCAAGCATCCTCAGAACGGGTCCGTTTTCTTTAGTATATTTTTACTTTTATGGTACTATTTGGCTCATTTATGAGTTTTTACTGTCATTTTTACTTGATTTGGAAAACTTGGCTCCAGCTTTGCCCCACCCCCCAGAAATTATGCCACTGGTGGTTTATATATTTTCAGTTATTATCATAGAATTCACCTGATTTTGGTAGTTTTGGAAAATATCTCCTCTCTTCTTAAACTTCTGGAAGAAATACGTGTATACGTGCCTGATGTGAGCCACAAGAACTAAACCAGCCCGATTTTTAAATTAGTTTCATTTTTGAAAGTTATGTGGTAGTTCAGATGCAGATTAGAAATCCAGTCGCGAAATAACAGAAGTAAATGGTATGCATTTGAATTTTTGAAATGCTTATCAAATAAAATCTCTGGGTAGCCCATTGAGTGGGTCCATGTGTGCGGTCTTGTTTATTCAAAGTGAAAGAAATTATTTTGGCATGCTGATATTTTGGTGGATTGGAATTATAGCAAATTGAATTAGTAAATTTGCTTGGAGAAGAACTTGGCAAATTTATTAAAAGGTAGATCCTAGAGATCATACATATCTAGTGAAGGCTAACTTACAGTCAACCTGTAATATTTAAAATGAATTCAATTAATATTATATTGCGGTTAACCTTAACCCTATTAAAATGACAGAAGATACATATTTATTTATATATATAATAATATATACACACTAGCAGCAGAGCTTGTTAGACCAAAAGCATAAGAAAAAAAGCAGCCTGTACTCTTTTGGGATGATGGTAATGCATGTTTAAACCAGACGGTGTGATGAGAAGCACTTGCTTGGCTTCAGACTACATGTAACCGTTGTATAACGTCGCACAATTGTATTTAGAGCTGAAGTTTTGTGATTTGCAGGGAGTTACCGACATAAACGACAGGCAATTATATAGATATATAAGAAACTTAAACACTATTTGGTTTTATCAAAGAAAGAGAAAAACAAGACATATTTTCAACAGTTATGCATCAAAGATCTGTTATGGAATCCATAGGTTAAGGAAACGCTGACCAAACAGCATAGCCTTTTAAAACACCGTCTTTTAATTAATTTTATATGAGAGTTTAGTTTAACTAAAATGAGATATATTATTAATTGCTTAATTTCCTTTGTCGGTTTCTTTTTGACGCTTAATTAATTCCGATTTGGTTTGAATTTGGTCAGTTTGCAAGGTAAGCTTAGGAGCGAAAGGTGTCGTTAGTTAATTCTAGAATCACTTTTTATCTAAAGAATTTTCATCGAACTGTGTTTTGATCTCTTTTGGCTAATATTAAATAATAGTAATTTATTTATTACCCACTATGAACAAAAAGAATTGGAGTACATCAAGAACAAAAAAGCAAACTCGCACACTTAACAAGTATTTACATAAAACGACGTTAATTATAGTGCGCAGTAAGACCTGCAGATGACGACAGCTTTCCCGATTCCCGCAAGCACAGTCACTTTTTCCCATAGATCAGGGAGGCCGAACCGCGATATTTGATGCCGGTTCCGAAACCACGGAGGGAGGCACAAAAGGTACCGTAAAAATTTAAAATAATAAGTCCGGATAGATTTCAGATCTTTAGGCTTCAGAATTGGAAGAAAACCAGATAAAAAAAGAATAGAATGATCACAAAATGAAGAATATAATTTCACAAGCGCTTTTCTGTTGTACCTCCCTCTATTTGCAACAATTTTTGAATATCCTATCTTAATTTTTTTTTTTTTTTTGCATTAGAAACTGTCAGAGCCCGAAGTGTTTTGAGATTATTAGTAATGTGAAGACCAAGCCACCAAAAAGAAGAGACACAGGGAATAGAAACAAAACCACAGTTAAGAGGGAGACTCGCACTCGAATTAAATGAAGTATATTCGCGCTTATCAACGTTCAACATAAGCCCAATCCGTCTGAACTGATCTGAGATCCAGCTGACAGAATATGAGAGCCCAGCCCTAGAACGACTGACAAGGAGAACATCGTCCGCATAAGCGAGATACGAGACATCAATTCCATCAGAAATGAAAGTCGAAGGCAAAGATGAAAGGATAGGAGCAATACATAACTTAAAATAGCTGGAGAAAGCACACCACACCCTTTGAATCATAAACTACTCCATTACATTTTACCCGAATAAAAGAGTTGGAATACCTGTACCGTAACAAAACAACAATAGAAAGGTTAATATTATTGGAAAAAAGTGAATAGAGTGCATATGCGTGGACTATACTATCGAAAGCTTGCGAAAGATCAAGAGCACAGATATGAAGAGGAGATTTATTATTAACAGATTGCAACAGGAGGGAAGCTAGAACACGATGGGCGTGCTGACATCCCAGCCTTTTTTGAAAGCCAAATTGGTTTTCACCAAAATTAACATTTTCTGAAATAAAAGGGAGAAGAATATATTCAAAAATTTTGCTAAGATTGCTCGAAACAGTAATTGGTCTATAAGAAATACACTCTGACAAAGTTTTTCACGCTTCAAAACCGAGGTGACTGTGCCACAGAGAAAACTGTCGGGAACCATAGAAGTAGATAAACACATCTGAAACAGTAGCTGATGGTGATCTATTAAAGTTGGACAAACTACTTTCAGATGATAAGAAGAAATTCCGTCTTGATCAACAGAGCTAGATTGCATCGTCTTAATAGCTTGACCAATATCAACAGTAGAAACTGGTCATACATTACTCTGAGAAATACGATTAGGCAAACATGACTCAAGAAGATTACTAAAAAGCTTTTCAACTTCCCCTTTTACCTTGCCGAAAATATCATTATAATACGACACCCAAGTATGAACTGCTATAGGACTTTCAGAAAACTCACTACTAAGCTTATCCGAATTCAGAACATGAGACCACTCCTTTTTCGACGCAGGAAAATCTAAACCAGATACCCTAGACCGCCGTAAACGTTTTTATATGCACGTTTGGTACTTTGCTTCAGATCGAAGACAACCCCTTGATTTGGCCGACCGCAAGACACTCATATTCGTAGCCAAAACTTAGCTTTATTCTTTACAACTTTTAACTCTGGGTCCAAAACACATTCTGGTTTTCTAGTTTTAACTTTAATCTTTTCTAGAGGAACAGCAGTCGCCTCTGCTTGTCTTAAGCACCAAATTATTTTATCATAATATTCATTTAGAGACTGCTTATCATCTGAGAAACGGCCAGTAACTTGAAGCAAATGGTAAGGAACTTTTATAGAACCCAATAACGCGGACAACGTAGTAATATAAAGTGCAAAATTAGCTCTACTACAGTTACTCCTGTAAAACCACTTAGAATTTTATGTAAATGGTCTAGTAGAACGGAAAGCGACTAGTGAAGCCGAGAACGAAATCGGGAGGTGGTCAGTATCACGATCGTCTTCATGAACAAGAAGAGTCGATACATTAATTTTTGGTGAGGAAACTACATGGTCAGTATTAGACAAACTTCCTGATTGGTGAATATATGAATAATCAACACTTTTCTCGACTATTTTATAAGCAGAAAAAGCATCAAGGAATATATCGGATCGAAATGACTGACTTGTAATATCTGTGTTGAATTCACCAACCACTATGAAATCATAACCAGTCGATACAACAGACGCAGGAATAGCCTTAAGCTTTGTTGAGGCTATACGCGTTTAAAGCGGGAATAGCTTTTTTGTTACACGTCAGATACACATTTATCAGCACAGTATTACCAAACCGAACCGCAAGGATGAATTTATCACTGTGAAAACACACTGGAGAGAGAAAATTCAGGTTATTCTTAACAATGCACGCGAGGCCTCCAGAAGGTCTACCAAAAGTGACCTCAGCATTAGTTGTAAAAACGAAATGATTACGACTTCTTCTTAACACGTTAATACTAGTAGAAGTCAGGAGGTGTTCTTGAAGGCATACTATGTCAAACCGGTCACACAATTCATCAATCTTATGCTCCTTTAAACGAGTACCATTTATATTAATCGAAACAGGCACAATCCTTTCTTCTTGGCAATGATATCCCTCAACACTTTGCATCTAAGACTCAGGAGGCATGATTTTCACCCCAATTGGCACATCTTGCATCAAGCTGGCAGGGAGAATCCTTGGTGGAAATATGAGGGCCCGCACAGCGTGCACATTTCACAACCAAACTTGTACAATCAACTAGTCTATGGTCTGGCGAGCGGCATTTGAGACAGCACCGAGGTGCCAACAGACATTCTTTTAAAGATAAGTATTCATATCAAAGTTTAACACCATTTTGCAAAGCTTTGGCTTTTGACATGGAGTCAAAAAACTCAAGCTTAACCGTGCCAGCGTCACCGAGCCGCATAGCTTCCACCACACCTGGATATCCTTGAAAGAATGAGAGGTCTAATTCCTTCGATATTCCTCTGACTATCCCAAAAAACCGCTTAGTGATCACCTTGGACGGAGATTCTGCTAAAATCACTGAAATTGAGTCTTTGAATTCTTCAGCAGGCAGATTTTTCAACATTAATTAGCCAATTGTCACCTCGCAAACTCAGCTTGGTAACTGCATCGTGACAGTTTACTTTATCGAGCACTTCTTTGCGTTTTATCGGATCATTTAGTGTTTGCGGCACTTTAGAGACAACAACAGTGGTGTGAGAGTCAGTTGACGACGTCGCACGGGCAGGTAGTGGTGGAAAGTGGTTATCATACGAATCGAACTTACTGGAAACAGTCTTTAGGAAGTGTTCCATTCTATGCAATTTTGCGTTCAAACTCAAATAAACCAAAGCAGTGATGACAGGTACATCATTTGGAGAACGAATTACAAACATCGGTAGGTCTATGTCTTCATCGTCACATTTCACGAATATGCTTAACATATCCTTCAGATGGCTTTCCAAAGCCTTTGGCCCCTGTCTTCTCGGAAGCTCAGTCCCAGGTACGGCCACCTCGTAGAGGAGTTTTTTTTTTTTTTTTTTTTTTTTTTTTTTTTTTTTTTTTTTTTTTTTTTTTAGCTTCGATTACACTTGGCAAGTCCAGAAAAAACTCCTTTCCAAACTTCAGTATATCGTTTTCATTCACTCCATTATCACGGTTAAATTGCAAAAAAATTTAAAACCGGCGAAAAAACAAGTCCATTATTCATTATTCACTGTACATATCATAAGAACCAGATACCAATAAGAGCCAGATAGCAATAACCGAAGGAAGCATAGTTTCTTGCCATCAGATTCCCGCAATTTAAGAGGGTAACACTCCTTGCAGGTACAACGGCCCTTGCGACAAGAAACTCCCCTCTTCTGCTCGCTTATTAGTAAAATAAAATTCATATTATTAAATCAAATTAAAAAGATAGTAGAATAATAGAGCACCTTATACGAGTGAGTAAATATCCATTGGTAAAATAGTCCGTAAATATCAATTTATTATTTCACTTATTGTGAAAACTGACGGTCACTGCAATTCACTGTAATATATTCCAAATTTGACCCGGCTTAAATATCAATAGATGTTCATAGGTCAAATGCTAAATGAGAAATGAGAGTGTTTTGCAATACACAATTCCCGAAAATAACCCTTTGTTAAAATTCGACATTAAAAAAAAAAAAAATCAATAGTGTCGCCTGACTCATAACTTACTTTTAAATGACCTCTCTCCATACTCCCACGATCGTCAGTTCGGGTCAATCCGAACTGACTCGATCCATGAAAAAGAAACACAAACAAATAAACTCTCGTTTAGAGAGTTTAGATACGAGAAAGGGATGGTAAACATCATTTTTCAGGAAAATCCAAATTCATTATTTTTTTAGATAGAGAGCTTTTACCCTCCTTTCGAACAGGGTTATCAGGCGGGTTGAGTCTGGTGGTATAACTTCCATCAAGATTACAGCCTGTCTCGTATATGTTTGCCTTTTTAAACTATGGAAATCTTCCTCTCCTAACTACTGTGCTTAGTAAGCTTTAAAGAAAATTAGCAAGTAGCACTTTCACGCTTAATAAAATTTACATATTTAGAATCAACAAAATTAAAATCTTTTGACGTGTATATTATTTTCATATCTTCGATTTTTAGGGGATCGCTAATTAAGGTTAACGGTCTCTTTTTACTTGCAATTCACTACCGTGAAGTCTCAAAATCAAGAAAAATTTTCGGTCCTTGAAAGATTTCCCTTTAGGACTCAGATATTGCCTATAACCTAGCAATGAAAGAACCGGGCATGTTTGTATGCATTTATTCCACGGGGATGGTAATTTTGGCCTAAGAAGGGCACAAACTTTAAAAACAGAAAAAATAGGTGACTTGTACACAATATGAGAGATTGTGGGAAATATATTAGAAATCTTAAGACTTTTAGTGCTCAGAGGCCCAAATACCTCTTCTGCGTAGCTACGTTAAAAGAATGAAGTATTTATTTATTTATCCACAAAAATACGGAGGCATTGTAAATTGAACCGACTGCACACTAGGACCTCCCCTGCCTCATCTTCTTGAATTAAAATTGAGGTAGATTGAAGATAAAAAGAAATTTACACCCAGGATAAGAAATATGCACCCCATTGAGTAGAAAAATTAGCATTTATCGATAAATTGATTTGTAAACTAATAAGCTATTCGATTAGCTTTGATTGGGCTTCAATATGTTTGTCAAAAAGGTCTGTTTGATGGAATGGCCACCATCTTATATGCTATTACTGGCAGTCTCTGTTTGATGAATGTATGTTAAGCTACCTGCTTCCACACAAGACAATATATAATCACTCAACATTTTTGTCATGATTGATCGAGTGTAGTCATTATCTTTTGTTGATAAAGCTAGTCCAAATCCATCTTACGGACAGATCTATTTGCTTAACAACAAATGAGTTTTTTCAGCTTTTAGTTGTGGTATTATGGGTGACAGTTCATTCCGTATTTGGTTAATGTCATTCTTAGAATGAATCTTAAAATGGCTTTCAAAATTTCTCAGGCTAATGCTTTTTAGATAGTCTCCTAAACCTTTTAAAGTTGAAATGACCATTTTAGCTTTTGTGACTGTATTTAATTTACATTTTATGCCTACTAATTCGTCCAAGTACTTTTCTGGATTTACTAAACCGCTGCCATTTTTCTATAATGTCCTCTTTTGTTGAAAAACATAAATTATTATTATGGCATTTATGACATTAAAATCTGAACGTACTAATCTAGAAGTTTTTAAGAAAAAAGGGAAAAAGTATGTTTGTATAATTTAACCGTATTTTGAGTTTATAATCATTCTCTACCATTTAGAACAATGTTTAAGAATATTAATTTAATTGCGTTCTGCACATTGTCTGCTTTGACGACTCGAACAGTTTAAAGGACATCCTAGACGGTCAATCATTTTGGATCAAAAGTTTCCGTCAATCAATTGATTAAAGCATGATTGACCCTCTAGGAAACTGTTTGACGCTTGAGTCAAGCGTTGATGGTGATTGAAAGACAATTTGAGTGACTCAATCGGTTCCTAGACGGTCAATCATGCTTTAATCAATTGATTGACGGAAACTTTTGATCAAAATGATTGACCGTCTAGGGTGTCCTTAACAGCTTAATTTGAAATTGTAGTAAGCGAAATGACTTCACACTAAACTCTGCGAATGAAATGCTACGCACGGAAAGTTGCTAAGTCCACTGTCACAATCTAATGAATTTATTACCAACATTTAAGCGATATTTTACTAACTGTTTTTCCAATGTTTTATCGGCGCAAAGCTTTCCAGTACGAATGCTGTATTTGTTTTAGTTAAACTAAAATTATTTTATTTTTTTGCCATGGCTCCACTTACTCTGACTTAGATTTTTGGCTTGAAGTTTTTTTCGTTGAGAAAAGTGACGTCAGCCTCCCTTAATTGCTTCTTTCTACTGGTAATACTGACGCATTGTATATGTCGATGTTTCCTTGTTGCAGTTATTAAAAAAAAACGATCGGATCATCAATGCTTTTGTGGGTTGTTGACAGTGGCAGATCCAAGGGAGGGGCAAGGGGGGCGCCCCCCTGACATAGCCTAAAGTAGTGTAATTTACTTAATTAACGCAGGTTTGCGTTAATTAAACTTGCTCCTAACGCTAATTTATCGGATCAACCTATTTTGCCCCCCCCCCCAAAAAAAAAAAAAAATCCTGGATCCGCCACTGGTTGTTGAGTGACTTCCAACCTGGTTCTAATTCCAATGTTAGGGGCGTTTTTTCACTCATCAATGTGCTAAGATCTTGCATCTTTTGTCAGAAAACGCTTAGAAGTGAAATCTTTGGACAAAGATCTTACATCTTTGGTTGTTTTTGTGCAAACGTCTTTCATCATTCTGCTCTGATCAGCGGTCTGAGAACTATGATGAGTAGATCATCAAAGTTCTCTCATCATTTTTCTATATGGCAGAACAGTGGCGGTCTTCACACTTTTTGCTAACATCAGTAAGCTGTAAGATCTTAGAACAAAGATGAGTTAAAAAACGATAATCTTTGCAGAAAGATGTAAAATCTTAGATGTAAGATCTTAGTGCTAAAAAACGGGCCTATTGCGTTCGCGAGGAGATAGACGGACCATCGTAATGTGTATGCATCGGACTGTTGGACTCACTAAAAGGGTCGGTACTTGTGCATTTTATGGTAAACACAACGCTATATATTGTACAAGGAACTACTAATGGAAACTCGTCAAACCGGTATTTTCAAGAGATAAATGGATGGCAAAGCGTGGTTTGTCTTTGCGTTTACAATATTTAAACTGCTGTTTTTGGGGGTTTAGGGGGGGAAGGTACATAGGTTAGGTTACGTATTCAATATATGCTAAGCTTTACCCTCCGCCCCCCCCCTAATGTGCAAACATATAGCCCAAATTTGTTTCTAAACTATTATGCATTCATCCTATTTTAGTATATTTCATTAGCATTAACCAAACTTGACTTCTTTCGTGTGTACCATATAATGCACAGGTACCAAAGAGTCTCTGGCTGGGCAATTCCCTGCTCTGTTGACCGTTGTGAATTCACGTATGAGCGCAACGGATGATTCATTAAAAAAAAAGTTATTCCAAGGGAAGTAAAGAGCAAAGTTGAAACTTAAAACGAACAAAAATTACTACTTCACAGGCTATCCAACATATACCAATAGAACTAATGCAAATAAATCAACTGGTGATATTTCCCTATGTTTGTAGGATTACAAAAAACTAGCGCTTTACTGAAAACACAAAACAATATAGGAGTTTTGGTACGGTAAAAGTAAACATTTTAAGGATACTTTTAACAGTATAAAAGTAAAGCAGTTTTAGATTGTTGTTTTATTTATTTTTTTGTTTATTTTGGCATCACTTCTGCACAATGAGCTCAGTTCAATGATTGACTGTCGCTTTAGATCTGAAAAGTACATTTCATGATTATTTTGTAGACAAGTTCGAAGTGAAGGCATCTTATTAGTATTAAATAAAAAAAGAAGTGTTTTTAACTGAAAGTAAGGAGCGACATTAAAACTTAAAACGAACAGAAATGATTCCGCATATGAAAGGGATTGTCCCCTCCTCAACGCCTCGCTCTTTACGCTAAAGGTTTTTATTGTTTTAAAAAATAAAATTGTGAGACAGAGTCAAACTTTAGCGTAAAGAGCGAAGCGTTGAGGAGGGGACAACCCCTTTCATATACGGAATAATTTCTGTTCGTTTTAAGTTTAAATGTCGCTCCTTACTTTCAGATAAAAAAAACTTGTTTTTTATTTAATTTCTGAACGTTTTTGAATTAATGCAGCTTTGATTTTGGCTCACCGTACATGAATAATTAAAACGAAATTTGTATATTAATTTTTCATTTTTTGCTAAATGGCTTTTTCGAAATTTTCTTCTGACGTAACTTCCGAATTAACTTACGTAACGAATTTCTATATTCGTATGTTTTTATTACTTATATTAGGGAGTTCGCCCCCTAGTGAATACTTCGCTCGTTACGCTAAAGTTTGAATTCTGTTCGAATCACAAACCCCTGAATCACAAAGGCCGGTTAATTAGAATAGATAACTCTTTTGAAAGTACTAAAAAAACTTTAGCGTAAAGAGCGAGGTATTGACTAGGGGGGGAACCCCCTCATATACTAATAATTTCTGTTCGTTTTGAGTTTTAATGTTGCTCCTTACTTTCAGTTGAAAAAACTTGTTTTGTTCTCTGATCGTTTTTTAAATAATGCTGGGAAATCTGGCACCCCCTTCATAGAAATGTCCCTTCCCCCAAGGAAACATCCTTCATGGAAAGATCCTCCCCCGTTACCTCTACTCCAACCCCCTCTCCCACCAGAAAAAAATCCCTCCTGAAAACGCCTGTATACTTCCTAATAACCAATACTATATCTTATATGTGAGCAATGGGCAAAGTTTATAACTTGCAGCCCTTCCCCCGGGAACTGTGGGGGATTCAATCATCATCAAAGACATATTTATTAGATTTCCGAATATACTTAACAAAATGGCTATATCAAAATTTTGATTGGGTGACTTCGGGAAAAAAATGAGCGTGGGAGGGGGCCAATATGCCCTTCAATTTTTTTGTTAACTTAAAAGGCCATTAGAACTTTTAATTTCCGTTCGAATGAGCCCCCTCACGATATTCTAGGACTACTGGATCGATACAATCACCCCTGAAAAAAAAAAAAAAAACAAACAAACAAACAAATAAACACGCATCCGTGATCTTTCTTCTGGCAAAAAATACAAAATTCCACATTTTTGCAGATAGGAGCTTGAAACTTCTATAGTAGGGTTCTCTGATGCGCTGAATCTGACTGTGTGATTTTAATTAAAGTTCTATGACTTTTAGGGGTTGTTTCCCCTTTTTTTGAAAATAAGGCAAGTTTTCTCAGGCGCGTAACTTTTGATGAGTAAGACCTACTGATGTCAAAGCTCCTGTAAGACTATGAAAAGTGTTATAGATTAGCTTGTTGTTGTGAGGCTACGTATTCACTTCTGACTCCTAAGTCAATATTCTTGTTTTTTTTTACTAGGCTTTTGTAACTTCCCCTCCCAGACCTAAGTTTTACTCCAGACTCCAGTTTGACACATCCCCCCACCCCTCCCAGATAAAATTTAGTTTCTCCAAAAATGATGTCAAAACTAAGATAAGCCTGCATAATTCAAGCATCCACTGAAACAGGTCAGTTTTTTTAGTACATCTTTACCTTTTTTATTACTACACGGCTAGTTTTTCTGTTTTCTCTGTCATTTTCACTTGATTTAGGAAAATTGACTCCACCTTTGATCCCCCCCACAGGATTTTGACAAAAGCCTGCCATTCGATGGGGTATGGATTTAGAGATCTACTCAGAATGTCGTTGCAAACCATGAACTGGATTACCTATATTCCCTTTTGAATCAAAATGCTCGACCAAATACCTTCCTGTGACAAGCTTAAGAAAAATGAGTGCATCACATTTACAAAAACAGTGAAATTATCTGAAAATTATCGCATAGAAGGGAGAAAACCACAATTGAAAGAAACAACAACACCCAAGCAGGAATCGAACGCAAGACACTCTATTTCAAAGTAGAACGCTATACCCACAAGTACACGCCTCTAAAAATCGGATTTGATATGTTAGTGCTGTTACCTTAATTGCGTAGCTTATTAATGGGGCTTGGAGGAGGAACATACGAGAGTTGTTCTTGCAAACCTCCAATAACGGGTTTTGGACCATAATTATTTCAATGATGATTTTGTTTTATACTTCCAAGCTTTCCTACTTAAGAAATGACATCACATGTATTGTTTATAGTGCTATATCACACTTACGGATGGTAAAATTGATAAACATCGCGTAGATATAAGCAATAGCTTTCCAATGAGCCATGAAACGTCACTATGAAAAGTACTGGTGCCCACTAGCCCCAGCTTTTCCACTTGAGACATTACACCAAAAGCACCGTTTTTAGTGCCATTTGGAATTTGCTGATAGTTGAATTTATGGGAGGGACGTAGATATGAGCAATATCTTTTATATGAGTTATTAAAAATTTGTCTAGATACCTGCGATACCAATACGCCCAATAACAATACGCCAATACCGATACGCGTATCAATATGTCCGATACCGTTACAGTGTGCAGTCCTTTCCCCAGGGACTAAGGAGGGTCATATCATCGCCAAAACGAAAGATATTTGACTTTTGAACCATATTGAACAAAATGGGTATCTCAAAATTGTGATTGTATGACTTCGGGGGGGGGGGGGGGGAAGCTGGTTGCAGGCTCCCGCTGCAACAATTATTATTGGGGATGGGAGGGGAGGGTAAACAGGGGGGGCTGCCTGTAAAGCTCTGGGGAAGAGTTTTGGAACATAATTATTATGATGGTACCGTTTTATGCTTCCAAGTTTTTTCACTTAAGAAGTGGCATCAAAAGTGCTGTTTTTAATGCTATATCGCACTTACGGATGGTAGAATTGAAAATGCGCCATTAAACGCCTCTCTAAAAAGTTCTGGTAGCCCACGGGCTTCAGCCTTTGCACTATAGGCATGCCACCAAAAGTGCCATTTGACACTTGCAGATGTTGGAATTTATAGGAAGAACGTAGACATGAGTGATATTAGCTATTAAATATCGGTCTACGATGTTCTGGTAGCCCGATAGCTCCAACCTTTGAGAAAAGGCAAAAAAGTGCCATTTTCAGTGGCATGTGGCACTTGAAGAGTATACGGGAGGGGTTCCTGGAAATCTCCAGAAACTGGTTTTTGACCATAATTCTTACAATGTACCGTATTATGCTTCGAAGCATTTCAACTTGAGAAGTGGGACAAAAGGTGCCGTTTTTGTGCTATTTGGCACTTATGGATGGCAAAACTGATTAAAATTACGTAGATACGAGCAATAGCTTCCAAATCAGCCATTAAACATCTCTCTAAGAAGTTCTGGCAGCCCACTAGCCCCTAGCTTTTCCACTTGAGACATGGCATCAATAGTGTCATTTAGCATTTGTAGGAGACGGAGTTTATAAAGAAAATGTAGATATGAGAAACAGCTTTTATGTGAGCTATTAAACATGTGTTTTTTGTAGCCTGCTCGCCCCACCCCTTGAGAAATGGCACAGAATGCGCCGTTTTTGTGCCATTAGGCATTTGCAGATAGTGGAATTTATGAAAAGTACGTAGATGTGATAAATAGCTTTTGAATAAGCTATTAAGCATCTCTCTATGATGTTTTGGTAAACCTCTAGCCCTGAAAAAAAGAAAAAAAAAGGAGACAGATCAGTGCTACCCATGCAAAACACTGATTTTCCTTGTTGTTCAAGATTGGAGAGTGTTATTTCCCTGAACAAGGTTTTCAACTATTCTGATTCCAATGGTACTTTTTTTCATTTTGATCTGACGCCAATTTCAAGGGGTTGGAGGCTTTTTTTCGGAAATACCACAAATTTCTTTCGCAATAAACTTTTATTTTTAAAACGAACGGAAATAAAAATTACCATTCCTGAATCAGTATCAGATGGCACTTTTTTTTCACTAGGCAGTTTTTTTCTAAACACGTTTTTAAACTTTTAGTTACTATGGGCTGTTGTTCACACTTAGGGTGCAACTGCCGCTTTAACCATGATTGGTTTCCTCTAAAAATAATTGTTTAACCATCCTATGACGCGGGAGGTTTTACCTAGCCTTTCTGAAATATCAACTACTGGACCCTTTTCATGGTAGTTATGTGGTTGAAGATTATGGGAAGGCTGACCTTGTAGGAAGAAGATAATTTTAGTTTTGTTTCAGCTTATCTACAGACTGAAACTCTTCTTCCTCCAAAATGGGGAGAACCTAGACTAGCTGCCCCGTACCGTCGACCAGGCACCATTCGGCCTCCGATTAGTATTTGGCATCCGATATTAAGTAGAAATATTTGGCTTGAAGGTGTGTTCGTGAGTATGGGACCTGCAATGACATTCAACAGAGTTGGATTAATTGCAAATCTTTGATGAAAAGCGGTACAAGTAGAGATAAAAATGCTGTGTTTTGGTCAAGAATCCACCCTCCGGTTAGGGAGAGGGGACCAAGCATTATACAAAAATTACGTATTTTACCTGTTTTACTGGTATTTAACGTATTTTACCGGCATCTTACATGACTTGAAAAAACCTGTTTCAATTTATCGAGCTCAGAGACAGTTTGAGATAGGTTAACATACCGTATTAAACTGAGTGCCACTTCATTAAACTGAGTGCTTCCAATCTTTCAGAATTTTTATTATTTAGTACTAAAATGAAACTTCTTATGAATATTTAGTATTCTCAAGAAGAGATATTGAGATAGACCTTGCTGACAGAGACGCTCACTCATGCACAACTTATTTAATTGGGTATTGTTTCTTCTAGGCCTGCATTTACATACAGTTTAAAGAACCTGTAAGATTTTTTCAGAGATGGCATGAATAAAATAGGCCTAATCATTTCATCTTTTCTTAATATTGAACTGAAGATGATTCAGCAAGCCGCCTAACGAGTAATAAGCCTATTATCGCCCTCATCACTGTCATAAAATTATACCTTAACATGCCATATAACTTTTTTCTTTAAGCTGACAATTGCTGCATAAATTTTGATATATGGGTTTTTCGGATAAGAGACAAAGTATTTTGTGTTTTCTTTTTTTAGCTAGAAAAACATATGAGGGCCACTCTTATAGAGGAGAACATCCATGTTTGCCACTTCCAGAAGTGGCAGCTTAAGGAATGGAAATAGTTTAAAGGTGCTAAAACAAGTTTTACAGTCCATTATAGGGAAATGAAGGTTATCCGGTTAGGGAAATGAAGTCTTCTAACTGTCAATGATTTAAATGGATGTATGACATACAGAATAACCTTAAATTAGGTATCCTTTTCCCAATAGCCTGATAATAAAGGGGGGCTGAAAACACTTATTTTCAAAATTAAAGGCCCCCAGCCATTTGACAAAATTATGCTAAGAATTTTACCTTACCCGAAACGTAGGCTATAGTAGAAATTTGTACATCAAACCTGAAAAAGAGATATTGCGTTCCTATGTTTTCGTGTTAAATGGTGTACATTATTTCCATTGCTTTTTCTTTATGGTGCAATTTCGTAAGCCGATTAACTGTTCCTTATTTTAGACAGAAAAAAAATGCCTTTTCAAAACCGCACTAACTAATGGTGAACGACAAGACGAATAGATTCGCCCTTCTTGAAACCTGATTGGATATTCTCTGAAATATGATAAGCCAATAAGAAGAACGAACAGCTTTGAGTCACGATATTTTTTCCAAGTAAATTCTCTATTTCTCTGTGATGCAACTGGGCATGAAATCTTCATGGTCGCTCTAGTTTAAATAAAAAAAAAGAAACAGATGAAAGTAATTTGTGACATTAAAAGATGAGACCAACAGAAACTATCATGTATATGAGGAAGAAAGCCATTCCTCCCCCCCCCTCAGCCCACTACTTTTTATGCTAAAGTTTTACTAGCACTATTAAAAGCATTTTTGTGTGCAACAAAAGCAGGCAGTTGGCATCCCATTCCTATTGCCTTTGTTTAAGAGCATTCAGTCTTGAGGTAATTGGAAAAGAAGTTAAATTTTAGAGTAAAGTGTGAAAGTTGAAGAGGGGGGGGGGCATTCCCCTCGTATACAGGATATTTCGTGTTGCTCTCAAGTGTATCAGCAATCCTTTCATTTTTGAGACACTGTGAGAAATATCCCATTCCCATCGCATTTGTTTAAGAGCATTCAGTCTTGAAGTACGAGGGAAAGAAGTTCCCTCGTAATTGGGAAAGAAGTTAAATTTTAGAGTAAAGGGTTAATATTGAAGAGTGGGGGACATTCCCCCTCATATACAGGATAATTTATGTCCCTTTTTTAGTTGTGATTTCACTCTTTGCTTTCATTTGGAAAAAAAAAATCTTTTTTATATGCTTACACTGGGAGGCTGTAAAAGTACCTTTAAAGTAGTTCTCAGAATTGTGCCAATAAAATCTCACCGCTGCTCGGGCCAAAATTACGGCTTCATAGGACAAAATGCCAAAAAAGAGATTTTGGTATGTTGTAATTTTATTTTGTATTTAAGAAAAATAATGGACCTTTCAATTTTGTTTGTAATTAGATTTTGCCTCTTTTCATAGCCTATAGCTGCTTGTTTAATCCGATCTCGCCTGAGAAAAATAGCAATCAATGAATGATCCCCCTTTTTGCATCACTTGTCGCTTGTATGAGCTTAAGTACATTTAAGACAAAAAAGTGTCTTTTCCCCGATTTATGCCTGTAACTGCAACAAATATACATTTTTTTATTCATAGAAAAGAAGGAAAACACGAGGGAAAACTGTTAATACTTATTTGTTGGTCACAAAGGAACTATAAGCTGTGCTTTTCAAGAAGCGTCGCTCTTATTTAACAATTTTTCGAAAACGAAGTACCTTTGGACTGGACAAGGAAAATGGCTTGAAACAGAATTGAAGCCACTAAATTCGGACAGTGTTGCTAGTGACAGATTTATACAACGACTGAAACGGTGTTTATTTGTTTTTTTCCCAGGGGTGATCGTATCGACCCAGTGGTCCTAGAACATTGTGGAAGGGCTCGTTGGAACGGAAATTAAAAGTTCTAGTGCCCTTTTTAGGTGACAAAAAAATGGAGGGCAACTAAGGCAACTCTGAAGTTTATACTTGCATCGCTTCTACAAGAACCATATATAACCCCAGAGTATAACTTACAACGCCTGTCCCTGGGCCCTGGGGGTTGTGTCGACCCCGGAGTTTTAATATCTGGTGTTTGAACTATTTTTAACAAAATGGCCACCTCAAATTTTTATCGGATGGGTTTATCCATCCGATAAACCCAAAGGCGTGGAGGGCGGGTGGGGCTAGTTGCCCTCCAATCTTTTTTTTACTCTGAGAAAAAGAACTAGAACTTTTAATCTCCATTCAAATGAACCCTCTCTGAAGTATATACGAAGTATATTCTTCATTCATATGAAGTATATATCCCTTTCATAAGAACCATAAGTAGGAGGGACCCAATTGATACTAAACTTACATAATTTATTCATGGTTATGGTGGACAGAAGTTCAACAACAATTGCTGGATACAGACAGAAGTGACTAGATTTCTGGGAAATTGATTTGCATAATCTAACGGGGAATTCTAATGCAACATGAGGGGAAAAAAAGAAACAATATGGCTTCTCTGGTCTTTAGGTCTGAGAGATAAATATTAATATTCTATCGAAGCCATAATTTTTGTAACTAGGAACACCTTAGATATGTTTTCAGAAATTCAAACGAGATCAAGATAGATTGAATATATTTTACGCGGGAAATAGTTTCCTGGGAATTTTAAATGTGACGTCGCAAAAGAATGCCAAAACAAAAGGAAACATTCTGAAATTACTTTTAGGGGATTATTTGGACGAAAACAAATTAATCAACATTTTAGGGATCTTTTGGGTGAAACAGTTTGAGACATTATAGAGGATGATTTGGGGTGAAACTCTGTTGTCGTTATAATACACAAGTTCCATTTGAACAGTGTTTTAAGGTCCCCTACCGAAACCCCCAAGCCCCCCCCCCAACTTTTTTGCCCCAATCCCCCCCTTTTTACACTTTTTTTGCGCGCTTGAGACACAGAAGGCCCCCCAAAGGGCCCTCCCCAACTTTTTTGCCCCCCGCCTTTTCTTACACTTTCTTTTGCGTGCTTGAGCACAGAAGGACCCCCCCCCCAACTTTTTGCCCCCCCCCCCCATTTTTTAATACTTTTTTTGCACGCTTGAGACACAGAAGGCTCACCCCTCCCCCAATAATAAAACCGATGACTTTATTAGAAAAATATGCAAAAAAATTAACCTTAAAAATGAAAACTTGCTACTTCTGTCAAAAAAGTTATTATCACAATCACAAAATTGTTACTTGTAAGAAAAAATTTGGTATCTTTGGTAGAAAACTTGCTAGTTTGAACAGAACACGTGTTATCACTGACGAAAATATTATTTCTAAGAGAAATTTGAGTGTGTTAAGTAAAAGTATGTTAGTTTTAATGAAAAATGTTGATACTTCGAAGGAAAAATTTTTTAGTGTTATGGAAAATTTGCTACTTCTGACAGAAAACTTCTTATCATAACGAAAACAAATTGTCACTTCTAAGACAGCTTGTTACTTCTAGCGGATTAGTTGTCATCATAACGAAAAATTGATACTTCTAAGACAAAAATTTGGTATCTTTGACAGAAAACTTGCTAGTTCAAGTAGAAAACGTGTTATCACTGACGAAAAAGTGTTATTTCTAAGCGAAATTTGAGTGTGTTAAGTAAAAGTATGTTATCACTGACGAAAAATATTATTTCTAAGAGAAATTTGAGTGTGTTAGTTTTAAGGTAAAATGATGTTACTTTGAAGGGAAAATTTTTTAGTGTTAAGGGAAACTTATTACTTCTGCCAGAAAACTTGTTATCATAACAAAAAAATTGTTACTTCTAAGAAAAAATTTTTGGTATCTTTAACAGAAAACTTGCTACTTCAAGCAGAAAACGTGTTATCACTGACGAGAAGTGTTATTTCTAAGAGAAATTTGAGTGTGTTAAGTAGAAGTATGTTAATATTAAGGAAAAAGTTGATACATCGAAGAGAAAATCTGTTAGTATTAAGTAAAAGTTTGGTAGTATTAATGGAAAATATTGATGCTTTGAAAAGAAAGTTTGTTTGTGTTAAGGAAATATTGCTACTTCTGGCAGAAAACTTGTTATCATAACGAAAAATTGCTACTTCTAAGAAAAATTTTGTATCTTTGACAGAAAACTTGTTACTTCTAGCTGATAACTCGTTATCATAGACGAAAAATTGTTTCTTTTAAGAGAAATTTACTATCATTGACGGAAAGGTTGGTGCTTTTAGAAAAATATGTTACTGTTAAGAAAATACCTATTACTTCTAAGAGAAATTTGAGTGTGTTAAGTAAAAGTTTGTTAGTATTAAAGGGAAAATGTTAATACTTCGAAAAGAAAGTTTGTTAGTGTTAAGGAAATCTTGCTACTTCTGTCAGAAAACTTGTTATCATAACGAAAAATTGTTACTTCTAAGAAACATTTGGTATCATTGACAGAAAACTTGTTAGTTCTAATAGATAACTTGTTATTATCGGCGAAAAAATTTTAACTTTTAAGTGAAATTTATTATCATTGACGGAATGGTTGGTGTTATTAGAAAAAATGTGTTACTGTTAAGAAAATATCTATTACTTCTAAGAGAAATTTGAGTGTGTTAAGTAAAAGTTTGTTAGTATTAAGGAAAAAGTTGTTACTCCGATGAGGAAATTTGTTAGTGTTAAGGAAAACTTGCTTCTTCTGACAGAAAACTTGTTATCATAAACGAAAAAATTATTACTTCTATTAAAAATTTGGTATATTTGACAGAAAACATTCTACTTCTTACAGAAAAGTTGTAATCATGACGAAAAATTGTTACTTCTAAGAGAAATTTGATAGTGTTAAGTAAAAGTTTGTTAGTATTAAGATAAAAGTTGTTACTTCAAGGAGAAAATTTTTTAGTGTTAAGGAAAACTTACTACTTCTGACAAAAAACTTGTTATCACAAACGAAAAAAATGTTGCTTCTAAGAAAAATTTGGTCTCTTTGGCAGAAAGCTTGCTACTTCTTACAGAAAACTTGTTATCACTGTCGAAAAATCGTTACTTCGATGAGAAACTTTGTTAGTGTTGAGGAAAACTTGCTACTTCCGACAGAAAACCTGTTATCATAGACGAAAAAGTTGTTACTTCTAAGAAAAATGTGGTTTCTTTGAAAGAAAACTTGCTACTTCTAACAGAAAATTTGTTATCACTGACGAAAAAATTTTTAATTCTAAGAGAAATTAGTATTAAGGAAAAAGTGGTTACTTCGAAGAGAAAATCTGTTAGTGTGAAGGAAAACATGCTACTTCTTGTCAGAAAAACTTGACAGAAAACTTTGACAGAAAACTTGTTATCATAAACGAAAAAAATTGTTACTTCTAAGAAAAATTTGGTATCTTTGACAGATAACTTGTTATCACTAACGAAAAATTGTTACTTCTAAGAGAAATTTGATAGTATTAGGTAAAAGTTTGTTAGTATTGAGGAAAAAGTTGTTAGTTCGAAGAGAAAATTTGTTAGTGTGAAAGGAAAACTTGCTACTTCTGACAGAAAACTTGCTATCATAAACAAAAAAATTGTTACTTCTAAGAAAAATTTGGTATCTTTGACAGAGAACTTATTAGTTTTAACAGAAAATTTGTTATCACTGACGAAAAATTGTTACTTCTAAGAGAAATTTGATAGTTGTAACTAAAACTCTGTTAGTGTTAAAAAAAAATGTTACTTTGATGAGAAAATTTGTTTGTGTTAAGGAAAACTTGCTACTTTTGACAGAAAACTTTTTATCATGAACGGAAAAAATTATATTTCTACGAAAAATTTGATAATTTTAAATAGAAGTTGGTTAGTATTGAGGAAAAAGTTATTACTTCGAAGAGAAAATTTGTTAGTGTTAAGGAAAACTTGCTACTTCTGACAGAAAACTTGTTATCATAAACGAAAAAATTGTTACTTCTAAGAAAAATCTGGTATCTTTGGCAGAAAACTTGCTACTTCTTACAGAAAACTTGTTATCATTGACGAAAAATTGTTACTTCTAAGAAAAATTTGATAGTATTAAAGTAAATGTTGTTACTTCGAGGAGAAAATTTTTTAGTGTTAAGGAAAAATTGCTACTTCTAACAAAAAACTTGTTATCATAAACAGAGAAATTGTTATTTCTAAGAAAAATTTGGTATCTTTGACATGGAACTTGCTACTTCTTACAGAAAACTTGTTATCAGTGACGAAAAAATTGTTACTTCTAAGAGATATTTGATAGTTTTAAGTAGAAGTTTGTTAGTATTGAGGAAAAAATTGTTACTTCGAAGAGAAAACTTGTTATAGTGAAGGAAAACTTGATACTTCTGACAGAAAACTTGTTATCATAAACGTAAAAATTGTTGCTTGTAAGAAAAATTTTGAATCTTTGGCAGAAAACTTGCTAATCTGACAGAAAACTTGTTATCAAAAACGAAAAAAATTGTTACTTCTAAGAAAAATTTGGTCTCTTTGGCAGAAAACTTGCTACTTCTTACAGAAAACTTGTTTTCCCTTTCGAAAAATCGTTACTTCGATGAGAAACTTTGTTAGTGTTGAGGAAAACTTGCTACTTCCGACAGAAAACTTGTTATCATAGACGAAAAAGTTGTTACTTCTAAGAAAAATATGGTTTCTTTGAAAGAAAACTTGCTACTTCTAACAGAAAATTTCTTATCACTGACGAAAAATTGTTACTTCTAAGAGAAATTTATTATCTTTGACGTAAAAATGGGATGTATTAGAAAAAATTTGTTACAGTTAAGAAAAACCTATTATTTCTATGAGAAATTTGATACTGTTAAGTAAAAGCCTATTAGTATTCAGGAAAAAGTGGTAACTTCGAAGAGAATATTTGTTAGTGTGAAAGGAAAACTTTGTACTTCTGACAGAAAACTTGTTATCATAAATGAAAAAAATTGTTACTTCTAAGAAAAATTCGGTATCTTTGACAGATAACTTGTTATCACTGAAGAAAAATTGTTACTTATAATAGAAATTTGATAGTATTAAGTAAAAGTTTGTTAGTGTTGAGGCAAAAGTTGTTACTTCGAAGAGAAAATTTGTTAGTGTGAAAGGAAAACTTTGTACTTCTGAAAGAAAACTTGCTATCATAAACAAAAAAATTGTTACTTCTAAGAAAAATTTGGTATCTTCGACAGAAAACTTGTTAGTTATAACAAGAAATTTGTTATCACTGACGAAAAATTGTTACTTCTAAGAGAAATTTGATAGTTGTAACTAAAACTCTGTTAGTGTTAAGGAAAAATTTGTTACTTTGATGAGAAAATTGGTTAGTGTTAAGGAAAACTTGCTACTTCTGACAGAAAACTTTTTATAATGAACGGAAAAAAATTATACTTCTAAGAAAAATTTTATAGTTTTATGTAGAAGTTTGTTAGTATTAAGGGAAAATGTTGGTACTTTGAAGAGAAATTTGAGTGTGTTAAGTAAAAGTTTGTTAGTATTAAGGGAAAATGTTGATACTTCGAAGAGAAAATTTGTTAGTTTTAAGGAAATGTTGCTACTTCTGACCGAAAACTTGTTATCATAATGAAAAAACTTTGTTATCTTTAATGGAAAACTTGGTGCTATTAGAAGAAATTTGTTATTGCTAAGAAGAAAACTGTTACTTCTAACAAATTGTGCAAATATTAAATGTGAATTTCTTATGTTTTAAGTATGTTTCATGTCATTCGAAGACATGTAGACAAAAAGTTGAAAAATATATCATGTTAAAAAAATCCTAATAAAAAAAGTTGAAAAAATACCATGTTAAAAAAATAAAATAAAGTTAAAAAAATGGAGGGGGCCCATAAAGTTGGAGGGAGGGGGCCCTCCTTTGTCTCAAGCGCGCAAAAAAAAATTATTAAAAAAGGGGGGCCAAAAAGGTTGGGGGAGGGGTGAGCCCTTCTGTGTCTCAAGCGTGCAAAAAAAGTATTTAAAAAATGGGGGGGGGGCAAAAAAGTTGGGGGGGGGGGTCCTTGGGGGACCATCCTGTGTCTCAAGCGCGCGAAAAAAAGTATTAAAAAATGGGGGGGGGGGCAAAAAAGTTGGAGGGGGGGGCCTTGGGGGGCCGTTCTGTGTCTAAAGCGCGCAAAAAAAAGTGTAAAAAAGGAGGGGGGGGGCAAAAAAGTTGGGGAGGGCCCATTGGGGGGCCTTCTGTGTCTCAAGCACGCAAAAAAGTGTAAAAAATGGGAGGGAGGCAAAAAAGTTGGGGGAGGGGTCCCTTGGGGTTTGGGTAGGGGACCTTACAACACTGTTCAAATGGAACTTGTATATTATAACGACCACAGAGTTTCACCCCAAATCATCCTCTAAAATGTCTCAAACTGTTTCACCCAAAAAATCCCTAAAATGTTGATTAATTTGTTTTCGCTCAAATAATCCTCTAAAAGTAATTTCAGAATGTTTCCTATTGTTTTGGCATCCTTTTGCGATGTCACATTTAAAATTCCCAGGAAACCATTTCCCGCGTAAAATATATTCAATCTATCTTGATCTCGTTTGAATTTCTGAAAATATATCTAAGGTGTTCCTAGTTACACTATTATGGTTTCGATAGAATATGAATATTTATTTCTCAGACCTAAAGACCAGAGAAGCCATATTGTTTCTTAATTCCCCTCATGTTACATTAGAATTCCCCGTCAGATTATGCAAATCAATTTCCCAGAAATCTAGTCACTTCTGTCTGTATCTAGCAATTGTTGTTGAACTTCTGTCCACCATAACCATGAATAAATTATGTAATTTTAGTATCAATTGGGTCCCTCCTACTACCATATACGGTCCCAGGACATAGCTTACAATGCCTGCCCCCTGGGCCCTGGGGGTTGTGTCGACACCAGAGTTTTGTTATCTGACCTTTGAACTATTTTTAAAAAAGGATATCTCAAAATTTGTATCGGGTAGGTTTGGGGAATTAGGGTGTGTGGGGGTGGCGGCTAGTTGCCCTCGGATATCTTTTGACTATTAAAAAGTAAACTAGAACTCTCAATGTCCAATCAAATGAGCCCTCTCTGAAGTTTATACGAGCATCCCTTTAATGAGAACCATATAAGACCCCAGGACAACAGTTACAACGCCTAACCCATGGGTCCTGGGGGCTGTGTTGACACCGGAGTTTTTGTTATCTAATTTTTGAACAATTTTCAAAAAACTGGCTAGCTCAAAATTAGTAGCGGATGGATTTGGGGAAAAAAGGGCGTGGAGGGAGGCTAGTTGCCCTTAAATCTCTTGACTCTTAAGAAGTGAACTAGAACTTTCAATTTCCAATCAAATGAGCCCCCTATGAAGTTTATACGAGCATCCTTTTCATAAGAACCATACATGCCTTTAGGGCATAACTTAGAGCGCCTTCCCCCGGGACCTGGTGGGTTGTATTGACATCGAAGTTTTTCTTAACCGACCTTTGATCTATTTTTAACAAAATGTGAATCTCAAAATTTTCATCAGATGGGTGTGGAAAAAGAGGGCGTGGGGGGGGCTATTTTCCCTTGGATCCCTTTTGACTTTTAAAAAGTGAGCTCGAACTTTCAATTTCCAATCAAATGAGCCCTTTCTGAAGTTTATACGAGCATCCCTTTCATAAGAACCATATATGACCCAAGGCATAGCTTACAACGCCTGCCCCGGGCCCCCGGGGGGGGGGGCTGTTACCACCTGAGTTTCTGTTGTCTGACGTTTGAATAATTTTTAACTTAATGGCTATCTCAAAATTTTTATCGGATGCATTTGGGGAAAAAGGGGCGTAGGGGGGGGGGGCTAGTTGCCCTCCAGTCTCTTTTGACTATCAAAAACTGAACTAGAACTTTTAGTTTTCAATCAAATGAGGCCTCTCTGAAGTTTTTACGATTATCCCTTCCATAAGAACCATGTATTCCCCCAGGGCATAACTTACAACGCCTGCCCTCGGGTCCTGGGGGGCTGTGTCCACCCCGGAGTTTTCGTTATATGGTCTTTGAACTATTTTAAAAAAATGGCTATCTCAAAGTTCTTATCGGATGGGTTCAAAATTTCAAGATAGCCATTTTGTTCAAAGTAGTTGAAAGTTTTGGAAATTAGGTCTTTGAGGATGACAACCCCCCCCCCCCCCACAGCTCTCAGGGCAAGGGTTGTAAGTTATGCCCTGAGGGCATATAAGGTTTTTATAGAAAATGTTGTCGTAGAAACTTCAAAAAGGGCTCATTCGATTGGAAATTGAAATGGCTAGTGCCCTTTTAAATAGTCAAAAGTGATTGGAAGGCAACTAACACCCCTTCCACGCCCGCCATTTCCCCAAACTCATCCAATCAAAATTTGAGATAGCCTTTCTGTTCCACGAAGGTTAAAGTTCAGGAAATTATACTTTTGAGCAGGACACTCCCCCCACAGTCTTCAGGGCAAGGGTTATAAGTTATGCCCTGGGGGCATATAAGTTTCTATTGAAATCTTTGTCGTAGAAACTTGAAAAAGAGCTCATTCGATTGGAAATTCAAAGGTCTAGTGCCCTTTTTAATAGTCGAAAGTGATTTGAGGGCAACTAACCCCCCCCCCCCTCACGCCTACCTTTTCCCCAAACACATCCAATCAAAATTTTTAGATAGCCTTTTTGTTCAGCGTAGTTGATTTCCAAATAGAAATTATGTTTTTGAGAAGGACACTCCCCCACAGCCCTCAGGGCAAGGGTTGTATGTTATGCCCTGGGTGCAAATAAGGTTTTTATAGAAAGCGTTGTCTTAGAAACTTCAAAAAGGCTCATTCGATTGGAAATTCAAAGGGCTAGTGCCCTTTTTAATAGTCGAAATTGATTGGAGGGCAACTAACCCACCAATCTCACGCTCACTATTTCCCCAAAAACATCCAATAAAAATTTTGAGATAGCCTTTTTGTTCCACGCAGTTTAAAGTACAGGAAATTATATCTTTGATTAGAACACTCCCCCCATAGTCTTCAGGGCAAGGGTTATAAGTTATGCCCTGGAGGCATATAAGTTTTTATTGAAATCTTTATCGTAGAAACTTGAAAAGGGGCTCATTAGACTGGAAATTCAAAGAGCTAGTGCCCTTTTTGATAGTCTCGAAAGTGATTTGAGGGCAACTAACCCCCCTCTCATGCCCACCTTTTTTCCAAACACATCCAATCAAAATTTTTAGATAGCCATTTTATTCAACGTAGGTGAAAGTTTTGGAAATTAGGTCTTTAAGGATGACAACTGATCCACCCCCACAGCCCTCACGGCAAGGATCGTAAGGTATGCCCTGGGGGCATATAAGGTTTTTATAGAAAGCGATGTTGTAGAAACTTCAAAAAGATATCATTCAATTAAAAATTGAATGGGCTAATGCCCTTTTAATAGTCGAAAGTGATTGAAGGGCAACTAACCCCTCTCTGACGCCCACCATTTCAATGACGCCCAACATCCAATTAAAATTTTGAGGTATCCTTATTGTTTAACGTAGTCGAAAATTCTGGAAATTAGGTCTTTTAGGATTATAACTCCATCAGAACCCTCTGATGCCCTTTTTAATAGTCGAAATTGATTGGAGGAAACTAATCCCCCTCCCACGCCCCCCACATTTGCCTTTATGTTAAAAAACTAAATGTTGCCTTAAGTTTAAATCAAAATGCACTTTGTTAATGCTAATTCCCAATAAGGCATCTCAGCAGTATCTAGACTTTGGCGCCGCGCCAATGAGGGAAGACCGGCGGCGGCGTTGCCAAAACAGCGCGCCACCGCCGCGCCGCCGGTAAGGTGTTGGCGGCGCGCCACCCGCGCGATAAATATTGACCGCAAACATTAATGTTTTCATCAGTCTTTCTCAAATCACAGCTTAAATTTATAACAGATTTGAGCCTATTCATGAGTTCAAAATTTCACAAGTTGCTGGCTGGAAACTGGTCTTCTTCGTTATTCATCAAGAGAAGTAGAAATCTGATAGAAACGAAATGGCTTTGGCGTTTCAGAACCCTTGCATAATACGAGTAGTTCAAGTATCTATTAGCTATGTATTCTTAACATAAATAATTATCAAAATTGGTAGTTTTTTCATCGAGTGTTACTGTATAGAAAATTTCAAATACTGTATCACAAAATTCGTCAGTCATCTGGGTAAAAACTTTGAATATAACTTTGAACTTGAAGCTTAATTTTTTCATAATGCCCTTTGCCTATATCTGTTTTGTCACCTTTAAAACAGTTGAAATGGGCGAGTTTGATATTGACTGTTTTTTTTGCTCTTTTTGATTCCTAAAAAGCCTTCTTGTATGAAAAACTGGTTTTTAATAACAATTTAAAAAAAATGCATTTTAAAGTTTTTTTTTGGCTTCTTTATGGAATATATGTCATGTAGGCTAAGGCTGAACTGCTGCTTTTTTATTGCTTTTGGCTGCTCTTTTGGATATTATTCATTTTTTCTTTTGGGGATTCATTCCAAATTATAAACTCATAAATACCTAATATCATCCAAACTATAAACTGCATCTAGAAGGAGTAAATTTATCAAATTGAAAAATACATCATGAACACTAAATATGAAAACACTTCAATTACAATGAAACAAAAGACACTTAATGGTTTATTCGGTATGAAGAAAAATGAAGTGCCTGCTATTTTCTTAGGTAAAAAATGAAAAGCTCATCCGTTTTAAATGTAATTAAATGAAATAATATGCAGACTGAAGTAGCTCCAGGAAGATGTTGTGATTTTCTTCCTAGTTCGTCACTTTTGATCCAAGCAAAATGTTTGGACACTTAGTATCAGTTTTTAAGTTTAAGCTTTGATTTCCAAATGCTCACAAAAATTACCAAATTTAAGACAGTCGCAACAATTAGTCACCTGCGGTCAAAATACTCAAATACTCCTCTTTGATCCCCACCCAGGCTGAAAGCTTCTGCTATGGTCATATTCACGGAAATCTCCAAAGAGTTTCTTTTTAAAATAGCTTTCAAGCGTAGTTAGGGGTATTTAGCCTTTTTTGCTATTCTTCAAAGCTTTGAAAAAAGTGTTATAATAAGTAGAAAGGCCCTATTGACTCCTGTACGAAGACCGGGCTGCCATCTACAATTTAGTCTAACGCCGACAGGTTATTATGTACTCAAGGATTGTCGATTGAGTCTAATGGGGGTCAAGGTCAATTGATTTGTTGTTGTTTGTCTAGGTGTATTGTCTCCGGGGCGAAGTTTGCACATGCTCATTGACGGTGGGGAAGAGATGTTTTGTCTAGGGCAAGAGGGGGAAAGTGAATTTCCGAGAACTTGATTTACATAATTGATGGGGGAATGTATTGATCCAGGACTCGACTAGGACAAGTGAATTTCCGAGAACTTGATTTACATAA
Organism: Artemia sinica; assembly: GCA_027921565.1. Taxonomy (NCBI): domain Eukaryota; kingdom Metazoa; phylum Arthropoda; class Branchiopoda; order Anostraca; family Artemiidae; genus Artemia; species Artemia sinica. Next base: position 22,583,914 of record CM051264.1, on the reverse strand, counting down.
TCGGTGGGGAGAATGTATTGATTCGATAACAGGAAACAGGATCACGTGTCTCCTTCTAAGCCAATCAGGGAGTCGGTTACATATTAGCGGGGGAGGATTGTAGAGAATATAAGGAAAGGATTTTTGCTATAGTTTCTATTAGTCTGTGAATAGAATTCAAAGGAGCGAGAACAGTTTGACTTTACTCATTTGGATATATTTGTGCTGATGATGAGTGGAATGTTTACACTATTAGAAGTTGATAGTGGAGTTGATGGCAATAATACAAGAGCACCAAACTTGGCTGTGGAAATCACGAGAGGATCACGGCTTTGTCTGGAATGGGATGAAGTATATGCAAGATATGTGATACCCTTGAGCAAATTTAAAATGGAGGATCAATTATGTTTCGCTGCAAAAGTTGATATAGTGCATGTGAACAGACTTCAATGTGCTTTAAGCGCATTAGTGAAACATATCGAAGACAATAAACTGTATCGCTAATTGCACATGTCTAGTATTATTGTTGTAATTATCCAATAAAATTGTTTCGAAATCGGATTTGTTCCCTTTCTTTTTATTAGAATGTTAGGCTAACGAATCATGGTCAGTCTAGAGTCAGCAGTTGGAGTGAAAGGATTGAAAAATGAATAAATTCGAGAAAGAGAAAATTATATCGAATCTTGTGTTTATGGAAAAATATTTGATTTTGGATGATGATTTTCTCGAGTTATCTCTTCAACGCAGGATATTCTCTTGGGGAACACTTGACAATATAATGAAAACTGATTCTCCCTCATTGGACTATTGTATGAAGCTATGTCGATGTGACTCAAATGCTTATACTCAATTTATTGATATATTAATTGGAACAAAGCAGAATAATATCGTGGATATACTTTTGAAAACATTGCGATAAATTCAATGTAGATGGCTCCCCCACCATTCGAAAGATGTGACGTCACAGAGTTACTCCTCTCCCATTCCTCCACCCTGAATTTATCGAACGAGGACGATCAGTTTAGTTTTAGCTGTGAGAGAGTTGACATCGGAATAACTTATTTAACAAACAAATTACATGAATAAATTATTTTCTAAACTGGCCGACGGGGAGCAGGGCTCGATGTGCCGGCCAAAAACATAATAAAAAAAAAATTGCCGAAATAACAAATAAAGCATATCAATAATGAAAAAAAAGACATACATGGTAGGAGATAACAGAGGAGGCCACCCCAGCGCGAGAACACCACAACAAAGTTCATACTAAAATCCAAGTTTACCAATCCCAACATCCAGGCAAAAAACAATTTTTGAAATATGTTTTTTCAAAGAAAATCGGCTCTTGAATCTTGGGGACACATCTATTAAATTAAATTTATTTGCAATATGAGGGATCTGGTATCTGATTGAGAATCTAGCTCTTTCCGATTTAATTGGGGGAAGGCGATACTTCTTGGAGCGGACGTGGTGGGCAGGAGAAATGGGAGTCTCAATTATACCCAGATCATGGAAATAATTTGCCGAAGATTGGATATCATAATACCACATTGCTGTATGCAGGTCTTTCAGTTTTTTGAGATTAAGTATATTGAGAAAAAGATATAAAGTTTGTGTTTCTGAAAGATTTTGAAGCCTCACTGGGCGATGAACAAAAGTACCCAGGATTCTAACCGCCTTATTTTGAATTATCTGAAGAGGTTGGAGATGGACCATAAATGTGTTGAGGTATATTACAGGGCAATATTTAAAATATGATTCAATTAGAGAATGATATAAAATTTTAAGGATGGAAAAAGGAAATACATGTTTCATTCTATGAAGACAACCTAGGTTATGGGCAAGTTTCAATCTCAAATGATCAGAATGCTTACGGAAAGATAAAAGCTCATCAAGAATAATCCCAAGGTAACGAAATGAATTTACTCTTTTTATCCTACTTTGATTTACAATTAACTCATCTATGGTAATTTTATCTACTGCCCGCTGTGACCGCCCAAAAATCATGAATTCAGTTTTAGAAAAGTTCGGAGCCAGGTAGTTACATGCAAACCAATTATTCAAAGAATTCATTGCTGTCACCATTTTCTCAGCCAACAAAGATGGGGTTTTAGCTTTTACTGTCACCGCCGTATCATCTGCAAAAATTACTGCTAAACTACTATCTTGGGGTAAACACCTCGAAAGGTCATTTGTATAAATCAAAAATAGTAATGGCCCTAATACTGATCCCTGGGGGACTCCAACATCATCAATAACAATATGGCTTGACAGGTGCCCATTTACCTCTACCTGAATTTTTCGACCATGCAAGTAAGATTTTATTATATCTAAGCCTTTACCTCTAATACCTGCATTATTAATTTTCTCCAATAAAATTTCATGGTTTAGCGTATCAAATGCCTTCTTTATATCATAGAAAAGAGTAGATACATGATTTTCATCATTTAATGAATCATTAATCTCTAAGATTAGCGCTGCAATAGCTTGTTCAGTAGAATGACCCGCCCTGAATCCAAACTGATTTTTAGTAAATAAATTCCTTTTATCAAAATACGAGACAATTCTTTTTTGAATAATTTTTTCAATAACCTTAGATATAGGGGAAAGAATAGCTATTGGGCGATAGTTACCTATATCTGTCTTATCACCTTTCTTATGAATAGGAATAACTCGTGCAGATTTCCATACTTCCGGAAAGATCCCTGATGACATAGATGCATTTAAAATATGAAGCAACGGGACATGAATTACACATGCAAGTTCTTTCAGAATATTTGTGGAGAGCCCATCTAGACCTAGAGAATTACCACTCTTTAGATTCATAATTACTTTCTGGAACTCACCGAGAGTGACAGGGGCCAGGAACATACTGGAATTTTCGGATGGCGGGAGATATTCTTTATATGAATTAGATGGAGATTCAGGGGATTCCAGTTCAACGGTAGAACTAATATGAGAAAAATAATGACAAAAATATTCTGCAAGAACATCCTTCCCCTTCAACTCAACACCATTTTCATTTATGATCACTTCAGGGTGTGGATTTTTAATATTATTTCCAATTTTTTCCTTAATTAAATTCAATGTAGTCCGAGGTGAATCAGATTTTTTAAATGCAGTTTCATAATACATTTTTTCACTTGTTCTGAGAGTTTTAACTAGCAAATTTTTATAATTTTTGAATCACTTTACATTATGAGCTGAGGGGTATTTCATTTTTATCTTATACAGTCTATTTTTTTCCTTCATAGATTTTAGAAGTGATGGACTTATCCAAGGTTGTTTGGGTCGACCAAACCAAAAACCAATCGGAAACCAAAAAAATGTTCTATACATGTCCACTATGCATGTACACTCTTGGCAGTTGGACTCAATGTGAGAATTGTACAATTATTGATGACTATAGTGAAAAGTGCAAATTATGTAATCCTTGTAAATTACATAGAAGATATGCTGAACAAATTAAAGGATGTAATTTCTGTCTTGAAGAGATTTGTGACTCTCACCCTAGAGGACATCTGTGCTCCAATTGTCACTATGATAAATGTGATCAGTGGGATTATACTTAACCCGCTATGATTGGAAAGAATCCCAAACGTGATTTTAGTTTATTTCTACGAGATTGGTATCGTCGTGGATGTAAATTATTCTAGGAGGAAGAATCTGGTCTACGATTCAACTGTTGGGGTAACAAGACAATTTGGTTTCTACGTCATCGTTGTGACGACACTGCCTAATAACTATAAACCAATTGATGTTTATTTGGCAGTTACCGAATGTGATTCACCATTTGAAAACACTGTATGTGATATTGCTTCAAATAGACAGATTGAAACTCGTGAATTTCGTTATATGAATGCAAATAGTATCATTGACTATACAAAGAGATATGACAAGAGTGAAGTTACATTATACTGTAGAAAATGTGATCCAGACTTTGCACCCAATCAAGATCAATATACAGTGAATCCAAATGATTTAACGGCATTAGTGGTTCACGACAGTTGCCTATACACCGAAGAAGAAGAAATCTAAAATGAAGATTTCAAGACATTGTTGTATATATACATTTTATTAATAAACAAATTCACAAACATTTTTTAAGCACTTTACTCTTAGGGCACTGAAATCAATATTATACAGGTCTGAGAGGATATTTTCCACTAGAAAGTCGTTCAGACGTGGATTGTCTACATAAATGTTGAGAAACTGCTTGTAAGTATAGCCGCGACATCGGAACACAAAATATAGTAGTGTATGGAAGCCAAAGCTTTTAGTCGTCAGATCCTGCACTCTCCTCCAATTTTGAATAATAGTTTTCCCACTGCTCTCAATATAGTTGCTGATGTGGGGTGTGTAGAATGTATAGGGTAGGCCAAGAGGATCAAAAATTCAATCGTCTTCATTGTTTGAAAGATGCACAGCCAATGACCCGTCAGCACAGTCGATGGACTGCTATTTACAATAATTAAGGTATAGTTGGCACTTGGAATTTTTCCAAGAAAGTCCGATGGCAGGCAATAGGATTTGTACTGGGACATTTAGGGATCCATATTAAATACATTGATTATTTGACTGGTGTTCATGGCGCCAAGTCTAGTAGAACACTACCTTCGGGAGTGATTTCCCAATAGGTTTCATATTGATTTAGTGAGATTAGTGCAATACTCTCAGCCAATGGGTCAGCAAATGTACACTCTAAACGCACACTCCCCGTTCGTACTATTCTCATATCGTGGGTGCCAGACAAATCCAATACAATGATACCATGGGTTTTAGCAAACATTTCTTCGGCTATAGCATTTTCAAATAGTGGTGAATCATGATCTAGGGTTTGCATGGTCAACTCATACAATGTTCTATAGGATTTATCAAAAGATTGATTGTAGAGTGGGATGCCGTTTACTTTGCAGACAAGAGATGATAGCCCAAACATTTCGAATTTATGTGGGCATCCAGTCCACGATCCTATTGCACTGGCGCTTTTTACAAATGCCAAAGCGAGTTTTGACGGAATTTCGCCATTGATAAAGGACGAGTCGGTGAAGGTGCGTGACCCCATGGCAATATGACGTTGATTGGTGATTGTATGAGGAACAAGTAGTTTTATATTATTTCCACTGGCTCTCAGTTTTTCCACTGCCAAAGCAACAGAACTCATGACTTGTTGTTTGCGTACATGTAGTATTGCTGAGGTGAGGGTGAGAGTTACATCAGGATTTACAGCAAGCTCTTTTCTCAATATGAAATTTGATGGTGCAAGCGTCAATTTTATATCCACTTTAATATTGGGTGGTAACCATTGGGGTATATTAAATATTTAATGATATATTTTTCCAACTAGATGTAATTCGGTAGTTGTAGGATTTTTAAGTGCATCTGTACTATCAGTGTTAGTAATATATTCATATCCATTGGAGCTGCCTCTCAATTCCTTGTATGACTTGGGTGTCATCAGCATAAATTGCATATAGCTTGTATAATTTGAGAGATTGTTGCTTGTGCTCACCAGCGTGCCATTGATGTAGACGCTGATTTGACGAAATAAATTATGTAATATACAATTTTCTTAGGATATTCCATCGGCCCGAATTGTCAATGTATTATCGGATTTCCGGACTTTTATTTGTAAATCTATAAATGTCGAACACATGTCCATAAAGTAGTCTTCATTGGAATAAATTTGACAGTGGATATTATCAGAGAGGGGTTTTTGTGGATAAAATTGTTCATAGTATCCATGTTTTACACTCACATCAATATTTTCTGCATTGAATAGATTCAATGAGGAGGTGATTTAAGGTTGAGAATCCTTTTGCGGTAGGTAGGACATCTTAGGAAAAGAAATCCAGTTTCGATCTAACAATTCTCTTCCTGGGGCTTCTTCTTCTACTACTGTTTACAGTACGTGTCGGCTTTTTCCTTCTTCTCTTTGACAGGGTGATGTCTTTCGTTTCTGACCTGAGTAGAGACTGATGAGTGATGCATTGTTTCTCGACCTTTTTAAACCTTTTACATTTTGTTTTAATCTCTCGCCAAGGGTTCGCGCACTGGACCTAAGATTTTCCGAAGCACTTTTCTTAAAATCCTTGCCAGAGTCCCAATCGTATAGTGTAGAGGACGCAAAATCTGTCTCAGCCGGTACAATATATTTTCTGGCTTGAGGTAGTGCAGAGCGAGACAGCTTAGCAAACCAACTGCCAACACCGTAGCCAGACATTGACGAGCGACCTTTGTAATAGTCCATTTCATTGCCCTGTTGTCTTGGGCCAAGAGTATTAACATAGCAGTCAATATCAGGACAAATGAATACCACTTTTCTATTAGACATCTTGTTGTTGAACGATGGGTCGAAAATGACATGTAATCACACCCAAACCTTTTGAAATTGCTAGAGGGTCACCCAATTCAGTTCTTAGTGTTAACTGACAGAGTTCCAAATAGGAAGTGTTTACGGGAATATACTGAAAATGCTTTATATTGTAGTGGTGAATAGGTTCTTGATTGGTTTTTCGTTCAAGAACTCGTAGCAGGGGAACATTGCTATTCCCAACCCGAGATGTTTCCACAAATGAAGCGTAGAGAATATACATGTGTCCGTGGAGAAGGCAGGTGGGTAGTCAGCAAAAATAAAATTAGTATTTCCGGCAGTTTTATCATTGATTATATTGAGCTTAAAGCCAAGAACATCCTTTAGATTATCATTGAGAATAACCTTTTCATCGGCAATAGATGAACTAATATAGATCTTGCCCTCCTCCTTTGAATAGTTGAAATGAAAAGCTCCTTTTTTACGAGCGGAAATTCTTTTATTAATAGAACGACATAAATCATTCATACCGGTGAGTTCTTCGTAGGGTAATTCAATATATGGATAATTCATCCAATTGATTTTTTGAATTTGCTCTTGACCACCTGAGGGTGGTGGCCAATCATAGGGTCTAATTTTTATATCATATTCACGATCTTTTCTCAGGATATCACTTGTATTTTTGAGAATACAGTCGACAAGAGCCACCTCATATGCACCGTTGAATTTGATGGTGGGGGAGAGTTTTGTCCAAAAATCCCTTGTTTTATTCAAGTCATTGTAAAGAGGATCAGAAACATTGGACATGAAAGTCACATAGAAATCATTGGGCATTGTTAATGTCTTCAGCACTGACCCAAGAATCAAAATCAGAGTTGTATCCTAGCCAGCGAACAAGCAACTGTCTCTTGCCCCTACGAGTACGACTCTTTAATATCTTTTCAATTTGATAAATTTCACTAGTGTTTCTAACTTTTTACAGTTCATATTCATAAAAACCACCGAGAATCTCATCATCTTTGGTGTCTCGCAGTCGATATGTCGTGGGTTCGGTGTCTAGGATTTTGGACACTTTAAAAAGTTCAGTGCTCCATAAATAATTCCCCTTTTCAAAAATATTAGTGGTTCTATTAATTCGAACGGTATCACCAACATTGAATTTCTTCTTTTTCTTCTTCTTCTCATTACCACCATTGGAATATTTCTTTAGAAAGGCATCAAATGCATTTTCACTACAATGAACTTCCCGAGGGCTTGAGTTGGACAGAGATCGATGAGGTCGTTGGTTATATATTTGAATGATTTTATCTAAATCATGAATAAAAGCAGGTGTGTTTTTCAGTGTACAATATCTTGAAATTAATAGACGAATCGTTCTAATCAATCGTTCAGCCAATGCAGCCTTTATCGGGCTGTGACTATGATAAAGTGTTGTATTATATTTCAATAGAACCTTTTGTACATGGGGATTAACAAATTCGCTACCACGATCTGATTGAATTTTTCTATATGAATCCTCTTCAGGAATACTTTCTAAGGCACAAGCAACTTCAACGCCTCTCTTTGATTGCAATGGAATGGCATAGGCATAGCGACTAAAGACACTGATTGCCACTAGAATGTATTTGTAGGGTTGCATTTTGACGCCGTTGAATCGCGTCTAAAGTTAGAAGATCAGTTTGCATTATATGCAGAGGGAAAAATGCTGTAGTTTGTCGACATTGTTTGCCACGAAGCTTGCGATTCCGATGAAGTGTGTAACTCGATTCGTTCTGTTGATACTCTTTTGCTTTTTTTAATGTGCTGTCAGAGAAAACTTTAGAAAGTGTTTTGGGGGAACTTAGACTTCCTGCTTCGCCAACATTTTCATAGACATGCTTCAGAACTTCATCCATTTTGAACGCAAACACGTAGTGTAATGTCCACTCCCCTTTTGCATGCTGGAGGGTGAACCAATCCGTCTTTGCTTTTGACTAGCCGCCACAGGTGTTATAAAATCATAGCTGCTGCTGCTAGTATTTTCCAATATTGAATCTTCTTCTTTTTTAAATGGTGTTGGCGTTGGCGTTGTTGGAGGACTATATTCTCTTAGTTTCTTTAGAATTTGCTTATTGCCAATAAGACTTTTGGGAAAGTTTGATGCATTTAGAAATGCGTATAGATTATTGTCAAATGATAAAAGTCCTATACGATTCGTCACCATATCACAAATTAAATCAACTAGGTTATAACTTTTTCCCTGAATTATAATTCGTTTCCCTGCGCTGTCGACTTGAACTTGATTATCACCACCAGTTTCCAACATGAGATATGATAATACTCTTTTACTCTGTTCTTGATAGGTCACTCGCAATAGGTTTCCAATTGTTGACACTATAGAATTCAATTCCTTCTCCTTTGATTGCACTGCTGAATCTTGAGGAGATGTTTCTTGTTTAGAGGGATCTGTGGTAACAGCGGGTCTCTCACGATAAGGTCTATGTTTTTCCACACGTCGCAATGCATCTTGAAGTAAAAGCAGTTTTTTATCTTCAGCAGTATTCTCATCATTAATGAATTAGCTTAGATTGTCTTCAAAATGTTCGACGGGCGAGAGGACAAGTTCAAATGGCGTCAATTTATAGGGTTTAGCTATTCTCTAGAGAAAACTGTTTACAAGTCCTGCAATTATTGGCAGTAAAAGTGTAAAAAAGCTACCACCCGCTTGAAGGAGACGTTTTCTTTAAAAAAATTTTCCCTTGTTTTTGCAAGCCAAGGCGCGTGCAGTGGAACGATGTTGCTTTGTCTGTTGTCTAACACCTTCTGGCAAGTGTACATTGCCCTCAGTTAAATTTAAACAAAGTTCAGATATTAGATTAATGAAATCATTTTCAACACCATGTTTGAGTATAGCCTTCCTGAGTGGAGGTTTTGAAGTGCCTAAAACGGAAAATAAATGCCGTTGTTCGTGTAGTTTTTTTAGTGTCATGATGGCAACTAATACCTTTTTCTACTGTTCACCGGAAGATATACAGTAATTTCTTTTTCGAAAATATCTGTGACTACACGTAGATCCTCGGGTGTATTCTGATTAAGATCTAACAAAATGTAGCCGTAGGGCTTATTTGTCGCCTGAGTGTACACTGACAGGAGAAATTTAGGGGCGCCTGGATATATTTGCTTATTGAGAGTTATTAGTGAGCTAGAATCACGAACAACTCGATAGATAATATAGACGGTGCAATTCAAAGCAAGGGTTCTCATACATTTGCTCTGATGAAACAGATTGTGTAGAACTAGGGTTATGGAAATCTGTTCATGATGAGAGCGAACAGTGAACAGCTGTAGCATTTCCTGTGAGAACTGTTCAATGGATTCAGCCGAATCATCAATAATCAGCCTCGAGTTTGGTTTAATACTACTAAAAACATCAAGTCCTCGTATGAATTGTATTGGTATGGGTGTGGCAATAGCTTTTATTTGATCATAGGACTCTTGCCAAATACTATAGCAATAATAAATTTTCTTTGGTTTTTTCAAAAACATTTTTTACAATTTTGAATTATTTTAGCTAAAAGTGTCGTTTTCCCCGACATTGATGGACCACACAGAAGCGATCTGAATGGTGTTTTAAATTGATACATGCTGCTGCTGCTGTTGACAACTGTCGGACTACAACTAACCGTAAACCATACTTGTCCAATGAATAAGTAGTAATAATTTTCCCTTAGATCTATCTACGTTAACAAGAACAACAAAAACAATATTTCATTCATTTATTTGACATGAAACCACTATTTGTTCAACAATAACAACATAAAAAAAACACTTGTTCAACAAGAACAAAAACTCTATCTGTTCAAACACGAAGAAGATAAAAAAACACTTGTTCAAACATTATTAAGATAAAAAAAAAACACTTCTGTTCAAACATGAAGAACCTGACATTTATTACCAAAACACTTCTGTTCAACAATAAAACTTTATGTACCACACTTTTTGTTCAGCATCACTATTTGTACAACACACACTATTTGTACAATAGCAAACTATTTGTACAACAGCACTTGAAAAAACATGAACACTTGGAACATGAACTTAAAATAGCACAGTTGGACATTATGAATTTAAAAGATCCCCCCCCCCCTCGGGAGCCGCGAGGCCGAAAGCCGGACGCGGGCGGGACCCCCCACCCCCCGGGAGCCGCGGGCCGAAAGCCGGCCGTGGGTGGGACCCTCCCCCCGGGGGAAAAAATGTATACAATAGTCGTTGTCACTGCTAATGCTACAGGCTGGGTTAGGTTAGGCTATAAAAGGTTTAGGGTTGTTTTAGGTTAATTCATGAAAGGTTAGGTTGGGTTAGAGCATTCAGGTTAATTTATCCAGACCAAGTTGACTGCGATAGTCTATGCATTCAACCCGGTCCGAAATACGGTAGTGGCCATGGGATAGTACATTTACACCATTCTCGAGCACAAAGACTTTGTCGGATATACATGACATTGCATTCTTTTCCACTCTTACAGTATAATTTTTATACTGTAGAGAGCGAATTGCAAGCACTTGTGCTCTCGGCACTAGGCTACTCTCTACACAGTCTCTGTACACATTTATGTTGAAATTGTTCTTTACAAAATGTGTAGGCACCCCTTTACACGCCTGCTTTACATCCCTATGATGAGTTTCCATGCAATATACTTTAGGACCCGGGAACACCCCCTTGATATCAAATCACTCCCCGTCTCTGATTTTAACATTAGTAGTTGGTTGGGGGCTTGACGTTTCACCAACTCGGTGTAAAGGGATGGATTCCAGTTAGTGAAATCCATCCGCGAGCTGATGTGTTCCCCATTTTCTAAATCTCCCAATAAATCCCCAGTTTTTACCTTTAACAGCAGAGAATCTGTATCCTCATAGTAAACTTGAACCTCCCCCTCCCTTGGCCATTGCACCTTGCACACATTGTAAAAAAACGACAACATGAGCTTTTTGGAAATTTCAAATACTGAACTACCTCCTGCTATATTCTTGTTCAGTACCACATTTCTCTTTTTCCTGTTTAGAAGAACCATGCCCGCCTGTATTCTCGGGAACGTTGTAAAATTGGGGTCGGCAATAATTCGTGCACACTCTTGAGGGTCAGTCACGACGTCGCAACGAGATCTGTTCCGTACGCTTTCACACATTTTGCCAAACGCTGAATTTAGAATGAGTTTGTACATTTCCTTCTCTACTTTGGTGTTTGCCCGAGAGCGTTTATCAACAAAAGTGTCGATAAACGTCTTTAAGTAGGGTTATTGACTGAATTGCAGGACCCTATGTATTTTGTTGATCTTGAAAGCATTGTTCACCATCCAGTGCAAAAGCACAAGATGAACAACGATATTCTCTTTAGGGTCCAGATCTGCAATCAGTTTTTGCTTAGAGGGGGTCCAGTGCATCCCCGTATCCTCAACCAATGATCGATTTTAGGGACTCAGTGAGACCCTGGTCACTGGTCGATTGATACAGGGAAAAACAAAATCTCTGACTGAATCATGAAGCGCCAATGGAATATGCCCGTCAATTTCAAAGAACCATCCTTGTGACCCATTGACCTCAACAGTGTTAATGTCGGGGAACTCACAAGGATTCTCAAGCCATTTATAGTTCCCACACGGCAAAGAGTAGTGAGACATTGCCGAGGGGTACAATGAGTTCATGTCCAAGAACACTGCATTTGACTTTGCACCGGTGCTGTTTTGTCTGCTTGGATCGGTTGTCAAAACGCGATCCCCATGAAAAACATACACACCCCTCATTGATCTTTCTACAAAAAGGTGTTGATCCACATCAGTTATTAAGCCTATTTCCTCCCTACTAATTTTTAAAATCAAGTCCATCACCAAATGTGGCGTGAAAAATAATATCCTATATCTAGTCCAAACTCAGAAAAGATTTGGTCTGTGTTCTTGCAGACAATATCTAACAGAGTTAAAACGTCACTGGCCAAGTAGAGACTACAATAATCCCACCCATTTTTACAATCCCCCTTAGCCCACACCTTCTTGGCAAATTCATATTCCTCGGCTGTGCATTCACTGTTGGTGAGTGAATTATAGATAGCTTCAATTGGAGGTAGTTTCACCTCGCTTAAGCGAGCGCCAGAACAGTAATAGTCGTATGCATATACACCTTTACAGGTCAATAGGTCGTACATTTCACTGTCTGGAAAGTGCTGTTCAAGCAAAGGAAAACTATCAAAATTGTCACTTTTCTGCACTTTAATCAATTGACTCAATGCCTTGGGAAAAAAACTAAAAGAATCTAAAAACCTGATTTTATTCCAGCACGTATGCCCATTATTTACTACCTGCCATTTCAACTCGAGAAGCACCAACTTCTCGGCCGATTTGGGGATGATGTTATAGGTAAATGAACTATTTACCCATGGACTATCTACTCCCCATCCTCCCTGTGCATACGTGCCAGTGCCAGTAAAATAAATTTTAAATCATAACTTGAATTATAAATAAAAACTGGAATAAAAACTGCTGGCTAACGTTTAAGTTGCATGATTGATGCAATACCCCTCTAAAATTACTACCCCCAGAGGATATTTCCTGCCACAAGTGATTGTGATCTCTGATTTTCCCCTTCCCCCCTCTTTTCCCTCTAGTCCCTTTCCCCTTATCCCCTTCTTCAAACTCCCCCTTACAAACCCAACATATTTTTTGATTTTTAATCGCGAGACGATCCTCTGCAGACAACACCATTTTGTAATGTGTATTTCTCAAACGAGAAATAGCGCCACTAGCGTTGCCAATTAATTTAGTCAGTGCCTTGACCATACACTCTCCCTCATCCAACGTTTCAATTATTTCTAACAACTGCATAGTGTTAGAACTGTCTCTTTGCGCGAGGGCGTAGGAGACTGCAATAGCTCGATGTTCTTTGATTTGATTTGGAAATCGAAGATCGTTCACTTCCACTAGCTTCGCTTCACAGTCCAAAGAGATTTTATTGCTCTGGAGGAGGTGTTTTGAAAATTTTTAAAGCGTAAAATAGCCCTATCCCCTGAAACCGTTTCCACTGACTGGTAGCCATACCGTCTACTCTGCTTCATATGATCCCGTAGTTTTATATCGCTACGAAATCGAGACAGGCATGTTGGACAGTAGAAACATACCCCATTTTCTTACCCCCCCGAACTCTACTAATGTCTGTAATTGGGTTAAAATGGCCAATTGCATTGGGTTCACTAAGTGGTGTGTACAACAGCCATACCCAGTGCTTCACCAATTCAATCGACGGGCCTCTTACTGGGAACACCACCCCGTTCTTTTTAGAACGAACCCCATCTTCAAATTTAGTTTCATATTGAACCACAGTAACGCCGATATTGAAATGGGCATTTGCCCTTTCAAAAATATCAATAGACCTGAGCGTTACTGGGTATTTCCCCTCTAAACAAGAAAAATCTACAATGGGAAAACCGGACCCCTCCTTCCCATGCACAGCCCAGTGATCTAAATTCGTCTTGGTAGCGTCACGTGCTAGAGGCTCGAATGCTGATATGAGGAAAGCGTACTTGAAACATTTTTGACCTGTTTCAAAACAGATTCGCTGTACGCCTTGTCAACCTTCTAAATCGTGATTATATTTTAAAACTATTGACCACTCAGACTCCCCACCTGCCCCCCTCTTAAAATAATTTTTTTTAAATTTACAGATATTAACGCTTAAATTTTCAACAAATAAAACTACAGACCCACTTCCATTTTCGTTATAATTCTCGAGATACGTAATAATATGGCCTATCCACTCCGAAAAAACACCCTCAAAATTATCTAAATTGGGATAGACCACTCGCATATCGGTGTGTACATAATGATAATATACCTCACTTTTTCCCTCATTTAAATAAAACACCTTTAAAACAGTAGAAACCTTAATTGAATCCCTACCTCCCCCCTACAACTGAATTTGGTTCTGTAGCAGTGCACGAATTCGATCTACATATTCATGAACAATTTCTACAGGGTCAAACACAAAATTACCACCCAAAAGCGAATTAAAAGGGTCTCCAAAAGCTGCAGTGTAGACAACTATTGTATTTAAAATTGTATTTGAGAGTTGAAACTCAGGGAATGATGTAAATTGGATATTACCCTCCCCCACCTCCTCCTCCTCTTGTATATTATCACCACCCCCTCCCCCACATTGTTCAATAATAGAGTCATGGGAAGCCACTTCAATTTTTTTAAGTGGAAGTATGTAGTCAGTGGGGGGAGGGTTCCCAGGTAATTCATTTGTAAAATCATTTAAAAGCTGTAATGTGTTTGGACTTAGCAATGGTAAGTCCCCCTGCTCAACTGCGCTATAATCAACATTAAAAAATCAGCTAAAAACTCATCAAAATTATTTGGAATTTCGTTAATGATACCATCCCATGGTGAATTGTTGCAAATGAACTCCACAGGCGCGTCTTCTCCTTCTCCAACTGACGAGCAGGGGGGAGATGGTGAATATGGAACCAGAACAACATATAAAAGAAAAATAGCTTATTTTCAAAATGTCTAAATCATCCCTATTTTAAAAAAATTGGATTATTATTTAAAAACGCGTTTAGCAGTAGCATTTAGTTCCCTACTCTATATATATATTCTGAAAGTTCCAACTTAATACAATATAAAAGACGACATAGAAGGTTTTGATTTTGTTCAAACAACTCCTCCAAAAATTTCATATTAATACTCTATATCTGCTTTGGAAAAAAAACCGGGGTCTTTACTTGATAGCCTATCCCTTTCTGGCCATATATAACTCTTTCCGATAGAAAATTGTTTTTAAATAAAAGCAGTTTATATCGCAAAGATTTTGCTATGAGGAAATTATGATCGGACACGCCGGCGGCGTGTCCTGGCGGCGTTACGCCGGCGGCGTTACGTTCTTGCGCAGATTGGGCTGCGGCTTGTTCAGGCTTGCCAGTGACGGCACGGACTTGTGCAGTCGAGCCAGTGATGTCACGGGCTTGCTCAGATGAGACAGCGGGGTTCTCCATCCTTATGTTCCATTGTCTTTTTGGTTTTCGCCCAGACTGCATAGGAACTGCCTCACCCTCTCTTGCTCTCTTCGATGGAGGGGGCACACATTCTTCATAGTTGGCCTTAAAAAGAAGAAAAAAATTAGTATGAAAAAATGATTCCCTTTTTTACAGAAGAAAAATTAGTACCCCCCCCCCCCAACCCCCTAACCATAATTTTGTCTAGAGAGCATTTATCGCAAAGAAGCCCCCTCTCCCATTTTCAGCAAAGCAAAGAGTAAAATTTTACGAGAAATATACTATGCATGGAAATCATACGTTTTTATTACACAACTTGTGAAAAAAATAAAACTTGACAATCACTAGTTTGTAGCCTTAGGATAGAAATCAATGTTTCTATTTTTACCATTTAGAAAAATTTTTTTAATTTTCCAGTCTATAGGCTCTAAAATGGAAAAAAAGATTGTTAACATATAGCTTATAGGCCTAAAATTTACGATCTTAGACGTAAATGCTACTCAATTTACACATAATAAAGCTATGTACCTTTTTTCTTAGAAATCCCGGCCCCTTACTTTTCACGTGAAGAAACAGTTTTGTTTTCACTTTACAATGAAGGTATTAGAAGCGAGGCATTGCAACCCTCACCCCTCCCCCCATGTAAACACTGAGTACTCATAATGGAAAATGCATATTACATGAAACTGACACCCATCCCCTCTTAACAATCCCCCCTCTTTTTACAGAAGAAAGCCCCTCTCCCTTTTCAATAAAGCAAAAGTGAAATTTGCAATGAAGAAGCTTTGATGTTAATTTGATCAAAAAGTATCCTTTTTTATGTGAAACCTTTTGACTAAGCCGCTATCGTAAGGATTAAGAAGCCGGATGCACTTTAAAAGGGTGACAGTAATTATCAGCTATTCAAAACTTTGTGAGAAATCTGTAAGTCAAACCATAGTGGCTTAATAGCTAAGGGATTGCCAGAAAGTTGGCTGTCAAAAGGAGAGTTCAAAACATAGTAATTTCTATTGGAAGAATTAAAATCATAAACAGAGGGGGGGAGAGGGGAGGTTTACAAGGTAAAAAAGAACATATTTTACACTTTCTATCGAGTATAAACAACATATAGTGGAGTTTGTATTGGGTGGGGGGGTTACCTGAATTTACTGGAGTGACTATGTAAAATGATTTTATATGAAAATAAAGTATGAAAATTTACTAAACAGAACTCACATTGTTAATCATTATAGATGAAGCTTCAAGGTCGATAATATCCAATGTTTTATTCATAGGGTCTTGGAACTTTCTGAATGTTTAATCACAACGCATGTCCGTTATATACGAAATCTCAAGGGCGAATTGTGATGTAGTGGAAAACCATATGTAACCGACTCCCTTATTGGCTTATAATGAGACGTAAACGACTCCCTGATTGGCTTAGAAGGAGGACACGTGATACTGTTTCCCGTTATCGGATCGATCCACTTCCCCCACCGATTATGTAAATCAATTTCTCGGAAATTCACTTGTCCTAGTCGAGTCCTGGATCAATACATTCCCCACCGATTATGTAAATCAATTTCTCGGAAATTCACTTGTCCTAGTCGAGTTCTGGATCAATACATTCCCCACTGATTATGTAAATCAAGTTCTCGGAAATTCACTTCCCTTCATGGATCAATACATCTCTTCCCCATCGTCAATGCGCATGTGCAAACCACCCCCAGAGACAATACACCTAGACAAACAACAACAGATCAATTGACCTTGACCCCCATTAGACTCGATCGATAATCCTTGAATAAATTATAACCTGTCGGCGTTAGACTAAGTTGTAGATGGCAGCACGGTGTTCGTACCGGAGTCATTAGGGCCTTTCTACTTTAATATTCCAAATGTTACATTTGTTATATTTGTGCATATTTGGTAATCAAAATAAAGTCACGATCATTTTTGGGGTGATCGAACTTTTTAAACCACTGTAGATACGTAAGAATGTTGCAACATCTAGTACCCTGAGTTCATAAGACTGTCAAAGACTCCTCCTTGAACCTCCCAAATTGAAAGCTTTTATTATGACCTGGCCTTTTAATATAACTTGGAAACTGGACCAAGGGCGCCATTGTCACTCGAGCGCAACGTTAAGTGGGGATGTCGATATCGCTTTCGTCAGACCAATTGGTTTAAGTGTGAATCTGCCTGGTACTTACTAATGAATGTTTTCAAAGTACACCCGTTTCATCAATAAGAAAAAAACGGGTTGGACGCATATGTCCCTTTCCCTTTGGACGATAAAACTATACAAGTGCTGTATCAAGTATAACTCACGAAAATCTTGTTAATATTTGTCAACTTTTCAACTTTATGGCATCCCTGCTTTCAATGAAAAAAAAAATGAAGGTACTAGCACTTAAATATAATAGCTCCCTATCCCCCCTCCCTCTGGATACCATCTTGATAGGATACCGTCTCTACTTTAAATAAAAAAAAATAATTAACTTATTGGCATCCCTGCTTTCAAAAAAATCGAGGTATTATCATTTAAATATGATAAGTCACTACCCCCCCCCCCCTATCTCGATACCACCTTGATAGGATGCCGTCTCTGCTTTAAATTAAATAAATAACTTTTTGGACATCCCTGCTTTCAATAAAAAATTTCGATATCATCATTTAAATGTAATACCTCCCTACCCCCCCCCTCTGGATACCACCTTGATAGGATACCGTCTCAGCTATAGATTAGAAAAAAAAATTTACTTAATAATTAACTAGGTCACTATATGGTTCCAACAAACACGCAAAACAATGTTAAACAGCTAAGTGTTCCTTGAAAAAAAAATTGAGGGTATGAATAAAGGGTTTACAAAGACAACAACAAAAAGGGCGAAATTATTCAGATATACCTCAAATTATTGGAAAACTGAGTCATAGATTCGCCGTGGCATTCAATAAGATCCAAAGAATCTAATTAAAAGGGAGCACACACAAAAGCCATTATATGGCATCATATTCATGGAAATCTCCGAAGAGTTTCTTTTTAAAATAGCTTTCAAGCGTAGTTAGGGGTATTTAGCCTTTTTTGCTTTTCTTCAAAGCTTTGAAAAAAGTGTTATAATATTCCAAATGTTACATTTGTTATATTTGTGCATATTTTGGTAATCATTTGTGGGATGATCGAATTTTTTAAACCACTGTAGATACTAAGAACGTTGCAACATCTAGTACCCTGAGGTCATAGGACTGTCAAAGACTCCTCCTTGAACCTCCCAAATTGAAAGCTTTTATTATGACCTGGCCTTTTACTGTAACTTGGGCACTGGACCAAGGGCGCCATTGTCACTCGAGCGCGACGTTAATTGGGATGTCGATATCGCTTTCGTCACACCAATTCGTTTTAGTGTGAATCTGCCTGGTACTTACTAATGAATGTATTCAAAGTACACCCGTTTTATCAATAAGAAAAAAAACGGGTTGGACGCATATGTCCCTTTCCCTTTGGACGATAAAACTATACAAGTGCTGTATCAAGTATAACTCACGAAAATCTTGTTTATTTTTGTCAACTTTTCAACTTTTTGGCATCCCTGCTTTCAATGAAAAAAAAAAATCAAGGTACTAGCACTTAAATATAATAGCTCCCTATCCCCCCCCCTTGAGGATACCATCTTGATAGGATACCGTCTCTGCTTTAAATAAAAAAAATAATTTACTTACTGGCATCCCTGCTTAAAAAAAAATCGAGATATTATCATTTAAATATGATAAGTCACTCCCCCCCCCCATCTCGATACCACCTAGATAGGATGCCGTCTCTGCTTTAAATTAAAAAAAAAAAAATTTGACATCCCTGCTTTCAATAAAAAAATTTCGAGATATTATCATTCAAATATAATACCTCCCTACCCCCCCCCCTCTGGATACCACCTTGATAGGATACCGTCTCAGCTTTACATTAGAAAAATAATTTACTTAATAATTAACTAGGTAACTATATGGTTCCAACAAACACGCAAAATAATGTTAAACAGCTAAGTGTTCCTTGAAAAAAAAATTGAGGGTATGAATAAAGGGATACAAAGACAACAACAAAAAAGGCGAAATTATTCAGATATACCTCAAACTATTGGAAAAATGAGTCATAGATCCGTTTATACAAATTATTATCCTATGAGAAATCGCAAAATATCTAAGATAATGAACAATTTCCAATGGGGGGGCCCTGGGTCTGTCAAAATATTTCAATGGTTTCCCAGGGAATTTTATATCATTTTTTTCTGTCTCCACTTTAAATGAAAAAAATAGTAATTTTTTTGGCATCCCTACTTTCAATAAAAAAAATTTAGGTATTATCATTTAAAAATGATAGTCCCCTATCACCCTCCCCCCTATAGGCAATAATTTATAGTTTATTTATGAATCATATTTTTGGGGTAGCTTCCGTTTCAATCTTTAATTCCCCAACCTTGTACATAGTTTAATCTATAGCTAAAATTTTGTCTCAATAGAAGTTGTTTTTTTTTTGGGGGGGGGGGGGGTAAAGGTGTTTCAGGAAGAAGGTTGTATTTTCTATCAGATGTTCAACAATTGAGTATTAAACATTAAGAAAATCTTATCTGAAAACAGCAAAAGGAAAAAAAACTGCAAACTTACAATTCAGCTGTAGAAACAGTCTGTCGGCTGTCAATTTCAAAATCCAACTGAAGGCTGAAGCTGTATAGTAGTGAATGTGTTCTATAATTCTGTTCAACTTGGAAATAAAATTCTTGACTACGAACGATGTAAGAAATAGCGATTGGGAAACTGCATTCGAAATGATTTATACTCATTTCATAAAGACGATACTTTTTTTTGTCAACATATGAAGAACTGTGTATATTGCAATATTTGCAATTGCATATTGCATTTGTCTGGTTTTTATGCAAAGTAACAAAAGAGAAGAAAATTAACGAACAAGAGAGTAGCGAAGAATTATGGTATGCAAAGTAATATTTAACAGGGAAAGTCACTGGTTATAAATCGCTAGGGGTGTCATCGTGATTGCGTGATTTTCGGGGATTCGGGGAACCAATTTTTTGGGGGGGTTACGCATAGATTTCCGGGGAAATACCCGAAAATTTGGGGATAGTGCAAACCCTGCTTGATTTCTAATCAGGAAAATCAAAATACTAACCACACGAGAAGGAATAGCTCCGACTTTGCGGTTGACGCAATAAAGAATTGCCGCAAAATTAATTTAAAGTCGACCAAACGCCACCGCCTTTGCCGGCGGCGGCGTGCCTGAGGCGCTCCGGCGGCGTTGCGACACTTCAGCGGAGGTCGACCGGGCCTCTCGTCGGCGGCGTTTGGTCGATCCGCCGGCGCGGCGCCGGGGTCTAGTAGTATCCCAAGAACGACTGAGGGTATTATGTTCAAATTTTCAGGGCTATTTCTGCTCTTAAATATTTAACCGAATCAAAATAGCGTAAGTGTATCCAAGCTGTTAAAGAAAGTAAACAGATTTTTTTGCGAATGGCTTCAAGTTTTCCATTTCAGGTCAACTAGAGGAGGTATGAAACTAAATTAAACACTACCGTTTGTGTCCAGATTTTTAAAGGGGCGTAGGTTGTTAAAAATTGCTGAAAAAAATACAAATGAATATGCATTGTCAGTTTAATATACATATACTGATATTTAGTAATCAAAATGGTAATATTATTTGATTTAAAAAAGTTATAAAAGTAAAAACATTTATATTCTTTTCAGTAAAGTGCAAATTATGTTCTGGCCTTGGGAAGGCACATGGGTTTTGAGCCCAATTTATGTTAATTTCTGCTCGTTTTGAGCTTGACTCGGTTATTTATTGTAATTTCTATTCGTTTTGGGTTTCATTTATTTATCGATGCTGATCTGTGGTAGTTTCACGCTTGGTAGATTATTTGATTTTATTTTTGCTCATTTTTTTGTTTAATGAAGTTCTTTACTTCTCTTTGAAAAACTTATTTTGCGGAGAAAGTTTTTTTAATTAATAATAATAAAACATTGGAGTCGTATGGCCTTTACTACAGGCAACGCTATAGCGTTGCCTCTGATTTATCTCTGACGGTCCTAAGTTTAATTATGGCTCTTTGCTTTTCTTTGAAATACCTTTTTGTCGGAAAGTTTTTTTTTTAATTAAGATTTATTACAATTTACTCTTTAGTTCTATCTGAAACTTGATCAGTTCTGAAATCTATAAAGAACTTGAAGAGAAAAGTAAGAAAACTGTTTTTATCTGCAAAGAAATCAGAATTTCACGATCCTTTTGGTTTGGATTTGGCACTTCTGGTAGCATTTCTAATATACAACTTGTGCAGGCACATTAACAATGCACTAACACACTGGTCCAAGATAGCCAAGGCCGTATCCAGGAGGGGGGGGGGGGGTAGGGGGTTCGACCCCCCCCCCCCCCCCCCCGAAGTGTTTGTTTGACTCGTAAAAAACAAATATGAATATAAACAAATTTTTTATGCGTTTTGAGGAAAAATTCTTTTGTATAAAACACCCCCGGAAAAACAAAAATCATGGATACGGCCCTGAAGATAGCGACACTCTTTTGTTCCATTTTTAAAACAGCCATGACATTTTTGGACCATGTTAGCTAACCTGACAGTGCAAGATTGCCCTTCTGGGATCAACTAGGAAAATGTAAAAAATAATTACGGTTAGAAGTAAAAGAATCATAAAGCAACCATGGAAATCATTTTATCATTTCCCTCTTGTGATAATAGCGTTTTGATTGTAATTATACATTATTTGAGCTGCTAACAAAGCGTGCAGTAATTAGTGGATCAAAATCAACGAACTATAGCAGATGAAGTTGGTGAAGTATATTAGACATGCTGTATTTCCGCTTATGGTATATAGTTAAGGACCGTGGCAGTAATTAAGGAAGATATTGAGGAGTTAAGGGTCCTTAATATAAATGTAAGAATGTCAGATCTATGACTGAGCTTTCCTTCATTCTACAACACTTGTCATTTGTATGCGCTGCAATACTTTTTAAACAAAACTAATCTTTTCCCCAATTTATACATGTAATACATGTGTTTGCCGATTAAACTTGTACGTTTCCCGAAGGGTTGCCCTATTTCGATCTCTTGGTGTACATCTTTGAACGCCACACGTGCCGCACAGCTCTACCACTTCCAACATAGTCCCACCACCCGTCAAGGCACACAAGGCACATTCTGCCTTGTGTAGGTTATGTCTGAATGTTGACGCCCCCCCGCCCCCCTCTCCACCAAATAGATATGGGCTTACTCCTCTTTAAAGGACAAGTTTTTGAGGGAGCGAGGTAATTTTGATCATTAACGAATAACAGGATAAATACATTTTTACGAACTGTTAGCGTTTACACTGAAAACGATTACTTTTCTCTCAATTATTTTTTACTTTGCTTTGTGGAAAATATGCTGTTTTATTTTTTATAGTTTCTGTTTTTTGGTTTTTGTTAATTTTTTTAATGTAACACAATGTCTTGCGTCCTTTAATCAAGGCCTAGTGAAATCTTCCCTACCTCTTGCGAAGATCAAAGCAGCTTAGAAGTTAAAAACTTAAAATACTTTAATAAATAACTTCTCAGATGAAAAAAATAAAACAAAATACAAAACAAATGTGGAGGCAACCTCTTGGCTGATACGTTCAGTTACGGAAAAAAAACGATAGTGACAAGCCAATCCTTATCCTTAAAAATGCCAAATAGTATTTTGTACTAAGTGGTCAGAGAGAATTTGCCCGTACTAAGCTATACTGTATACGCATCTTTTCAAAGTCCATTCGTTAATAGTATTTAATTATATCTAAAGCTCCAGCGTCTTTGGATTGGCTTTTTTTGCTCTTTAAGTCTTCGATGTGTGAGCCTTTAGTACGGGCAAATGTGGTCTACCTTAAGAGAAGGTAGTCATTCAAATTATTTTCTTTTTTTTAACGAGACATATACAAATGGAAATGTGAAAATAGAATTTCACATATATTTAAACTGGCAGGGCATTGGCTTAGAAATAAAAGGCGGACGTAGCCAAATTTAGATCATGCAAACTTTTCGCATATCAGTACCAGCTGATCCCAATAGGTAGAAGCGTTGTTGTAGTGCCAAACAGCCAAAATGGCCTGAGAATAAGAAAAAAAATTCCGAGGATCTAAACCTAATAACTTCGTGGTTCTGTTTTCAGTTTTTCACAGAGGGAGGACTCTCCAGACAAATTATTGAGGAGATGATATTCCTTCCTCCTTTTTTTGTGGTTAATTAGACTGGATTAGCACGTGCATGATTGCCTTCGTGAGAGTTGTCACCTTCCGTCTTTTTTGTCGAAGGATTTATTTTCCTCTTATCCGACTTCATTATTAAAAAGGTGTAAATAAATTAAACGACTTCGTCTTCGGCAATTAAGTTTCACCAACCGCTTTGGCACTGAACTGTTCATACTAGTAATCAGAAGAGTTCTGCGACCATTACGGTGCCTCTATGTCTAGCATAGCGTCTCCATACCAATTTATTTATTTGGCAAAGAGACTGGGGTGTTTCAAATGCGGAGGACCTCTTCTTGCACACCTAGGCTTGTCTGTCGGTTTTCTGTTGTGAATATTCTTCAGTCTTGCACTGATGATGCGGTCGTGTGGTTGGGAATGAGTATGATGTTGTGGCTGTGTAAATGGGATATTATTACAAATAAACTAAAATTCACTAGAAGATTTGGTTCGATTAATTTGATTATATCTTTGTTTCCTAGAATAAACTGTGGCTAATACCATAGAGAACGGTTTTGATTTATAAATTCTTAACATAAAAGAAAATGTTATGTCTATTATTTAATATTTTCAATGGCTTGCCTAGCAGAGAAACAAATTAGGACATAACATATATATATATATATATATATATATACATGCCAGAAAGCTTACCACTAGGCTACTGGCAATAATAAAATTAAATAAATAGCCTAATGCATAGCTGTTTGGAAACATTTGAACCCTCTCACCCTTTGTAGGTACCCCCCCCCCCATTTTACTCTAAAACCACATCTGCCACCCTAGAGAAGTGGGATAGAATTACAAAAAAAAACATAAGAAAATTAATGCTTGGTTGGTTCAATGTCCTTCCCCGAAGTATGAGACTCATTAGAGGAAACATCTTCTTAACTATACGTACCCCTTTCAGGAGGTTTAATGTGATGGCTTGTGTATAACCTTATTTGGAAATGCTAAACTTTTCGCTAAATATCCTATTCTAACGTCACTAAAAATAACCCTCCATACCCACAGAAGATGACAGGGGGTGGGGTAGCTTTCCCATCCTCTAAGAAGTTTAAAAGAAACATTCATTGAAACATTTCAAACATACAAAGATACTTCTATTGTAGGAAATCATTTTAGGTCTTAGCCCAAAAAATATGGAATTAATAAGATAAATTTAAAGTTCTTCGCGGAGAAAAAAAAAAGAGAAAAAAAAAAACTCCATCAACTAACTAAATCATAAAGCTAATTGTGTCAACGTAAATAAAAATATTATTTGTTTTTATCTTCATATCTGTTTTTTTTCTTTCTTTGCTTTATAGTGAGCCAAAGTTAAAGGAACGATTTTTTCCGAAAGGACACAAATGGTATATTCATTTGCATTTTTGTAAGACGAGTAAATGTTCTGCATAATAATTTATGCATAATTTGGTCTAGCACAATAATGTTCTAGCTTTAATTATCTTATTTTAAGAAGAGCCTAAAAACAGACAGGTTTGATTGCCTCGCAGATTACCCCAATTTAAGTAAAGAGATATCGTTCATCAATTCTTTTCAATCATCGGTATCAAACTAGATGAAGACATTACAGCGAACCAGGATCAGTAGCGGTTTTAAGCCTCATAATCCGAGGGGAAGGGGGGATATACCACAGGAGTGTAAATATTTAAAATAAAAGGAATTTATTGACAAAATCGGGGGGGGCAGCTATCCTCCCCAATCCAGGCCTAGAAATGCCGCTGCCCAGGGTCGTCCAGATTTCAGCGAACAATTGTATACAACTCTACGCTAGGCAATGAGCTACAAAAGCTTTTATTTAAGCTTTTAAAAGCTTAAGCAATTAATTAATTTTTTTAAGCAATTAAAAGCTTTTAATTAAGCTTTTAATTAAGTCTAAAAGCAATTGCATGTTATCACATAAGAGACATACAGCTCATGATATTATTACTGTTCTTCTGTGCCAGGTTTAGTAAGTGTAAAATCTTTTAAACGTAGATAATTAAGTGTACAGGAAAAAAAAACTTGCATATATCCAAGTAATATGCTATAGGAACGATCCTGAGAGAATGCAGTGGCTTTTCTGAGTGAGGGAGCCAAAAAGAAAAGAAGAAATGTAAAGACAGCTCCAGATAAGATTGGAATAAAGGACCACCACCCCACTCCCCCATAAAACGCGTTAGGTATATACTTCACGATTTCTGTGACCCCCCCTCCTGAAACTGCGAGCATATATATGTCGCATCTATTTTGAGGCATTACTAATCAGAATTCGTTTAGAAAATTTTCATTGCCAAGTGAATACTATTCGCGAAAATTAATAAAAATTACGATATTAACTTCCTAAATCGAGAAACACCAAGAATGTATTTCCCTAAATGCATTTCAATTAAACCAAAATTGGAGTTCAAATATCTAAAAGCTTGTTGCTTTGAACCACTGTGGAAAATATTCTATGATTGAAATCCAAAATCGTAAAACAAAAAGTGCATAATTCACATATATATGTTGTTTCTTTTTTTTGGTTCCACCAAATGATGCACCCACAAAACATTTGATTGCGGAAGATACATAAGTTTCATTGAATCTTCAGTGTAAATCCAAATTTGTGTAAATTAAAACAAGTTTGTTTTAATATCATTAGTTCTGTTGGGCAACGCTGCGCTGACAGTGGAGCCAGTGGTTTTTGATTTATTAAATCCGTGTTAAAAGGATTGGGTTTCCTCTCGATTTTCCTTAATTAGTTCCGCTTGTATATAAAAGTTTATGCTCCGATGTCAGTTATTTTTCAAGTTGCAAAAACTTTCAGCTTAGGTTTTTTAGTTTGTTTTTAACATTTTCGGTTCTTCCAAGAGTCAAGTGTTTTCTTTGCTCCTTTTTTAGTTTGCTTATTTGTCTTTAGTTTCAACTTAGACACGTATACCTCGTAAAACGACTGTAAAATATCATTACGAGACTCATAAAGATAACAATGTACTTTTATGATGATTTGTTTGTCTATTTTTTTTGTCAAGAAGTTTTGGCTTAAATCATAGATATGTTTTAAGGCATAATTTTTATAGAGAGCGGGAATGGGGGGGGGGCGAATTGTTTGGAAATCACCCCAACTTAATATTTTACGTCATGTTTTATTATTAAAAGATATGATTCACATCTATTAAACAAAATCCTAACGAGAAAAAGACTTGAATGGCCATAAGAGGTCTTACGCATGTCGGAATATAATTTGACATGTTTTTAATTCTCATTGACCTAAAGGGAGAAGAAGATTGCTGGATGCCTGCATCTTAACTGGCAAATATAACGAAAAGTAAAGATGTAAAAAGATATGATCCTAAACGTGTAGAGCCGTAGAAAAGGTAAAATCTCAAGGAAGTGTGTACAACTAGGTGAACGAGGCTGTAATTCTCTTCTGTTTTTTAATTTATTAATTAAAAAAACTTTCCACAAAATAAGTTTTTCAAAGAAAAGTAAAGAACTCCATTAAACAAAAAATGAGCAAAAATAAAATCATATAATCTACGAAGCGTAAAACTGCCGCAAATCAGCAATGATAAATAAATGAAACCCAAAACGAACAGAAATTACAATAAATAACCGAGTTAAACTCAAAACGAGCAGAATGTTCTTACTTTTATAACTTTAATAAATCAAATAATATTAACATTTTGATTACTAAATATCAGTATATGTATATTAAACTGAAAATGCACATTCATTTGTATTTTTTCCAGTAAAGTGCAAATAATGTGTGTAATTGTAATTTCTTCATAGCAATGTCCCTTCCCCCATGAAAACTTCCTTCATGGAAAGATCCTCCAACATAACCCCCGTCCCAACCCCTCCCCCCACTACAAGAAAAAATCCCCCCTGAAAATGTCTGTATACTTCCCAATAACCAATACTATATGCTAACATTGGTAAAGTTCATAACTTTAAGCCCATCCACCGGCGACTTCGGGGGATTAAGTCATCCTGAAAGAATTTCGACCATACTGAACAAAATGGCTATCTCAAAATTTTGATCGGGTGACTTTGGGAAAAAATGTGCATGGGAGGGGGCCTAGTTGCCTTCCATTTTTTTGGTCACTTAAAAAAGGCACTAGAACTTTTAATTTCTGTTCCAATGAGCCCTCTCACTATATTCTAGGACCTACGGGTCCATCGATCACCCCTGAAAAAAAAAACAAATAAACACGCATCCGTGAGCTTTCTTCTGGCAAAAAATGCAAAATTCCACATTTTTGTAGATAGGAGCTTGAAACTTCTATAGTAGGGTTCTCTGATACGCTGAATATGATGGTGTTATCTTCATTAAGGTTCTATAACTTTTAGGGGTCTTCCCCCTTTTTTCGAAAATCAGCCAAATTTTCTCAGGCGCGTAACTTTTGATGGGTCGGACTAAGCTTGATGAAACTTATATATTTGAAACGAGCATTAAAATCTGATTCATTTGATATATATATTGGTATCAAAATCTCGTTATCTAGAGTTTTTGTTATTATTGAGCTGGGTCACTCCTTACTTACAGTTCGTTACCGCGAACTGTTTGATTAGCATTAACACAGTGCATTTTTATTTAATCAAAAGGCAACATTTTAGTTTTTAAAACATAGAGGCAAATGGGAGGGTGGGCGTGGGATGGGGATTAGTTGCCCTCCAATCACTTTCGACTATTAAAAGGGGCATCAGCCCTTTCTATTTTCAATCAAATTAGCCCTTTTCGAAGTTCCTACGACAACTCCTTCGATACGAAGTGCCCTGGTCTGAACAACAACAACAACCCAAAAAAAATCATACATTATACCCACATCGACCTTTACTATAAAAATTTCAAGCCTTCCAATCAATTTCGACTATTAAAAAGGGCACTAGGCCTTTCGATTTCCAATCGGATGAGCTCTTTTTGAGTTTCTACGACAACGCTTTCTATAAACACCTTATACCTTTTTTTTTATAACTTTTATAACTTTATAACTTTTTTAACTTTTTTTACGTATCTTAAAATGACATGAAATATGCTTATGGCTCTAACATTTGTACTCTATGCTTGCTCAGAGACACGATGCGGCTTTCCCACTGGTACTCTATGGCCGGTTATCGACACTACCTAGTTTATTGCATGTATTAACTCAGTATTTTTACACAGTGGAACGATAGACACATAACTAGTATCTATAAAAAAGTTAAGATGAAACATTTTAAGAAAATGTGTTCACATGATAGTGTTATTGTAGCATTGAATGCTGACAAGGAGAAGTATTTAAACTATGAAATAAGTACAAGTGGTAACACTATCGGAAACGTAGGCGTGCATTGTCATGACAGTAAGGAATTAAATTTCTTTGGAGTACCAAAAAAATTCAACTCTTATGATGGTGGATATGCGAGATTGAGATCTCCGGAGATGATTGTACTCAAAGAGAATGCCAACATAGAAATAATAGTTTGATGAAGAGGGAAATCTTCTTGCTAGTGCTTATGGTCACATGTTACCCAGTGTTACACCCCATCGTCAGCTTTTGGGTATTAACATTCAACGGAAGATCAAAAGAAGACAGGCATACTCTTCTACTAATATCATAAACCATATCTTGTCTACGTGCCGGAATTGTTACCTGTGTAAAAATAATGTGACAATAGACAGTGAAATTGCCAGAAAAATAAATAGGGTATTGGCAGAAAATATCACTAAGGAATATAAAGATGAATCGATGAAAAACAAAGTGCCAGCAAACGACACTACCATTGATCAAACAATCAATGAACCGAATAATAGCAAAGATGAAATGCATATTGAACATGTGGATGACGACCCCCCAGTAAAAATGTGTTCACATGTTAGTGTTATTGTAGCATTGAATGCTGACAAGGAGAAGTATTTGAACTATGAAACAAGTACAAGTGGTAGCACTATCGGAAACGTATGCGTGCGTTGTCATGACAGTAAGGAATTAAATTTCTTTGGAGTACCCAAGAATTTCCATTATACAAATTCTGGATATGCGAAAGTATCATTTCCAGAGAAGTTAGTACTCAAAGAGAATGCCAACATAAAAATAATCGTCGATGATAGAGGACAACTCTTTGCTAATTGTTCTGGTAACATGTTACCCGTTGATAGATCTTATCGCCATCTTTCCGGTGTTAGCAATCGAATGAAAGCAAAGGGGAAAAGAAAGGCCTACTCTTCTACTAATATCATAAACCATATCTTGTCTACATGCCGGAACTGTTACCTGTGTAAAAATAATGTTGTAATAGACAGTGAAATTGCCAGAAAAATAAAAAGGGTATTGGCAGAAAATATCACTAAGGAATATACAGATGAATCGATGAAAAAAAAAGTGCTAGCAACGTTATTAACATCATTGATCAACCCGTCAATGTACCAAATAATACCAAAGACGAAACGCATATTGAGCCTGTCGATGATACACCAGTAAAAATTGTGTATGACTCAAAATGGAATAATGATTATTGTACTCATTACGAGCTAAGAGAAGACAATAGCTACAGTATCAAGAGAGAACAAGGTGAACTATTTTATGGAACAAATTCAAAACTTTCAGAGTAGTTCATTGATATTAATAATGTATAATAATGTATCTACCATATATTTATATTAAAATTCTACATGTCATTATTTCATTAAAATTATGTTATCTATTACTTTGTTATATTCCGATTATTTCTAGGGTAAGCTAAGACAGACACTGAGAGAAGCAAACACCCACCCAGATTCAGAAGCAAAGAGAGTGAGAGAGTCACAAGCGCATACAAATACATAGATTCAGACATACAAACTGACAAAGACAGGCACGGGGAGAAGCAAAAATTCGCCTAGACACATAGGCAAAGAGAGTGAGAGAGGTTAAAACACATACAAACATATAGATTCAGACATACAAACCAACAAATACAGGTATTGAGATAAGCAAACACCCGCCCAGACACATAAGCAAAGGAAGTAAGAGAGACAAAAACACATATAAATATATAGATTCTGAAATACAAACCGACAAAGACATGCACTAAGATAAGCAAACAACCGGCCAGACACATAGGCAAAGAGAGTGAGAGAGATAAAAACACATGCAAATATATAGGTTTTGACATACAAACCAACAAAGACATGCATTGAGATAAGCAAACACCCGCCCAGACACATAAGCAAAGGAAGTAAGAGAGACAAAAACACATATAAATATATAGATTCAGACATACAAACCAAGAAAGACAGGCACTGGGATATGCAAACACCTTCCCAAACACACACACATAGACAAAGAGAGTGAGAGACCCAAACAAATAAATAGATTCACACATACAAACCGAGAAATACAGACACTTCAGACATACAAACCAACAAAGACAAACACTGGGACTTGCAAACACCAACCAAGACAAACAGACAAAGAGAGTGTGAAACACATACAAATACATAGATTCAGACATACAAACCGAGAAAGACAGACAGTGGGACAAGCAAACACCTGCCCCAACACACAAGCAAAAAGAGTGAGAGACACATACAAATACATATATTCAGACATACAAACCGAGAAAGACAGGCACTGGGATAAGCCAACACCTGCCCAGACACACACAGACAAAGAGAGTGAGAAACACATACAAATACATAGATTCAGACATGCAAACCGAGAAAGACATGCACTGAAATAAGCAAACACCTGCCCAAACACACAAGCAAAAAGAGTGAGAGACACATACAAATATATAGATTCAGAAATACAAACCGAGAGAGAGAGGCACTGGGATAAGCAAACACATGCCCGCACACACTGGCAAACTGAGTGAGAAACACATACAAATACGTAAATTCAGACATACAAACCGAGAAAGACATGCACTGGAATAAGCAAACACCCGCCCAGACACACAAGCAAAAAGAGTGAGAGACACATACAAATACATAGATTCACTCATACAAACCAAGAAAGACAGGAGCTTAAGACATACAAACCAACAAAGACAAACACTGGGAACTTGCAAACA
Organism: Artemia sinica; assembly: GCA_027921565.1. Taxonomy (NCBI): domain Eukaryota; kingdom Metazoa; phylum Arthropoda; class Branchiopoda; order Anostraca; family Artemiidae; genus Artemia; species Artemia sinica. The sequence continues at coordinate 22,552,353 of CM051264.1, read as the reverse complement.
CCAACCCAGACAAACAGACAAAGAGAGTGTGAAACACATACAAATACATAGATTCAGACATACAAATCGAGAAAGACAAGCAGTGGGATAAGCAAACACCTGCCCAAACACACAAGCAAAAAGAGTGAGAGACACATACAAATACATAGATTCAGACATACTAACCGAGAAAGACAGGCACTGGGATAAGCAAACACCTGCCCAGACACACACAGACAAAGAGAGTGAGAAACACATACAAATACATAGATTCAGACTTACTAACCGAGAAAGACATGCACTGGAATAAGCAAATACCCACCCAAACACACAAGCAAAAATTGTGAGAGACACATACAAATATATAGATTCAGATATACAAACCGAGAAAGACAGGCACTGGGATAAGCAAACACATGCCCGCACAAACTGGCAAAGAGAGTGAGAAACACATACAAATACGTAGATTCCGACACACAAACCGAGAAAGACATGCACTGGAATAAGCAAGCACCCGCCCAGACAAATAAGCAAAAAGAGTGAGGGACACATACAAATACATAGATTCACACATACAAACCGAGAAAGACAGACACTTCAGACATACAAACCAACAAAGACAAACACTGGGAGTTGCAATCACCAACCCAGACAAACAGACAAAGAGAGTGTGAAACACATACAAATACATAGATTCAGACATACAAACCGAGAAAGGCATGCACTGGAATAAGAAAACACCCGCCCAGACACACAAGCAAAAAGAGTGAGAGACACATACAAATACATAGATTCACACAAACAAACCGAGAAAGACAGACACTTCAGACATACAAACCAACAAAGACAAACACTGGGACTTGCAAAGACCAACCCAGAGAAACAGACAAAGAGAGTTTGAAACACATACAAACACCTAGGTTCAGACATACGAACCGAGAAAGACATGCACCGGAATAAGCAAACACCCGCCCAAACACACAAGCAAAAAGAGTGAGAGACACATACAAATATATAGATACAGAAATACAAACCGAGAAAGACAGGCACTGGGATAAGCAAACACATGCCCGCACACACTGGCAAAGAGAGTGAGAAACACATACAAATCCGTAGATTCTGACACACAATCCGAGAAAGACATGCACTGGAATAAGCAAACACCCGCCCAGACACACAAGTAAAAAGAGTGAGATACACATACAAATACATAGATTCACACACACACAAACCGAGAAAGACAGACACTTCAGACATACAAACCAACAAAGACAAACACTGGGACTTGCAAACACCAACCCAGACAAACAGACAAAGAGAGTGTGAAACACATACAAATACATAGATTCAGACATACAAACCGAGAAAGACAGGCAGTGGGACAAGCAAACACCCTGCCCAAACACACAAGCAAAAAGAGTGAGAGATACATACAAATACATAGATTCAGACATACAAACCGAGAAAGACAGGCACTGGAATAAGCAAACATCTGCCCAGACACATACAGACAAAGAGAGTGAGAAACACATACAAATACATAGATTCAGACATACAGACCGAGAAAGACATGCACTGGAATAAGCAAACACCCGCCCAGACACAAACTTAAAGAGAGTGAGAGACAAATACAAATGGATAGATTCAGACATAAAAACAGAGAAAGACAGGCACTTTAGACATACAAACAAACAAAGACAGTAAACCAACAAACAAACCAACAACAAAGATAGCTTCATTTCATTTTTAAGGTTAATTTAGACTAGGTTACGTGCGCGCACGTAACCTAAACTTTGTTGGTTTGTATGTCTGAAGTGTCTGTCTTTCTCGGTTTGTATGTGTGTATCTATGTATTTGTATGTGTCTATCACTCTTTTTGCTTGTGTGTCTGGGCGGGTGTTTGCTTATTCCAGTGCATGTTTTTCTCGGTTTGTGTGTTCGAATCTACGTATTTGTATGTGTTTCTCACTTTCTTTGCCAGTGTGTGCGGGCATGTGTTTGCTTATCCCAGTGCCTGTCTTTCTCGGTTTTTATTTCTGAATCTATATACTTGTATGTGTCTCTCACTCTTTTTGCTTGTGTGTTTGGCGGGTGTTTGCTTATTCTGGTGCATGTCTTTCTGTGCTTGTATGTTTGAATCTATGTATTTGTATGTGTTTCACACTCTCTTTGTCTGTTTGTCCGGGTTGGTCTTTGCAAGTCCCAGTGTTTGTCTTTGTTGGTTTGTATGTCTGAAGTGTCTGTCTTTCCTGGTTTGTATCTGTGAATCTATGTATTTGTATGTGTCTTTCACTGTTTTTGCTTGTGTGTCTGGGCGGGTGTTAGCTTATTCTAGTGCATGTCTTTCTCGGTTTGTGTGTCTGAATCTACGTATTTGTATGTGTTTCTCACTCTCTTTGCCAGTGTATGCGGGCATGTGTTTGCTTATCCCAGTGCCTGTCTTTCTCGGTTTGTATTGCTGAATCTATATATTTGTATGTCTCTCATTCTTTTTGCTTGTGTGTTTGGGCGGGTGTTTGCTTATTCCAGTGCACGTCTTTCTCGGTTTGTATGTCTGAATCTATGTATTTGTATGTGTTTCTCACTCTCTTTGTCTGTGTGTGTCTGGGCAAGTGTTTGCTTATCCCAGTGCCGGTCTTTTTTGGTTTGTATGTCTGAATCTATGTATTTGTGTGTGTCTCTCACTCTTTTTGCTTGTGTGTTTGGGTAGGTGTCTGCTGTCTGATGTATGTTGAATGTATTTGTATGTTTTTCACACTCTTTGTCTGTTTGTCTGGGTTGGTGTTTGCAAGTTCCCAGTGTTTGTCTTTGTTGGTTTGCATGTCTTAAGTGACCGTCTTTCTCGGTTTGTATTTGTGAATCTATGTATTTGTATGTGTCTCTCACTCTTTTTGCTTGTGTGTCTGGGGGGGCGTTTGCTTATGCCAGTGCATGTCTTTCTCGGTTTGTGTGTCTGAATCTACGTATTTATATGTGTTTCTCACTCTTTTTGCCAGTGTGTGCGGGCTTGTGTTTGCCTATCCCAGTGCCTGTCTCTCTTGGATTGTATTTCTGAATCTATATATTTGTATGTGTCTCTCACTATTTTTGCTTGTGTGTGTTTGGGCGGGTGTTTGCTTATTCCAGTGCATGTCTTTCTCGGTTTGTATGTCTGAATCTATGTATTTGTATGTGTTTCTCACTCTCTCTGTCTGTGTGTGTCTGGGCAGGTGTTTGCTTATCCCAGTGCATGTCTTTCTCGGTTTGTATGTCTGAATCTATGTATTTGTATGTGTCTCTCACTCTTTTTGCTTGTGTTTTTGGGCAGGTGTTTGCTTGTCCCACTGCCTGTCTTTCTCGGTTTGTATGTCTGAATCTATGTATTTGTATGTGTTTCACACTCTCTTTGTCTGTTTGTCTGGGTTGGTGTTTGCAAGTTCCAGCGTTTGTCTTTGTTGGTTTGTATGTCTGAAGTGTCTGTCTTTCTCGGTTTGTATGTGTGAATCTATATATTTGTATGTGTCTCTCACTCTTTTTGCTTGTGTGTCTGGGCGGGTGTTTGCTTATTCCAGTGCATTTCTTTCTCGGTTTGTATGTCTGAATCTATATATTTGTATGTGTTTCTCACTCTCATTGTCTGTTTGTCTGGGTTGGTGTTTGCAAGTCCCAGTGTTTGTCTTTGTTGGTTTGTATGTCTGAAGTGTCTGTCTTTCTCGGTTTGTATGTGTGAATCTATGTATTTGTATGTGTCTCTCACTCTCTTTGTCTGTGTGTGTGTGTCTGGGAAGGTGTTTGCTTATCCCAGTGCATGTCTTTCTCGGTTTGTATGTCTGAATCTATATATTTGTATGTGTTTTTGTCTCTCTGACTTCCTTTGATTGTGTGTCTGGGCGGGTGTTTGCTTGTCTCAATGCCTGTCTTTGTTGGTTTGTATGTCAAAATCTATATATTTGCATGTGTTTTTATCTCTCTCGCTCTCTTTGCCTATGTATCTGGGCAGGTGTTTGCTTATCTCAGTGCATGTCTTTGTCGGTTTGTATGTCGGAATCTATATATTTATATGGTTTTGTCTCTCTCACTTCCTTTGCTTATGTGTCTGGGCGGGTGTTTGATTATCTCAATGCATGTCTTTGTTGGTTTGTATTTCTGAATCTATATGTTTGTATGTGTTTTTCTCTCTCTCACTTTCTTTGCCTATGTGTCTAGGCGGATGTTTGCTTCTCCCCGTGCCTGTCTTTGTCGGTTTGTATGTCTGAATCTATGTATTTGCATGTATTTTTGACTCTCTCTCACTCTCTTTGCTTGTGAATCTGGGTTGGTGTTTGCTTCTCTCAGTGTCTGTCTTAGCTTACCCTAGAAATACTGGGAATATAACAAAGTAATAGATAACATATTTTTAATGAAATAGTGACATTTAGAATATTAATATAAATATATGGTAGATACATTATTATACATTATTAATGTCAATGAACTACTTTGAAAATTTTGAATTTGTTCCATAGAATAGTTCACCATGTTCTCTTCTGATACTGTAGCTATTGTCTTCTCTTAGCTCATAATGAGTAGAATAATCATTATTCCATTTCGAGTCATACACAATTTTTACTGGTGTGTCATCGACAGGCTCAATATGCATTTCGTCTTTGGTATTATTTGGTACATTGACGGGTTGATCAATGATGTTAGTAACGTTGCTGGCACTTTGTTTTTCATCGATTCATCTTTATATTCCTTAGTGATATTTTCTGCCAATACCCTTTTTATTTTTCCGGCAATTTCACTGTCTATTACAACATTATTTTTACACAGGTAACAGTTCCGGCATGTAGACAAGATATGGTTTATGATATTAGTAGAAGAGCAGGCCTTTCTTTTCCCCTTTGCTTTCATTCGAATGCTAACACCGGAAAGATGGTAATAAGATCTATAAACGGGTAACATGTTACCAGAACCATTAGCAAGGAGTTGTCCTCTATCATCGACGATTATTTTTATGTTGGCATTCTCTTTGAGTACTAACTTCTCTGGAAATGATACTTTCGCATATCCAGAATTTGTATAATGGAAATTATTGGGTACTCCAAAGAAATTTAATTCCTTACTGTCATGACAACACACGCATACGTTTCCGATAGTGCTACCACTTGTACTTGTTTCATAGTTCAAATATTTATTTTCGACGTAACACCTTTAAATTATGTGTTGTTTTCTTAGACCACACTGCCGTTCTAAGACGAGCAAATAAACTTTCAAATGGGGATAAATCCATTTATTTAGACAGTGAAAAAAACAGGTACAAAAGTCCAGATATTTCGGTCACATATACATTTCTACTGAAGAACGGTCGCTGTATATGTGAGCGAAATATCTGGACTTTTGTACCTGTTTTTTTTCACTGTCTAAATAAATGGATTTATCCCCATTTGAAAGTTTATTTGTTAGTTCAAATACTTCTCTTTGTGAGCATTCAATGCTACAATAACACTAACGTGTGAACACATTTTTACTGGTGGGTCATCCACATGTTCAATATGCATTTCATCTTTGCTATAATTTGGTTCATTGATTGTTTGATCAATGGTAGTGTCGCTTGCTGGCACTTTGTTCTTCATCGATTCATCTTTATATTCCTTATTGATATTTTCTGCCAATACCCTTTTTATTTTTATGGCAATTTCATTGTCTGTTATCACATTATTTTTACACAGGTAACTTTTCCGGCACGTAGACAAGATATGGTTTATGATATTAGTAGAAGAGTATGCCTGTCTTGTTTTGATATTCCGTTTAATATTAATACCCGAAAGCTGACGATGGGGTGTCACACTGGGTAACATACTACCATAAGCACTAAGAAGAAGTTGCCCCTCTTCATCAACTATTATTTTTATGTTGGCACTCTCTTTGAGTGCAATCATCTCCGGAGATCTCAATCTCGCATATCCACCATCATAAGAGTTGAATTTTTTTGGTACTCCAAAGAAATTTAATTCCTTACTGTCATGACAATGCATGCATACGTTTCCGATAGTGTTACCACTCGTACTTATTTCATAGCTTAAATACTTCTCCTTGTCAGTATTCAATGCTACAATAACACTATCATGTGAACGCACGTTCTTAAAATGTTTCATATTCACTTTTTTATAGATATTAGTTATGCGTCTATCGTTCCACTGTGTAAAAAATACTGATTTAATACATGCAATAAACTAGGTAGTGTCGATAACTGGCTATAGAGTACCTGTGGGAAAGCCGCATCGTGTCTCTGAGCAAGCATAGAGTACATTTGTTACAGCCATAAGCATATTCATGTCATTTTAAGATACATAAAAAAAGTTGAATAATTTTGAAGTCCAAAAAAAATTAGTCCAATAATAAAAAAAGTGCTACTACAAACAATATTTTTCTAATAGTAAAAGTCACGACTAACATTTCTATATCATTCTCATTTTGAATTTGGAAAATACTAAATGTAATTTTTTTATGTTTTAAGTATGTTTTATGTCATACTATAAGATGTAAAAAAAGTTGAAAAAAATATCATGTTAAAGAAAAAATTAAAAAAAAATGGGGGGGGGGCTTGGAGGTTGGGGATAAAGGACCTTTGGAGGTTGAGGTCCCTGGTGGTTAGGGTCATTGGTGCTTATGATCCTTGACGGTTCATACTCATATACTTCTCACTACTTGATTTGAAAGGATTTCTAAGGGTTGTTCTGAATTTCATTATTAAAATTCTTTTCTTGACATCTACATCTCTATTAGTATCAACTTTTTAGTATACTATAACGTTAGACCATATTTTATATTGACAACACTGTTCAAATGGTACTTGTGTATTATACAGAACACATCGGTGAAGTAAAGCTAGGTCAACTCACATGGCCATTTTATCATCATTAACCATTTCCATAGATTGATGCTATTCCAAATTTATAATAAATGGCCTGAGTTAACAACCCCTTCGGGCTTACCTTAACTGGTAATTAGTTTAACCCTTTTTGATCACCTTCATACGATCCGATCACTAATTAGGATCATTCAAACCCCTATTATTCAATCAACAATTAAGATCGTTCTTATAGTCCAATTCGCAAATGCTATACCCTTTTTCGCAAATAGAGTTATTGTTTTTGGCAAATGATTTAACACCATATGCCAATCAATTCTAGACAAGATGCAAGGTACCTTCAGCCTAGAGGTTATTAGTGTTTGACAATTTTGGAGTCAGAAACATGCGCGGCTTGGATGTATCTTTATGTAAAAATACATTATTTATACGAAAAACATGATTTTCTTACCCTATGACTGAAACCAGTATTTTTTACAGAAACCAGGAAAAAAAACATGTTATAGCGATAGATGAATGAACTTTTAAAGCATATATCGTCTAAACCCGTCTGGTCGCATTGCACAATCTCGTCCCTACTTCCAAATATAACATGCTTGGTGACTTTATAGGTCCATTATATAGAGGGATTGGTCGCTTTATATCATCTAGCGTCGGACCTTTATATAAGACACTACTAACGACACTCCTATATACCCTGGTATCTTGTATTGATCCTGCCAGTCTTCGGTTTACTATAACATAATCAATAAGGTTTGCTGTCTTACCATCACGTGAATACCATGTTAACTTATGAGCCATTTTATGACCAAACACCGTATTGGTTATAGCTAGATTGTCATACCTACATAAATGCGAAAGTCCTTTACTGTCCATTACTGTTTTCTTTTCCTACGCCAAATTTACCTAGGCTAAGATACCATCTATCCCTATTTCTACCAACCTGGGCGTTAAAATCTCCCAGTAATAATATCATCTTTCTACCTGGGACCCTGTCTATTTGCTCATGCAACTGTAAGTAAAATTCATCTGAGTTACTAGTATCTCCGTCAATCGGTTTCTACAGGGGTGGTATACTACTATAACTAACACCCTGAACTTTTTAGTCATAAAATGAGCAATAAGTGTTCTATTATTAATACCTTCCTAGCCTAAACAAGACTTAGCAGCTTCCTTATTCATCATGTGCCCTATTCCCTGTCTATGTACCCCATCCTTCCTGCCTGAGTAAACAAATTCTATATCACCTAATTTCATGCTTCCTACCCCTGGGATATGAGCTTCTGAAACTCCTAATAAATCCAGATAGAATCGTCTGAATTCGTCAGTCAAAATGTCGATACGATAGTCATTTTTTCACTTCGTAACATTCCAAGTTCCAATTTTCATGTTCTTTAAATCATTAAAATTATTTTAGCCTCAGGAAAAGCAATGATCCCGGATACCAGTGCAGGACGGGGATCACATATCTTCTCAAGTCTACACCGAAGTGCTTCAGCCGGCTTAGAACCAGACAGCAAGAAGTCCCTTGGACTTCCATGAATGGAGGCTTTGTGTAATCCTGGGCCCATCTTGGTCATAACATGGTTTTCAGCACTTGGCGATACTCTTCTATCAACAAGAGTCAAAATCCTGCACAGACAATCTCAAGCATATTACCTCTGACTCATTATATATTCATGCCTACAAATATTATGCTACTAAGGGGAGGCAGCCCATAATAGATAAATTAGATAAGAAGAGGTTTTTCAGCCCGAAGACGCCCGTCAAAACATACCAAGCCCGGAAGAATTGTCCATTAGTCAGAATCCCGTGCGAATGCTGTGTCGTTTACTAGGATCTAATCTCCCTGAGGGGCGCCACTCCTCAAGTGGGAATAGAGGTGACCGCAAGGTCTCCAGTCTTGCAGGTACCCCAAAAAGGTCGAGCCAGCCCTTTGCAGACGCTGTTGTCCATAGATCTGGATCTTACGCCCTGCCGCAGTTGTCCTCTTATAGAGGATTCTCCCGCGATAGTGTTCTGCATCACCATGCAATTTAACCCATTACTAGGAGAAGATTTGTAACTCATGGGACTTGTGGACAAACCAGTGGGCCCTTTTGAGTGTACCTTTGAGGGGCCTTCTTCTTCTTCCGCCTGTATTTATGACCCCGGGCGAGGGTGCCCCAGTTTCTATTATGGACCCCCAGGGACAAGGTCCCCCCTTGGTCCGTGCCTCCTATGGAGGTACCCTACATATCAGTAGGGCGTTCCCCTACCACCACCTGGGGACACGCTGAATGGCCTGGGGTAGGCCAGGAACATAAAAATGAAATTAATTAAAAATATTATGTTTCCTTTAAACATGGAAAATGATATAGTCTTCTGTATGACTTATTAAACATTAAATTATTATACGAGAATTATGAACAAAGTTATACAGAAGACTTTTTGGATTTCTTATTTAACGTAACTCAACATTAGCTTATAAAACTCATGTCTGGCCGAATTTATTGATTTACTTCAACATTAGCTTGTAAAACTAATGTAAAAACTAATTTAAAACTAATGTCAAGCCTTTTTTATTGATTTACTTCAACATTAGCTTGTAAAACCAATGTAAAAAACTAATGTAAAACTAATATAAAACTAATATCTAGCCTAATTATTGATTTACTTCAACATTAGCTTGTAAAACTAATGTAAAAAACTAATATAAAGTTAATGTCTGGCCTAATTTATTGGTTCACTTCAACATTAGCTTGCAAAACTAATGTCTAGCCTAATTTATTGATTTACTTCAACATTAGCTTGTAAAACTAATGTAAAAAACTAATGTAAAATTAATGTCTAGCCTAATTTATTGATTCACTTCAACATTAGCTTGCAAAAATATTTTAAAACTAATGTCTAGCCTGATTTATTGATTTACTTCAACAGTAGCTTATATAACCAATGTAAAACTAGCCTAATTTATAGTTTACACAAATTAGCCTACCCCTGAAACTGCGGAAGATATGTATATTGCTACCACTGATTAGCCTACTAATCAGTTTACACAAATTAGCCTACCACTGAAACTGGGAGGATATGTATATTGCTACCACTGATTAGCCTACTAATCAGTTTACAAAAATTAGCCTACCCCTGAAACTGGGAAGATATGTATATTGCTACCACTGATTAGCCTACTAATCAGTTTACACAAATTAGCCTACCTCTGTGGTCGCTATGACACGTAAGTAACAAAACTCTTAAGCTGTTTTATTCTTCATTATGTGTTTGAATTCGGAAAATTTATTGAACAGCAATACGTCTTTTCGTCCCTTTTGGCCAATAATCTTTATTTTGGAAAATAAGATTACAATTATGTAAAGTTGAGTCAATTGAGTGTTTTGACGCTTTTAGGCTAATAATGAAAAAAATCACTTAGTAGATTCAGCGCTTTTGCTTTTAGTCCCAAATCACGATCAAGAAATATTAGAATATCCAACCTTTTTTGTTAGTCAAGGAAGTAAGACCCCAAACCATTAGAGGTCAAAAAAAGAAAAAAGTAAAGACTGAACCTTGTATTCATTTTGATTCTAACGAAAGAAAAATAATTAAATGCTAGCAGAGCGTGAAGTTTTGAATTCAAACCTTCACTTCTTTTCACGAACAGAAAAGGCATATTTAATTTATTGTTGTTGGTTCACTAAAAATTACTTAACCCTTTCAGACCTGAACCAAGAAGGAGTTGCGTAAAAATTCTGAAAATAGCAGAGAGTGATCCTGGAGGTTCAACTAGAATATATTTATTTAAAAAAAAAAAATATTTCATTCCAAATCCAAACTGTGAATGGTTACCATATGGTCACGTCAGGTATATACAGATACTATTTTAGGTGAAAATTTGTGAAACAGTTGCGATCGAGTTCAAACACAGTCGAACTTTGCACTTCGAACACATGATTCGACTGGTTCCACCCCTAACGCACTTCTCATAGCGACACCTTCCCTTTTCAGTCGTATCCGGAAAATGCGAGGTCTGGTCAAACCTCATTGATTCCGAAGGCATCCCGTCTCGCGAGGTAGACGTATTGCGCTTCGTCACTAATAAGGATGGTCTTCCAACTCGAGGACTTTGAGATACGCCAGTAAGAACCAACCCACGAGCAATGTCCATTTTGAAGTACAGTAGAGACATATGCTGAACATTGGTCTGCTTACACTGTCGGCGGTGTATCAGCCAGGCGTTGTTCACAGCCATGTCAAAGAAGTAGTACACAATCCTCATATACCATTTCTTCGAGCGAATGTCAGTCCTGTAAAGCTCCAGGAACTGTCAGCAAGATCTACGCCCCCCATTGATTTTTTGTAGTCACGGACGATTCGGGGGCGATCAACTTCGACGTATTTCCGTGTTGTGCCATCCCATCTCTGACACTTATCAATTGGGGTGACTGCACAGTATGACGAAGCCAAATGGACTGGTTTGTTGTCATACCATTTTACTACCGATACTTCTGAATGTCTTTCAAAACGGAAGTCCACTGACCCTCGTCCATTCTTTTTCATGTTGGCGTCGGTATCTAGAACAGCGCCCCTCATTCTGTTGCTGCTTATCGTACCACATGCCTCGAGGCCATATTCAACCCGAAGCTTGTGAATGCGATCGATGCCAGTATAGAAGTTATCAAAGAACAGCTTGAAGTTCATGAACCTTGGCAGATTTTCTACAAGCCGAAGGACAACGTCAGTACCTTGGCCAAGTTCAGAAATTTCAACAGATCCTTTTCCTGTATATATCTCTATGTCACACACTATTCCGCTGATGCCGGCTCTCGTGAAAACCTTTACACCCCACGAGTGGGGCTTGTCCTTCAAGTACTGTCGAAATCCAATTCTTCCTTTGAACGGGATCATCTGTTCGTCAATACTTTGGATCTCTTCAGGGTCTATTTTTTTCAGATTCTCCCTGAATGCGTCGTATAGTCTTCTGATCTTGAACAGTTTATCATGACCAGCCTCCCCTTTCGGTATCATTAAGGTGTCATCGCAAATGTGGAAGAAAGATCTCAAGCTGATGAACCTATCTCTGTTCATGGTATCAGCCACCGGGGAATATCGTATTCCATTCTCCCAGTACATTCTCATAGCCGGAAGTTTGAGAATGCTCATAAGCATTTGAACTCCAAGAAATCTGTGCAGCTCTTCAAGAGAAAGTTTCAGAACAAGATTCTTCTTTCTCATGGCATTCAGGTTCGTTTGGTCCACAATGTTTGAAAGAATGTCTTCTGTGATAAACATTCGGAAGAGATCAAGGGGCGTTTGTACCTCGTCATAGTGTGGCATAGAACCCTTCCAGGTAATATCTCGAGGTTCGGGCTCCGTTTTCATCCACTTGTATTGCTTTGCCTCCTTTGCTACCTTCTTTTTTGCTACTGGTTTTGCCGTGACCTGAGAAGCATCAGTTGGAGTTACTAGACCGGCCACTGCTTGGGAAGGAGCATTTTTCTTAGCTATTGTAAGGACAAAGGGTTCAGCAGGTGCAATAACTGTTGCTGACTGCATTGCAGAAGAAGTTGCCACTGGTGCTGATGATGTGCTTGAAGAACTGTTTGACGCTGCTGTGTCATTCAAGCCCGGGAGAGGCAAATCGAATTGATCCGTGTCATCGCCATTGTCTAACTCGAACCTGCCAAGCATTGATAAAGGGATGTCGTCTGTGTGGTCAATATCCTCTTCATCACTTCTGTCTTCATTGCCATAACAGTTGAGAGAACGTAGAGGTTGAAATTCTTGATCTGGATTCTCTGGTGCCCAGTTTAGGTCGTCGTCGTCGGACGAGATATCGAGATCTGAATCACAATCAGGTATGAATAAAAGCCTTGCTGCTTCTTCTGCAGTCATTTTCTTGGTAGCTCTTCTACTTCTTTCCTTGATCAGTCTCTCTTCCAAGGGCTTAGGACCATGACCTCTCATGGATTCAGAGCTCGTGCTTGGGCCAGCTGAAATGAAATTCAAGGTAAGTGCATCACTTAATAATAATAATACAATGCAATAAAATAGGCTATTGGCCTCTACACTTGCTTGAGGCATCACACAAAATAGCTCTTTTACCCTTGTTAGCAGTAAAAAGGAGGAAAAGAAACAAAATGTGCCTATTCCCGATCATAAAAAGGACTTGCTGCCTCGTTTGCTTTACAAATCTGCCTAGGTGTGGTTTGGCAATGAATGCCTGACGTGACCATTTGGTAACCGATCGTTAGCAACCTTGTTTGGGCTAAACTACAGCTCAGAATTAGACTAGTGATATCTCATTCGAAAGATCGCATTCTTAGCTACAAAATAATATCATAATCAGGCTCTGAACTTACCAGAAACGTCCAGGTCATCGAGGTCAAAATCTGCACCTTTCCTCTTTTTCGACATTTTATGTTTTGTCTAAACTTGGACGCTCGCTCAACCGCTCGGGTAAAGCCTTGAGGGATAATAAATTCAAACGCGATAGAGCCAAGCAAGCGCTATATAGTGGAAAAGAAATCACGGTTGTAACTTTGTCGAGTCGAGAGAAAAAAAATAGGGGGCGAGGGGTATCCGTATGGTGACCACAGGCATGAAAGGGTTAAATACAGTGATTTAGCAATTTTAAATTGTAAGACAGCCTATCTGATCATTATCACATACGAATTACCGAACAATCTAAACATCTTTCTCTTCATTTACAGACTAATTGAAGCTGAAAAAAGTTTTGGCTGCAGTTTTCTTCTTTCGTTTTGCGAAATTGATCGGTTAATATAAGACCTCTTGTATATTCTCCCCCAGTGGCGGATCCAAGGGGAGGGCGAGGGGGGCGCGCCCCCCTAGCGTCGTCTAAAGTAGTGTAATTTGCTTAATTCACGCTAGTTTGCGTCAATTAAACTTGCTCCTAACGCGAGTTTATCAGATCAACCTATTTTGCGCCCCCCCCCTAAGAAAATCCTGGATCCGCCCCTGTTCTCCCCTCTATAAATCTTTTATTTCCTTGACTAGACAAAGAGTTTCTCCCACGACAGACACAAATAAAGAAAACGTAGCTTACAAAATAGTTTGTCCCCTTCCCTGGAAAATTCCAAATCCCCTTATCCCATTACCCACCAAAAAAGAGAAAAACTGTTTCTGAATATCCCAACTCAATCCTCGAGCTTTCAGACAAAACAGGGTATACTTATCAATCTTGTTACAAACGTGTCACCTTTTAATGAAACCTACTGACTATATTTAATGTCTGTCTTAGGCAGCGCAATAGCGCTGCCTAAGTAAAGAGCTATGTGGCCGCAATGTATCATTAATTTTTTTTTCACCAGAGCACTACGTATAGAAACTTCAAAAGGGGCTCATTCGATTGAGCATTGCAAGTTCTAATGGCCTTTTTAATAGTCAAAAGTGATTGGAGGGCACCTCCCCCCCCCCGCACACTCGTCATTTCCTCAAATACATCCGATAAAAATTTTAAGATAGCCATTCTGTTCAGCGTAGTTGAAAGGTCCAGTAATTATGTCTTTGAAGATTACAACCCGTCATAGCCCTCAGGACAAGGGTTGTAAGTTATGCCCCGGGGGCATATAGGGTTTTTATGGAAAGGTTGGATGTATAAACTTCTCAAATGCATCCGATCAAAATTTTGAAATAGTCATTCTTTTCAGCGTAGTTTAAAGGTCCAGTAATTATGTCTTTGAAGATTACAACCCATCATAGCCCTCAGGACAAGGGTTGTAAGTTATGCCCCGGGGGCATATAGGGTTTTTATCGAAAGGTTGGTTGCATAAACTTCATAGGGGGCTCATTGAATAGGAAATCAACAGTTCAAGCAACCCTTAATAGGCGAAAGTGATTGCAGGGCAATCAGCCCTCCGCCCCCTACGCCCATCATTTCCCAAGTACATCCAATTGAAGTTTTGAGATAGTCATTTTGCTCAGTGTAGTTGAAGGGTCCAGTAAATATGTCTTTGAAGATTACAACCCACCCCACAGCCCTCAGGGCAAGGGTTTTAAGTTATGTCACGGAGGCATATAAGGTTTTTATGGAACGGCTGGTCATATAAACTTTGGAGGGGACCCTTTTGTATTAGAAATTAGGTTCTAGTGCAACTTTTTAATAACCAGTCCCCCCCCATCCACGCCCATCATTTCCTCAGATACGTCCAATCAAAATTCTGAGATAGCCATTCGGTGTAAAATTCTAGCTCCCTTTTTAAAAGTCAAGAGCTATCGGACGGCAACCAGCCCCCTCCCACGTCCTTTTCCCCCAAATGCTTCGGACCACAATTTCCAAATAGCCATATATAACTATAAAATTCGGATGTGGCTCATTCAGTTGGGCATCAGAAGTCCTAGTGTCTTCTTTAAAAGTCAAAAGTGATAGGAGGGCAACTAGCCCCCTCCCACGTCTTCTTTTCCCCAAATGCATCCGATTGAAATTCTGAGATAGCTATTTCGATCAAAATAATCTAAACGTCATATACCAAGGCCTTATCGGTTGAAAAATACCCTCAGAACCTGGGGTCAAGGGTTGTAAGGTATGCCCCGAAGGCATATAAGGTTTTTATGGAAGGCGTGGTCGTGTAAGCTTCAGAGGAGGCAGTAGCAAGCTAGTATTCACCGCGACGGGGACAAGGACGGGGACAAGAATGTGTGTGCAGTTTAACCGGTACATTGGCTTACCACGGGCTATTACCACGACCGTATATGCCTTAGCAGACAGGTTTCTGTGCCAACGCCTATTTTCTGGACCAATCAGAGATGTTTCAACTAACGATACTCTGTATATGATAACTTGATTAGTATACAAGGTTTTTTGTTTTTTTTACTATAAAATAATGTTTCTACTAGTGATACAGGCAAGTCGGACATCTTTATGAGTCAAAACCTGTCAAAGAGATTGATAACCTCTAGCTTAAAGGCATATTATCGGGTTTGGTTAAGAATGCATCATGGGATAATTACAGAACGGTGAATGATGAAAAGTTGTATCATTGCGTAAACTAACTCAATTCGCGAAAAAAGGTATAGCATTTGGATAACTCTGCAATGAATGATCTTAATTTGTGATTGAATAATAGGGGTGAGAATGATCTTAATTGGTGATTGGATTGTATGAAGGTGGTAAAAGGGTTAAACTGATTACCAGTTAAGGTAAGCCCGAAGGGGTTGTTAACTCATAGGCAATTTATTATAAATTTGGAATAGCATTGTTAGCATCAATCTACGGAAATGGTTACCGATGACAAGATGACATTTGTGAGTTGACCTTGCTTAACTTCTCGGATGTGTTCTGTATAATACACAAGTACCGTTTGAACGGTGTTGTCAATATAAAATATGATCTAACATTTTAGTAACCCTAACCACCAAGGACCTCAACCTCCAAAGGGTCCCCTATCCCCAACCACCAAGGGGCCCCCTCCACCCATATTTTTGGCCCCCCCTCATTTTTATACTTTTTTTTAAACATGGTATTTTTTTCAACTTTTTTTTACATGTCTTTGAATGAGATGAAACATACTTAAAACATTAAAACTTTGCATTTAATATTTTCCAAACTCAAAATGAGAATGGTATAGATACGTTAGTCATGACCTTTACTATTAGAAAAATAATGTTTGTTGTAGCACTTTTTTTTGGACTGAATTTTTTGAACTTTAAAATTATTCAACTTTTTTTTACGTATCTTAAAATGTCATGAAATATGCATGTGGTTCTACCAATCGGACTCCATGCTTGCTCACAGACACGACATGGCTTTCTCACTTGTACTCTATGGCGGGTTATCGACACTACCTAGTTTATTGCATATATTAAATCAGTATTTTTTACACAGTGGAAGGATACAAACATAATTCATATCTTTAAAAAAGTGAAGATGAAGCATTTTAAGAAAGTGTGTCCACATGATAGTGTTATTGTAGCATTGAATGCTAACAAGGAGAAGTATTTGAACTCTGAAACAAGTACAAGTGGAGATTTTATTGGGAATTTATGCGTGCATTGTCATGACAGTAGAATTAAATTCCTTTGGAGTACCAAAAAAATTCAACTCTTATGTTGGTGGATATCCGAGATTGAGATCTCCGGAGATGATTGCACTCAAAGAGAATGCAAACATAAAAATAGTCGTCGATGATAGAGGACAATTCCTTGCTACTGTTGCTGGTAACACATTACCTGCTGATACATCCTATCGTCAGCTTTCGGGTATTAGCCTTCAACAGAGGGTCAAAAGAAGACAGGCATACTCTTCTACTAATATCATAAAACATATCTTGTCTACGTGCCGGAACTGTTACCTGTGTAAAAATAATGTGGTAATAGACAGTGAAATTGCTGGGAAAATGGAAAGGGCATTGGTAGAAAATATCACTAGGGAATATAAAGATGAATTAATGGAAGTGATGAATTAATGGAAGCGCAAGTGAACGTTACTACCATCATTGATCAAACAGTCAATGAACTAAATAACACCAAAGACGAAACGCATATTGAACCTGTCGGTGACACACCAGTAAAAAATGTGTATGACTCAAAATGGAATAATGATTATTCTACTGATTACGAACTAAGAGAAGAGATTAACTATAGTATCAAGAGAGAACATGATGAACTTATTTATGGAACATATTCAAAATTTCCAAAGTTGTTCAACGATATTAATAATGTATAATAATATATTTTTCTATTCATATCCTACATGACATTATTTCATTAAAAATATATTATGCATTACATTGTTATGTGTTCATTATTTTTAGAGTATGCTAGCATATCAAACGGGTAGAATGTCTATCAAAACATCGGAGATTTAGAAAAGGAACTTGCATACATCATATATCGGAGAAATAGGTTAAAATGGAGAAATTCCAAGTATCAGGATGAATAAATTCTTCATCAACACCTTTTGTCGGGTTGGTTAAGGATAAAATTGATAAAATCTAAGTATCAGAGCGAATAGATTCTTTACCAACATCCTTTACCGGATATGTCGGTTAACATTATCAAAACCTAAGTGTCGGAGTGATGAAATTCTATACCAACTTCTGTTGTCGAATATGTGGGGTAACATTGACAAAATTTAAGCATCAGAGTGAATAAATTTTTTCTATCAATATCTTTTTCAGATACATCGGATAAAATTGACTAAATCTAAACATCAGATTGAATAAATTCTATATCAGCATCCTTTGTCGGATATGCTGGATAACATTGACAAAATCTATGTATTAGAGTGAATAAATTCTTTATCAACTTCCTTTGTCTGATACATCAGATAGCATTCACAAAATCTAAGTATCAGAATGAATAAATTCTTTATCATCGTCTTTTGTCAGATATGCTTGATAAAATTGAGAAAATCTAAATATCAGAGTGAATAAATTCTTTATCAATGTCTTTTGAAAGATACGTTTGATAACTTTGATCAAATCTAAGTATCATAGCGCATAAATTCTTTATCAACTTCCTTTGTCTGATACATCAGATAGCATTCACAAAATCTAAGTATCAGAATGAATAAATTCTTTATCATCGTCTTTTGTCAGATATGCCTGATAAAATTGAGAAAATCTAGGTATCAGAGTGAACAAATTCTTTATTAACATTGATTATCGATATTATTTGTCGGATACGTCGGATAACATAGACAAAATATATGTATTAGAATGAATAAATTCTCTATCATCATCCGTTGTCGGATATGTCATTATGAAAAAATTGTAAGTAACAAAATCTTTCTTGAATTCACCTCTTGGATACACATTATAGACATTTCATTCAAGAAATTATGAAAAAATTGTAAATAAGTAACAAACTCTTTCTTGAATTCACCTCTTGGATACACAATGCAGACATCTCATTCAAGAAATTATGAAAAAATTGTAAGTAGGTAACAAACTCTTTCTTGAATTCACCTCTTGGATACACAATACAGAAATTTCATTCATGAAATTATGAAAAAATTGTAAGTAAGTAGCAAACTCTTTTTGAATTCACCTCTTGATGCACAATACAGAAATTTCATTCATTAAACTATGAAAAATTTGTAAGTAAGTAAGTAAAAAACTCCTTCTTGAATTCGCCTCTTGGATACATAATACGGAAATTTCAGTCAAGAAATTATGAAAAAATTGTAGGTAAGTAACAAACTCTTTCTTGAATTCACCTTTTGGATACACAATACAGAAATTTCATTCAAGAAATTATGAAAAAATTGTAAGTATGTAACAAACTCTTTCTTGAATTCCCCTCTTGGATACACAATACAGAAATTACATTCAAGAAATTATGAAAACATTGTAAGTAAGTAACAAACTCCTTCTTGAACTTACCTCTTGGATACACATTACAGAAATCTCATTCAAGAAATTATGAAAAAATTGTAAGTAAGTGACAAACTCTTTCTTGAATTCACCTCTTGGATACACAATACAGACATCTCATTCAAGAAATTATGAAAAAATTGTACATAGGTAACAAAACTCTTTCTTGAATTTACCTCTTGGATACGCAATACATACATTTCATTCAAGAAATTATGAAAAAATTGTAAGTAGGGAACAAACTCTTTCTTGAATTCACCTCTTGGATACACAATACAAAAATTTCATTCATGAAATTATGAAATAATTGTAAGTAAGTAAAAAACTTTCTTGAATTCACCTCTTAGATACACAATACATATATTTCGTTCAAGAAGTTATGAAAAAATTGTAAGTAGGTAACAAACTGTTTCTTGAATTCACCTCTTGGATACACAATACAGAAATTTCATTCATGAAATTATGAAATAATTGTAAGTAAGTAACAAACTCTTTCTTGAATTCACCTCTTGGATACACAATACAGAAATTTCATTCAAGAAATTATGAAAGAATTGTAAGTAAGTAACAAACTCTTTCTTGAATTCGTCTCATGAATACACAATACAGAAATTTCATTCAAGAAATTATGAAAAAACTGTAAGTAACAAACTCTTTCTTGAATTCGCCTCTTGGATACACATTACAGAAATTTCATCCAAGAAATTAGGAAAAAATTGTAAGTAAGTAACAAACTCTTTCTTGAATTCACCTCTTGGATACACAATAAAGACATCCCATTCAAGAAATTATGAAAAATTGTAAGTAGGTAACAAAATCTTTCTTGAATTCACTCTTGGATAAACAATACAGAAATTTCAATCATGAAATCATGAAAAAAATTTAAGTGAGTAAAAATCTCTTTCTTGTATTTGTACAAACTCTTTCTTGAATTCACCTCTTGGATACACAATACAGAAATTTCATTCATGAAATTATGAAATAATTGTAAGTAAGTAACATATTCTTTTTTGAATTCACCTCTTGAATACACAATACAGAAATTCCATTCAAGAAACTATAAAAAAATTGCAAGTAAGTAAGTAACAAACTCTTTCTCGAATTCACCTCTTGGATACACAATACGGGAATTTCACTCAAGAAATTATGAAAAAATTGTAAGTAAGTAACAAACTCTTTCTTGAATTCGTCTCATGAATACACAATACAGAAATTTCATCCAAAAAATTATGAAAAAATATTAAGTAAGTAAAAAAATCTTTCTTGAATTCACCTCTTAGATACACAATACAGACATCTCATTCAAGAAATTATGAAAAAATTGTAAGAAGGTGACAAAATCTTTCTTGAATTCACCTCTTGGATACACAATACAGAAATTTCAATCCTGAAATCATGAAAAAAATTTAAGTGAGTAACAAACTCTTTCTTGTATGCACCTCTTGGATAAACAACACAGAACTTTCATTCATGAAATTATGAAAAAATTGTAAGTAAGTAACAAACTCTTTTTCATTTCACCTCTTGGATACACAATACGGAAATTTCATTCAAGAAATTATGAAAACATTGAAAGTAAGTAACAAAGTCTTTCTTGAATTTGCCTCATGGATACACAATACAGAAATTTCATTCAAGAAATTATGAAGAAATTGTAAGTAAGTAAAAAACTCTTTCTTGAATTCGCCTCTTGGATACACAGCACAGAAATTTCATTCAAGAAATTATGAAAAAATTGTAAGTAAGTAACAAACTCTTTCTTGAATTCACCTCTTGGATACACAATACAGAAATTTCATTCATGGAATTATGAAAAAATTGTAAGTAAGCAACAAACTCTTTTTGAATTCGCCTCTTGAATACACAATACAAAAATTGCATTCAAGAAACTATGAAAAAAATTGTAAGTAAGTAAGTAACAAACTCTTTCTTGAATTCCCCTCTTGGATACACAATACGGAAATTTCATTCAAGAAATTATGAAAAAATATAAGTAAGTAACAAACTCTCTCTTTAATTCGCCTCTTGGATGCACAATACAGAAATTTCATTCAAAAAATTATGAAAAAATTGTAAGGTAAGTAATAAATTCTTTCTTGAATTCACCTCTTGGATACACAATACAGAAATTTTATTCATGAAATTATGAAAAAATTGTGAGTAACAAACTCTTTTTGAATTCGCCTCTTGAATACACAATACAAAAATTGCATTCAAGAAACTATGAAAAAAATTGTAATTAAGTAAGTAACAAACTCTTTCTTGAATTCCCCTCTTGGATACACAATACGGTAATTTCATTCAAGAAATTATAAAAAAAATTGTAAGTAAGTAACAAACTCTTTCTTGAATTCGCTTCATGGATGCACAATACAGAAATTTCATTCAATAACCAATGAAAAAATTGTTAGTAAGTAACAAACTCTTGAATTCACCTCTTGGATACACAATTCAGAAATTACACTCAAGAGATTATGAAAACATTGTAAGTAAGTAACAAACTCCTTCTTGAATTCACCTCTTGGATACACATTACGGAAATTTTATTCAAGAAATTATGAAAAAAATGTAAGTAAGTAACAAACTCTTTCTTGAATTCACCTCTTGGATACACAATACAGACATCTCATTCAAGAAACTATGAAAAAATTGTAAGTAGGTAACAAACTCTTTCTTGAATTCACCTCTTGGATACACAATACGGAAATTTCATTCAAGAAATTATGAAAAAATATAAGTAAGTAACAAACTCTCTCTTGAATTCGCCTCATGGATACACAATACAGAAATTTCATTCAAGAAATTATGCAAAAATTGTAAGTAAGTAACAAATTCTTTCTTGAATTCGCCTCTTGGATACACAATACATAAATTACATTCAAGAAATTATGAAAACATTGTAAGTAAGTAACAAACTCCTTCTTGAATTCACCTCTTAGATACACATTACAGAAATATCATTCAAGAAATTATGAAAAATTGTAAGTAAGTAACAAACTCTTTTTTGAATTCACCTCTTGGATCACAATACAGACATCTCATTCAAGAAACTATGAAAAAATTGTAAGTAGGTAACAAACTCTTTCTTGAATTCACTTCTTGGATAACCAATGCAGAAATTTCAATCATGAAATCATGAAAAAATTGTAAGTAAGTAACAAACTCTTACTTGAATTCACCTCTTGGATACACAATACAGAAATTTCATTCATGAAATTATGAAAAATTGTAAGTAAGTAACAAACTCTTCCACGAATTCGCCTCTTAGATACACAATGCAGAAATTTCATTCAAGAAATTATAAAAAATTGTCTGTTGAATTTAGTTTAGAGTGGCTATAGATGGTAGCAAACCCACTCAGACACACAGTTATAGTGAGAGAGACTTGTAAAAAGTTAGGTTAATTTAGGTTCACTTAGAGTGGCGCGCCACTCTAAGTGTACATAAATTAACCCAACTTTTTGCATGTCTCTCTATCTATGACAGTGTATCTGAGCGGGTGTGCTGCGATCTATAGCCGGTCTAACCTAAATTCAACGTAACGATGCATAAAGTCAAAATGAATAGAACCTGGATTTTATGAAGGCCACTCTAAGTGAACCTAAATTAACGTAACTTGTTTGCATGTCTCTCACTATAACTGTGTGTCTGAGCGGGTGTGCTACCATCTATAACCACTCTAAACTAAATTCAACAGACAATTTTTTCATAATTTCTTGAATGAAATTTCTGTATTGTGTATCCAAGAGGCGAATTCATGAAAGAGTTTGTTACTTACTTACAATTTTTTCATAATTTCATAAAGGAAATTTCTGTATTGTGTATCCAAGGGGTGAATTCAAGGAAGAGTTTGTTACTTACTTACAATTTTTTCATTATTTCATGATTGAAATGTCTGTATTGTGTATCCAAGAGGTGAATTCAAGAAAGAGTTTGTTGCTTACTTACAATTTTTCATAATTTCTTGAATGACATTTCTTTTATGTTTATCCAAGAGGTGAATTCAAGAAGGAGTTTGTAACTTACGAACAATATTTTCATAATTTCTTGAAGGTCATTTCTGTATTGTGTATCCAAGAGGCGAATTCAAGAAAGAGTTTGCTACTTACTTGCATTTTTTCATAATTTCTTGAATGAAATTTCCGTATTGTGTATCCAAGAGGTGAATTCAAGAGAGAGTTTGTTACCTACTTACAATTTTTTCAGTTTCTTGAATGAGATGTCTGTATTGTGTATCCAAGAGGTGAATTCAAGACAGAGATTGTTACTTACTTACCATTTTTCATAATTTCTTGAATGAAATTTCTGTAATGTGTATCCAAGAGGTGAATTCAAGAAGGAGTTTTTTACTTACTTACAATGTTTTCATAATTTCTTGAGAATAATTTCTGTATTATGTATCCAAGAGGTGAATTTAAGAAAGAGTTTGTTACTTACTTACAATTTTTTCATAATTTCTTGAATGAAATTTCTGTATTGTGTATCCAAGAGGTGAATTCAAGAAAGAGTTTGTTACTTACTTACAATTTTTTCATAATTTCCTTGAATGAAATTTCTATAATTTGTATCCAAGAGGTGAATTCAAGAAGGAGTCTTTTACTTACTTACAATGTTTTCATAATTTATTGAGTATAATTTCTGTATTATGTATCCAAGAGGTGAATTTAAGAAAGAGTTTGTTACTTACTTACAATTTTTTCATAATTTCTTGAATGAAATTTCTGTATTGTGTATCCATGAAGCGAATTCAAGAAAGAGTTTGTTACTTACTTACAATTTTTTTCATAATTTCTGGAATGAAATACTGTACAGTTTTTTCATAATTTCATGAATGACATTTCTGTATTGTGTACCCAAGAGGTGAATTCAAGAAAGAGTTTGTTACTTACTTACAATTTCTTCATAATTTCTTGAATTAAATTTCTGTATTGTGTATCCATGAGACGAATTCAAGAAAGAGTTTGTTACTTACTTAGAATTTTTTCATAATTTCCTGAATGAAATTTCCGTATTGTGTATCCAACAGGTGAATTCAAAAAGAATTTGTTACTTACTTACATTTTTTTCATAATTTCATGAATGGAATTTCTGTATTCTGTATCCAAGAGGTGAATTCAAGAAAAAATTTGTTACTTACTTACAATTTTTTTCATGATTTCATCATTGAAATTTCTGTATTGTGTATCCAAGAGGTGAATTCAAGAAAGAGTTTGTCACCTACTTACAATTTGTTCATAATTTCCTGAATGAGATGTCTGTATTGTCTATCCAAGAGGTGAATTCAAGAAAGAGTTTGTTACTTACTTACAATTTTTTCATAATTTTTTGAATGAATTTTCTGTATTGTGTATGTCAAAAGTCATTGATAAAGAATTTATTCACTCTGATACTTAGATTTTCTCAATTTTATCAACCATATCTGACAAAAGACGATGATAAAGAATTTTTTCACTCTGATACTTTGATTTTGTGAATGCTATCTGATGTATCAGACGAAGGTAGTTGATAAAGAATTTATTCACTCTAATACATAAATTTTGTCAATGTTATCCAACATATCTGACAAAGGATGTTGATATAGAATTTATTCAATCTGATACTTAGATTTAGTTAGTTTTATCCGATGTATCTGACAAAGATATTGATAGAAAAAATTATTCACTCTGATACTTAGATTTTGTCAATGTTACCCCACGTATCCGACAACAGAAGTTAATACAGAATTTCATCACTCTGACACTTGGGTTTTGATAATGTTAACCGACATATCTGGTAAAGGATGTTGATAAAGAATCTATTCGCTCTAATACTTAGATTTTATCAATTTTTTCTTGACCTATCCGACTAAAGGTTTTGATGAAGAAATTATTCATCCTGATTCCTAGATTGTCTCCATGTTAACCTATCTCTCCGATATATGATGTATGCAAATTCCTTTTCTTACATCTCCGATGTTTTAATA
The DNA here is from genome assembly GCA_027921565.1 of Artemia sinica. NCBI lineage: Eukaryota > Metazoa > Arthropoda > Branchiopoda > Anostraca > Artemiidae > Artemia > Artemia sinica. The sequence goes on along the minus strand of CM051264.1, from coordinate 22,527,269 downwards.
GACATTCTAAACGTTTGATATGCTAGCATACTCTAAAAATAATGAACACATAACAATGTAATGCATAATATATTTTTAATGAAATAATGTCATGTAGGATATAAATACAAAAACATATTATTATACAGTATTAATATCGTTGAACAACTTTGGACATTTGAATTTGTTCCATAAAATAGTTCACAATGTTCTCTCTTGATACTATAGTTACTCTCTTCTCTTAGTTCGCAATCAGTAGAATAATCATTATTCCATATTGAGTCATACACATTTTTTACTGGTGTGTTAACGACAGGTTCAATATGCGTTTCGTCTTTGGTGTTATTTGGTTCATTGACTGTTTGATCAATGATGGTAGTAAACGTTCACTTGCGCTTCATTTCATTAATTCGTCTTTATATTCCCTAGTGATATTTTCTACCCATGCCCTTTTTTACAGCAATTTTACTGTCTATTACCACATTATTTTTACACAGGTAACAGTTCCGGTACGTAGACACGATACGGTTTATGATATTAGTAGAAGAGTATGCCTGTCTTCTTTTGACCTTCCATTGAATGCTAATACCCGAAAGCTGACGATAGGATGCATCAGTAGGTAATGTGTTACCAGCAACAGTAGCAAGGAGTTGTCCTCTATCATCGACGACTATTTTTATGTTTGCATTCTCTTCGAGTGCAATCATCTCCGGATATCTTAATCTCTCATATCCACCAACATAAGAGTTGAATTTCTTTGGTACTCCAAAGGAATTTAATTCCTTACTGTCATGACAATGCACGCATACATCACCAATAAAATCTCCACTTGTACTTGTTTCAGGGTTCAAATACTTCTCTTTGTTTGCATTCAATGCTACAATAACACTATCATGTGAACACACTTTCTTAAAATGCTTCATCTTCACTTTTTTAAAGATATGAATTATGCGTTTATCCTTCCACTGCGTAAATTTACTGATTTAATACATGCAATAATCTAGGTAGTGTCGATAACCGGCCATAGAGTACCAGTGAGAAAGCCGCGTCGTGTCTATGAGCAAAAATGGAGTACGATTGGTAGAGCCGCTTGCATATTTGATGTCATTTTAAGATACTTGGAAAAAGTTGAATAATTTCAAAGTTAAAAAAAATATTCAGTCCAAAAAAAGTGCTACCACAAACATTATTTTTCTAATAGTAAAGGTCATGACTAACATATCTATACCATTCTCATTTTGAGTTTGGAAAATATTAAATGTAAAGTTTTAATGTTTAAAGTATGTTTCATCTCATTCTAAGACATGTAAATAAAAAGTTGAAAAATACCATGTTTAAAAAAATAATAAAAAAACTCATAAAAAAATTCAAAAAATACTTCAAAAAAGTATACATAAAAAATGGGGGGGGGGCCAAAAAGTTGGTGGTAGGGGGCCCCTTGGTGGCTGGGGATAGGGGGACCCTTTGGAGGTTGAGGTCCTTGGTGGTTAGGGTCATTGATGATTGCGATCCTTGATGCTTCAAACCTATAATCACCTCACTACTTGATTTCTAAGGATTGTTCTGAATTTCTTTATTAAAGTTCCTTTCTTGGCATTTAAATCTCGATTAGTATTAACTTTTTAGTATACTATAATGTTAGATCATATTGAGTTAGTTTACGCAATGATACAACTTTTTATCATTCACCGTTCTGTAATTATCCCATGATGCATTCTTAGCCAAACCCGATGAGATGCCTTTAAGCTAGAGGTTATCAATCTCTTTGACAGTTTTTGACTCATAAAGATGTCCGACTCGCCTGTATCACTAGTAGAAACATTATTTTATAGTAAAAAAAAAACAAAAACCTTTTATACTAATCAAGTTATCGTATACAGAGTATCGTTAGTAGAAACATCTCTGATTGGTCCAGAAAATAGGCGTTGGCACAGAAACCTGTCTGCTAAGGCATATACCGGTCGTGGTAATAGCCCGTGGTAAGCCAATGTATCGGTTAAACTGCACGCATATTCTTGTCCCCGTCCTTGTCCCCGTCGTGGTGCATACTAGCTTACTACTACTGGAGGCTCATTTAACTGGAAATGGAAAGTTTTAGTTCCCTTTTAAGAATAAAAAGTGATAGAGGGCAACTACAACACCCCTTACGCCCTCCTTTGCCCAAATGTATTTCATTGAAATTGTGAGATAGCCGTTTTGTTGAAAATAGTCCGAAGAACATTTAGCACAGACTCCAGGGTTCATATAACCTACCAGAGCCCTGGGGCAAGGGTTTTAAGTTTTACCCTGGGGCATAAAAGGTTTTTATTGAATGGGTGGTCGTATGAACTTTGAATAGGACTAATTTGATAGAAAATTGGAAGCTATAGTACTCTTTAAGAGTCAAAAGTGAATTGAGGTTAAGCAGCCCCCAGCTTCCCCTTCGCCCATCATTTTCCAAAACGAACATCCAATCAAAATTTTCAGACATACATTTTCTTCAGCATTGTTAAAAGATCCAGTAATTATGCCTTTGGGGATGTCAACCCCCTCACAGCCCCCAGGGCAAGGGCTTTAAGTTAGGCAATTCATTCACTGTTTACATATAGTGTATGTTATTGAGGAGGGTATGCATGTTTGAACTTTTCTTTCCAAAAAGACAGGGGTATTCAGGTGAGCCTTTCTGTGAAGTATCATTAAACTTTTAAATGAGCTAATTCGATTCAAAATTAAAAAGTTTTGGTGCCGTTTTTAAGAGTAAAAAGAGATAGGAGCCCATTTATTTCCAAGCCCATTTATTTTACATCCAGTCAAAATTCACAATTCCCATTCACATCCAGTCAAACTTTCGAGACAACCATTTTGTTCAGCATAGCAGAACGGTTCAGCTACTGTGACTCCAGGGATATTGGGTATATCAACGCCCTTCAATTATGCAATTGGTCAATCATGCTTTAAAACTAAATGGTGCTTCCAAACTAAATCAAAAGGCACTGTGTGAATTGTCGCCAATAAGAAACCGCAGCAATTTATCGAGAACGACTGGGGGTATTCTGTTGGAACTTACGGGGCTATTACTATTACTACTTCTGCTTTTACAATTTAAATACATCAAAAGAGTGTAAGTGTATCCAGGCTGTCAAGGAGCATAGATATAATTTTTTGGGAATGACATTAAGTTTTGTTTTTCCGGTCAAATTGAGGAGATATAATATTAAATTAAAGTATACTATTTGTGTCAGGATTAAAAATCGTTGAAAACGTTTCTCCAACGTACAAATAGCAAGCAAAACTATGGATTCTTGCAGAAAGAAAAAAACCAGCATATATAAAATGTTGTTATTTTTTCCATGAAAAAGACTATGTCAATAAAAAGAAGAACAGAAATTAATTTAAAAAACTGTTTCCACAAAACAAGTTTTTCAAAGAAAAGTAAAGAGCTTCATTAAGCCATAAATGAGCAGAAATAAATTCAAACAATCTTCCAAGCGTAAAACTACCAACAATCACCATCATTAAATAAATGAAACTCTAAACGAACAGAAATTAAAATAAATGACCGAGTCATACTCAAAACGAGCAGAAACTAAGATCAGTAGGACTGACAACCCTCATACCTTCTCCAAACCGGAACATAATTTGCACTTTACTGAAAACAAAATACATTTCAAATGTTTTCACTTTTTTTTACTTTAATAAAAGAAAAATTATTAAAACTTGAAGGAATAAATGTCTGTATGTATATTAAACTGACAATCCACTGCCATTTGTTTTTGTTTTTTTTTCAGTAAAGTGCAAATTATGTTCTGGTCTTGAGAGGGGATGGGGGTTGTCGGCCATACTCATCTTAATTTTTGCTTGTTTTGAGTATGACTCGGTCATTTATTGGAATTTCTGTTCGTTTTGTGTCTCAGTTATTTATTGATGTTGAATTTTGGAAGTGTTTCGCTTTGAAGATTATCTGACTTTATTTCTTCACATTTATGGCTTAATAGAGCTCTTTACTTTTCTTTGAAAAACTTGTTTTGTGGAAATTTTTTTAAAATTAATAATCAGAAATAGCCGCTTGCGTTCGGGCTTAAAAATCAACAAAATACGCATACTTTTTTGTGAGTATCCAAAAGAAACACACTGACTGACCTGACCTCCGGTTTCCGAGGAAATTGGTACTACCTGCTCTAGCATCACGTGGTAGTTTCCAGATTAACTATTGTTTTGCTGCTTTTTACCAGTGTTTTAAAAATACGGCGTTTTGAAAACCTCTCTAACTAAATAAATAGTAGAGATGCCCCTATTGATCCCACGATTACCACGTGGTTTATGGTTTTCTCACTGAGAATGAAAAAAACAGGAATTTTCTCACTTGGAAAAACAGGAATTTTCTCACATTTATGTCTGTTTTCATGGATGGTTATGTGTGTTGATCGATTTATTTGATGTTTATGGATTTTGTCAGTGAGAATTTGAAAAACAGGAATTTTGTCACATTTATGGATGGTTTTATGGATTTTGTCAGTGAGAATGAAAAAACAGGAATTTTGTCACTCCCTTCTTGTTGTTGTTCAATGCAGATGTTATGAGTTTCCGGGAAACAGTATTTGTTATTGTTGTTCAAGCCAAATGTTGTGAGTTTCCATGGTAACAGTTAGATCCCTCATTCTCAGCCAATCAGAGGGCTTTGTTTACATAACAATTTGACCTAGATATTTCGTATATAACGGGCATGCAATGCGATTCAATTAACAGAAACTATTGTGACACAATTGATATAACAATGGATAAATTTGATGAGCTTGAGGCCTTGGCAGCCGCAATTAGCAATGTAAGTACATTTTTATTTTCAAAAGAATTTTCCTTGGACACCCTCTATATTTCCAGCTAAATCCCCCCCCAACAAACCATGCAATCTTTATAGTCAATGTAAATATATTCCTTTACCCTCAACCCCCCCCCCCAAACCATACAATCTTTATAGTCAATGTAAATATATTCCTTTACCCTCAAAACCTAACCCCCCCCCCCCATTGTCTTACAACCCCATCGCAAAAAGAAATACTTTTTTCGATAAATTCCTGCCCTCTATATTTCCAGCTAAATCCCCCCCAACAAACCATACAATCTTTATATTCAGCTAAAATGTAAATATATTCCTTTACCCTCAAACCCCCCCCCCCCCCAACAAACCATACTGAATGCAAAACGTAAATATATTCAAAACCTAACCACCGCAAAAAGAAATATCTTTTTGTTAAATTTGGCCTTTCTGTAAGCCTTATCAACTTCTGCATATCTCTTAGCTATTAACCGCTCTGGTTTTGACACAAGGCTCTATGCAAGGTTAAAATTAGCAGTCACCCTCTTTCCGGTTTACAAACGCGGCAGGCAAAGGGACTATTCTTCTGTCAAATTAAAACACTTTTAAGCAATTGAGGATTCCTAGCCTGTATGGAAGGAGAGAAAGAGATTATGTTTAACAATATATTTAGGGCATTATGTGAAAGGGGGCAATACATCGCTTCTAACAGCTTCGTTGTACGTAAATTATGTGAAGGGGGATTCTGTGTGTAGACATATACGCCCATTGACAAGAAAACTAATGCGTAAATTTATAATTTTTTCAAGCCTTCAATAAAACTTCTTTTATATTCCCAGGCGTGAATCCAGGATTTTTGTTGGGGGAGGGGGTTAGCGCTTTTATTAGAGATAGAAAAGATAATTGCTTCTTCATCATTTAGTGATTTTAGCTATAACATTTGAATAAAAGCTAGTAAGATATGCCTTTCGCTTGAATAAAACGCATGATTAACTCTATGAGAGAGATGGCTTAATTTTCCTAAATTTGGGGCCGGGAGGGGAGCGTGAATCCAGGATTTTTGCTGGGGAGGGGGTTAGCGCTTTTATTAGAAATAGAAAAGATTATTGCTTCTTCATCATTTAGTGATTTTAGATATAACATTTGAATAAAAACTAGTAAGTTATGCCTTTCGCTTGAATAAAACGCATGATTAACTCTATGAGAGGGATGGCTTAATTTTCCTAATTTAGGGGGAGAGAATATGGGTTTTGTGCTTTCTTAGTGATAAACTAAACAAAATTATGTTTAATAACTTTCCTTCTTTAAAAAGGGAGAAATTATTTTGATTTGATTTTTCTTCTCTTCTTTAAGGCAAATTATGAAGAATTTGCGGGCACAACATTGATGAGAGCTATGGCTGGCGCAAATAGCGAAGAATGCGTGCCCCCTCCTTCCAAGAAAGCGAGGGCCAATAATGCGCCCCCTGCGAAGGCGACAGTTGTCCAATATGGTCGCTGGCCGAAGCCCCCCAAACAAGTGTTGCCTGCCCAAGTGCAGCCATCCATGCAAGCCCCTGTCCCGGCTACGCAAGTCACAGCTCCTGCACAAGAAATTAACGTCGGCCCCTCCACCCTCCAACAGACGTTACCTGGGCCTTCAAGACAAGCCGTAGGCCAAACATTGGCTCCTTCTCACGCAATATCTGAGCTATCAGCTCCCCATCAAGTGTCAGTGCACTCTCCGTCAAGTCCTGAGCCTTCCATGCAAGATAGAAGGGTTGGCTCCTTCAAGCAAGTCATAGACCAACCAATGGCTCCCTATCATGTAATGGTCAAGCCTCCAGCTTTCTGTCAAGTGGTTGATCAATTTGAAGACGTGAGTATTTTTTTTCAATCAAGTAAGCTATTTTTTAGCTGCTAGAGAGCCTTTTACTCTTTACTTTTGTCTTTTCACTTTTTTCTATCATTCAGGACCAAGAAATATCTAAACAAACCGATTTTTCAACACTGTGTAAAAGTATATCTCAGAGATTTATTAAAATATTAACCCCCCTCCCAACCCTTATTTTCTCTGCCCTCCCTCAGAGATATCTAAATATATTTTTTGCTTGTCAAACTGCTCTTTTTCTAATCTTTGCTATTTTCTATGCATTCACCCCTATCTCTTCGCCGCTATCTCATAAGTGATTATTTTTAGATAATTTCAATTAATGCTCACCATTTGAAACTCAAAATCCCCTATTTTTCACAATTGATTATCATATAGTTTTAAGAGAAGGAACTGAGAGAGAGATTATTCTATTTGTCACATATGGATCCCGTAATTTACACGGAATATTTCTTCGTGCCAAAGATTTTAGTGAGGGGAAACCGAGTTAACGGTTCAATCCTGGAACACTCGCACGGTGGCTTACAATAATTGTGAGCTAATGAAGAGTTCACCGAACCTATAGAACGGAATTAGATAGAAACTTGGACATATGCAGTCTAAGCGAATATTTCAATTTTTTTGGGACATTAAGTAATTGCCCGCGGAGCCAGTGGGTCCAGGAAGCACCGGGGGAAGCGCCACGGGTCAGGGAAGCGCCACGGGGTCGAGAAGCATCGCGGGAAGCGATGCGGGCCCCGAGAAGCGCCACAGGGATGTGCCACGAGTCAGGGAAGCGTCACGGGGTCGAGAAGCATCGCGGGAAGCGATGCGGGCCCCGAGAAACGCCACAGGGATGCACCACGAGTCAGGGAAGCGCCACGGGGTCGAGAAGCATCGCGGGAAGCGATGCGGGCCCCGAGAAGCGCCACAGGGATGCGCCACGGGTCAGGGAAGCGCCGCAGGATGCGCTGTGGGCCAGAGAAGCACCACAGGATGCGCTGCGGGTCAGAGAAGCGCCGCAGGGGTGCACCGCAGGATGTGCTGTAGGGATGCCCCCCGCAGGGGGGTGCGCCGCGAAAAAAAAAAAAAAAAAATAAAAAAAAAAAAATAAAAAAAAAAAAAAACTTCTATGTCATATCTTAGATTGTCGTTAAGCTATTTTTCATTTATAGGTTGGTGCATTGGTCCCATATTCGCCGTCCAGTGAAGAAGGGGAAGAACCAATTCTAACACCGCCAGTGGAGATTCAAGACAAAGAAACATGGGACGATATCATTGAAGTACCAGCTAATATTGATAAGTTTTTAGATGATTTTTTTAATGTAGAAGCTAGTACAGTTGAACTGGTAGACTTGAGCCCGAACACTTTGCAACTTTTAGATGATTTCACTGGGAACCCTCCTCTATCCCCCACTGATTACCTACTTCCACTTCAAACAACTGAAGTGGAACAGAGTCCAAATATTGTTGAACAACTTGGGGGAGGGGGTACATCTTTCCCTGAATTTCAGCTATCGAATACAATGTTAAATAATATAGTTGTTTTCACTGCCACGTTTGGGGATCCTTTTAATACACTTATGGGGGGCAATTTTGTTTATGACCCTGTAGAGATTGTGCATGCCTATGTAGAAAAAATTCGTGCACTACTGGAGAAACAAATTCAATTGTTGGGGGGTAGGGATTCAATTAAAGTTTCAATTGTTTTAAAGGTTTTTTATTTGAATGAGGGGAAAAGCGAGGTTTACTATCATTTTATACATTCCGAGATGCGCGTAATTTATCCAAATTTAGAAAATTTTGAGGGAGTTTTTAGTGAGTGGGTAGGACAAATTATAGCGCATCTCGAGAACTATAATGAAAATGGGAGTGGGTCTGTAGTTTTATTTATTGAAAATTTAAGCGTTAATATTTGTAAATTTAAGAAAGATTTTATTTTAAGAGGGGGGGCAGGTGGGGAAAGGGCAGTAGTTTTAAACTATAATCCAGATCTAGTAGGTTGTCGTGGTGTCCAGCGGATCCGTTTTGAAACAGATCAAAAGTGTTTCAAGTATGCTTTCCTCATATCAGCCTTTCAGCCTCTAGCAGATGACGCTACTAAGACGAATTTAGATCACTGGGCTGTACATGGGAAGGAAGGGTCCGATTTCCCAGTTGTAGATTTTTCTTGCTTAGAGGGGAAATACCCAGTAACGCTAAGATCCATTGACATTTTTGAAAGGGCTAATGCCCACTTAAATATTGGCGTTACTGTGGTACAATACGAATCTGAATTTGAAGATGGGACTCGCTCTAAAAAGAAGGGGGTAGTATTCCCATTAAGGGGCCCGTCAGTTGATTTGGTTAAACACTGGGTTTGGTTGCTTTACACGCCACCTAGTCAACCGAGCGCAATCGGTCATTTTAACCCTATCACTGACATTAGTAGAGTTCTGGGGGGTGGTAAGAAACAGAGTGCCCGTTTCTACTGTCCAACATGCCTGTCTAGATTTTGGACTGAACTAAAGTTACAAAATCACATGAGGCATTGTAGACGGCATGGATATCAGACAGTGGAAACGGTTTCAGGGGATAGGGCCATTCTACGTTTTAAAAATTTTCAAAATACCCTTCTCCAATGCAACAAAATATCTTTAGACTGTGAAGCTAAGCTGGTGGAGGTGAATGACCCCCAATTTCCAAACCGAGTCAAAGAACATCAGGCCATTGCAGTGTCCTATGCCCACGCGCAAAGAGACAATTCTAACACCATGCGGTTGTTAGAAATAGTAGAAACATTGGATGAGGGGCCCGAGTGCATGGTCAAGGCATTGACTAAACTGATTGGCACGGCTAATGGTGCTATTTCTCGTTTAAGAAATACGCATTATCCAATGGTGTTGTCTGCAGAGGATCGTCTCGCGATTAAAAATCAAAAAATATGTTGGGTTTGTAAGGGGGAGTTTGTAGAGGAGGATAAGGGGACTAAAGGGAAAAGAGGGGGGAGGGGGAAAGTCAGAGACCATGACCATTTGTGGCAGGAAATATCCTCGGGGGGTAGTAATTTTAGGGGAGTAGCACATCAATCGTGTAATTTAAACGTTAGCCAACAGTTTTTTATCCCTGTTTTTATTCATAACTCTAACTATGACTTAAAATTTATTTTACCAGCACTGGCACGTATGCATAGGGAGGGAGGGGGAGTAGATAGTCCATGGGTGAATAATTCATTTACCTACAACATCATTCCCAAATCAGCCGAGAAGTTGTTGCTTCTCGAACTGAAATGGCAGGTAGTGGATAATGAGCGTACGTGCTGGAATAAAATTAGGTTTTTAGATTCTTTTAGTTTTTTCCCCAAATCCCTTAGTCAACTAATTCAAGTGCAGAAAAGCGACAATTTTGATAGCTTTCCCTTGCTTAAACAGCACTTTCCAGACAGTGAAATGTATGACTTATTAACCAGCAAAGGTGTATATGCATATGATTATTACTGTTCTGGCGCTCGCTTAAGCGAGGAGAAACTACCTCCAATTGAAGCTTTTCACAATTCACTCACCAACAGTGAATGCACAGTCGAGGAGTACGAGTTTGCCAAGAAGGTGTGGGCTAAGGGGGATTGTAAAAATGGGTGGGATTATTGTAGACTGTACTTGGCCAGTGACGTTCTAACTCTGTTGGATATAGTCTGTAAGAATACAGACCAGATCTATTCAGAGTTTGGGCTAGATATAGGATATTATTTTTCTACACCACATTTAGTAATGGATTTAATTTTAAAAATTAGCAGGGAGGAAATAGGCCTAATCACCGATGTAGACCAACACCTTTTTGTAGAGCGTTCAATGAGGGGAGGGTATGTTTTTCACGGGGACCGGGTCTTATCAACCGATCCGAGCGGACAAAGCACCGGTGTAAAGTCAAATGCAGTGTTCTTGGACATGAACTCGTTGTACCCCTCGGCAATGTCCCACTACTCTTTGCCGTGTGGGAACTATCAATGGCTTGAGAATCCTTGTGAGTTCCCCGACATTAACACCGTCGAGGACAACGGGCCACAAGGATGGTTCTTTGAAATTGACGGTCACATGCCGCTGGCCCTTCACGACGCAGTCAAAGATTTTGTTTTTCCCTGTATCAATCGATCAGTGACCAGGGACTCGTTGAGCCCCTACAATCGGTCATTGGTTGAGGATATGGGGATGCATTGGACTCCCTCTAAACAGAAACTGATTGCTGATTTGGACCCTAAGGAGAATATCGTTGTTCACCATGTGCTTTTGCACTGGATGGTGAACAATGGCTTCAAAATCACCAAAATACATAGGGTCCTGCAGTTCAACCAGAAACCTTATTTGAAAACGTTTATCGATACTTTTGTCGATAAACGTTCTAGGGCAAATTCAAAGGTGGAGAAGGAATTGTACAAGCTTATTCTAAATTCAGCGTTTGGCAAAATGTGCGAAAGCGTACGTAACAGATCTCGCTGCGACAACGTGACTGACCCTCTAGAGTTTGCACGAATTATTGCCGACCCCAATTTTACATCATTCACGAGCATAGAGGCCGGCATGGTTCTTCTACACAGGAAAAAGCGAAACGTGGTACTGAACAAGAATATCGCAGGAGGTAGTTCAGTACTAGAAATTTCAAAAAAGCTCATGTTGTCGTTCTTTTACAATGTGTGCAAGGTGCAATGGCCACGGGAGGGGGAGGTACAAGTATATTATGGGGATACCGATTCTCTACTGCTAAAAGTAAAAACTGAAGATTTATTGGGTGATTTGCAAAATGGGGTGCACATCAGCTCGCGGATGGATTTCACCAACTGGAATCCATCCCTCTATCCCGAGCTGGTGAAACGTCAAGCCCCCAACCAACTATTAAAATTAAAATCTGAAACGGGGAGTGATTTGATATCTAGGGGGGTGTTCCCGGGTCCCAAAGTTTATTGCGTGGAAACACATAGTGGGGATGAAAAGAAAACATGTAAAGGGGTGCCTACACACTTTGTAAAGAGCAATTTTAACATGAGCGTATACAAAGACTGTGTAGAAAGTAGCCTAGTGCCAAGAGCACAAGTGCTTGCAATTCGCTCTCTACAGTATAGAAATTATACTGTGAGAGTGGAAAAAAATGCAATGTCATGTATATCTGACAAGGTCTATGTGCTCGAGAATGGTGTGAGTGTCCTGCCCCATGGCCACTATCGTATTTCAGATCGAGTTGAATGCGTAGACTATCGTAATCAACTTGGTCTGGATAAACTAATCTAACCCAGGCACTAACCACCACCACTCAACCTTTCATAAATTAACCTAACCAACTAATCTAGCCCAAGCACTAACCACCACCACTAACCCGTAGCAGTGACGACAACTATTGTTTTTCCATCGCGGCTCCCGGGGGGGGTGGGGGACCCTTCCACGGCCGGCTCCCGGGGGGTGGGGGGCCACCAATCACTGTAATGTTCAACTGTGCTAGTTCCAAGTGTATTTTGTTGATGTACAAAAGTGCTGTAGATGGACAAAAGTGTTTTTTTTGTAATGAAAAGTGTTGTACAAAGATGTTGTACAGAAAAGTGTTGTACAGAAAAGTGTTGTACAAAAGTGTTGTACAGAAAAGTGTTTATTATAAGGTGTTATCATTGTTCATGTTGAACAAATAGAGTTTTCATGTTGACCAAGTGTCATGTTGAACAAATATTTGCTGTAATAAATGTTGCCATGAAATATTGTTTTTGTTGTTCTTGAATAGATATAATCTATGGGAAAATTACTACTTATTCATTGGACACATATGGTTTACAGTTACTCATAGTCTGACTGTTGTCAACAACATGTATCAATTTAAAACGCCCTTCAGATCATTTCTGTGTGGACCCTCAATGTCGGGGAAAACAACACTTTTAGCTAGAATAATTCAAAATTGCGATAAAATGTTTTTGGAAAAACCGAAAAAAATCTACTATTGCTATAGTATTTGGCAAGAGTCCTATGATAAAATAAAAGCTATTGCCACAACCATACCAATACAATTCATAAGAGGACTTGATGTTTTCAATAGTATTGAACCGAACTCGTGGCTGATTATTGATGATTTGGCTGAATCTATTGAACAATTCTCACAGGAAATGCTACAACTGTTCACCGTTCGCTCTCACCATGAACACATTTCCATAACCCTGGTTCTACACAATCTGTTTCATCAGAGCAAATGTATGCGAACCCTTGCTTTGAATTGCACTATCTATATTATCTATCGAGTCGTTCGTGATTCTAGCTCACTCATAACTCTCAATAAACAGATATACCCCGGCGCCCCTAAATTTCTGTTGTCGGCGTACACTCAAGCGACTAGCAAGCCCTACGGTTACATTTTATTGGATCTTAATCAGAGCACGCCCGAGGATCTACGTGTAGTCACCGACATTTTCGACAATGAAATTACAGTATATCTTCCAGTGAATAGTAGAAAAGGCTATTAGTCGCCATTATGACACTGAAGAAACTACACGAACAACGGCATCTGTTTTCCGTTTTAAGCACTTCAAAACCTCCGCTTAGGAAGGCTATACTTAAACATGGTGTCGACAATGATTTCATTAATCTAATATCTGAACTTTGTTTAAATTTAACTGAGGGCAATGTTCAACTGCCAGAAGGTGTTAGACAACAGACAAAGCAACATCGTTCCACTGTACGCGCCTTGGCTTGTAAAAACAAGGGAAACAAATTTAAAAGAAAACGGCTCCTTCAAGCAGGCGGTAGCTTTTTCACACTTTTACTGCCAATAATTGCAGGACTTGTAAACAGTTTTCTCTAGAGAATGGCAAAACCCTATAAATTGACTCCAATAGAACTTGTCCTCTCGCCCGTCGAACATTTTGAAGACAATCTGAGTAAATTCATTAATGATGTGAATATTGCCGATGATAAAAAACTGCTTTTACTTCAAGATGCATTGCGACGTATGGACAAACATAGACCTTATCGTGACAGACCCGCCGTCACCACTGATCCCCCTAAACAGGAAACATCTCCTCAAGATTCTGCAGCAGCATCAAAGGAGAAGGAATTGAATTCGATTGTATCGAAAATTGGAAACCTATTACCACTGACCTATCGAAAACAGAGTAAAAGAGTATTATCTTATCTCGTGTTGGAATCTGGTGATCAAGTTCAAGTCGACAGCACAGGGAAACGAATTATAATTCAGGGAAAAAGTTATAATCTAGTTGATTTAATTTGTGATATGGTGACGAATCGTAAAGGACTCTTATCCTTTGACGATAATCTATACACCTTTCTAAGTGTATCAAACTTTCCCAAAAGTCTTATTGGCAATAAGCAAATTCTAAAGAAACTAAGAGAATATAGTCCTCCAACAACACCATTTAAAAAAGAAGAAGATTCAATATTTGAAGATACTAGCACCACTGATTTTACAACACCTGTGGCTGCTAGTCAAAAGCGAAGACGAATTGATTCACCCTCCAGTGTGCAAAAGGGGAGTGGACATTACACTACGTGTTTACGTTCAAAATGGATGAAGTTTTGAAAGGTGTCTATGAAAATGTTGGTGAAGCGGGAAGTTTAAGTTCTCCCAAAACGCTTTCTAGAGCTGTCTCCGGCACCACATTGAAAAATGCAAAAGAGTATCTAGAAAATGAACCAAGTTACACACTACATCGGGATCATAGACTTCGCAGTAAACAATATCGTCAAACTAAAGCCTTTTTCCCTCTGCATATAATGCAAATGGATCTTTTAACTTTAGACGCAGTTCAACGGCGTCACAATACACCCTACAAATATATTCTAGTGGCAATCAGTATTTTTAGTCGCTATGCCTATGCCATTCCGCTGCGATCAAAGAGAGGTGTTGAAGTTGCTCGGGCCATTGAAAGTATTCTTGAACAGGATTCCTATAGAAAAATTCAATCAGATCGTGGCAGTGAATTTGTTAACCCACATGTGCAAAAGGTTCTTTTGAAATATAATACGACACTCTATCATAGTCACAGTCCGATAAAGGCTGCATTGGCCGAACGATTAATAAGAACGATTCGTCTATTAATTTCAAGATATTGTACACTGAAAAATACATCTGCTTTTATTCACGATTTAGATAAAATCATGCAGATATACAACCATCGACCACATCGATCTCTGTCCAACTCTAGCCCTTGGAATGTTCACTACAGTGAGAATACATTTGATGCTTTTCTAAAGCAATACTCCAATGGCAATGAGAAGAAAAAGAAGAAGAAATTCAATGTTGGTGATACTGTTCGAATTAATAGAACCACCAATATTTTTGAAAAGGGGAATTATTTATGGAGCACCGAACTTTTTAAAGTGTCCAAAATCCTAGACACCATACCCATAACTTATCGACTACGAGATACCAAAGATGATGAGATTCTCGGTGGTTTTTATGAATATGAACTGCAAAAAGTTAGAAACACTAGTGAAATTTATCAAATTGAAAAGATATTAAAGAGTCGTACTCGTAGGGGTAAGAAACAGTTGCTTGTTCGCTGGCTAGGATACAACTCGGATTTTGATTCTTGGGTCAGTGCTGAAGATATTAACAATGCCCAATGATTTCTATGTGACTTTCATGTCCAATGTTTCTGATCCTCTCTACAATGACTTGAATAAAACAAGTGATTTTTGGACAAAACTCTCCCCCACCATCAAATTCGACGGAAAGTATGAAGTGGCTCTTGTCGACTGTATTCTCAAAAATACCTATGACATCCTGAGAAAGGATCGTAAATATGAAATAAAAATTAGACCATATGATTGGCCACCACCACCAGGTGATCAAGAACAAATTCAAAAAATCAATTGGTTGGATTATCCATATATTGAATTACCCTACGAGGAACTCACCTGTATGAACGATTTATGTCGTACTATTAATAAAAGAATTTCCGCTCGTAAAAAGGGAGCTTTTCATTTCAACTATTCAAAGGAGGAGGGCAAGATCTACATTAGTTCACCTATTGCCAGTGAAAAGATTATTCTCAATGATAACCTAAGGGATGTTCTTGGCTTTAAGCTCAATATAATCAATGGTAAAAGTGCCGGAAACACTAATTTCATTTTTGCTGACTACCCGCCTGCCTTCTCCACAGACACTTGTATATTTCTCTATGCTTCATTTGTGGAAACATCTCGGGTTGGTAATTCAAATGTTCCCCTCCTACGAGTTCTTGAACGAAAAACCAATCAAGAACATATTCATCACTACAATATAAAGCATCTTCAGTATATTCCAGTAAACACTTCCTATTTGGAACTCTGTCAGTTAACATTAAGAACTGAATTAGGTGATCCAATAGCAATTTCAAAAGGTTTGGCTGTGATTACATGTCATTTTCGACCCATCGTTCAACAGCAAGATGTCTAATAGAAAAGTGGTATTCACTTGTCCTGATATTGACTGCTATGTTAATACTCTTGGCCCAAGACAACAGGACAATGGAATGGAATATTACAAGGGTCGCTCGTCAATGTCTGGCTATGGTCTTGGTAGCTGGTTTGCTAAGCTGTTTCGCTCTTCACTACCACTGGCTAGAAAATATCTTGTACCGGCTGCGACAGATTTTGCATCCTCTACACTATACGATTGGGGCTCTGGCAAGGATTTTAAAAAAAGTGCTTCGGAAAATCTTAGGTCCAGTGCGCGAACCCTTGGCGAGAAATTAAAGCAAAATGGTAAAGGTTTAAAAAGGTTAAGAAACAATGCATCACTCATCAGTCTCTACTCAGGACGGAAACGAAAGACATCCCTTTTGTCAAAGAAAAGAAGGAAAAAGCCGATACGTAGTGTAACCAGAAGCCCCAGGAAGAAAATTGTTAGATCGAAACTTGATTTCTTCTCTTAAGATGTCCTACCTACCACATAAGGATTCTCAACCTTCAATCACCGCCTCATTGAATCTATTCAATGCCGAAAATGTTGATGTGAGTGTCAAGCATGGATACTATGAACAATTTTATCCACTACAACCCCTCTCCGATAATATCCACTTTCAAATTTATTCCAATGAAGACTACTTTATGGATTTATCGTCCACATTTATAGATTTACAAATGAAGGTCCGGAAATCCGATAATACAATGCCAGTTCGAGCTGATGGGATATCCTATGAAAATTGTATACTACATAATTTATTTCGTCAAATTAGCGTCTACATCAATGGCACGCTGGTGAGCACAAGCAACAATCTCTCAAACTATGCTAGCTATATCCAATTCATGCTGATGACACCCAAGTCATACAAGGAATTGAGAGGTGCCTCCAATGGATATGAATATATTACTAATACTGATAGTACAGATGCACTTAAAAATGCTACAACTAGTGAATTACATCTAGTTGGAAAAATATATCATGAAATATTTAATATACCCCAATGGCTACCACCCAATGTTAAAGTGGATATAAAATTGACGCTTGCACCATCCAATTTCATATTGAGAAAGGAACTTGCCGCCAATCCCGATGTAAGCCTCTCCCTCACCTCAGCAATACTTCATGTACGCAAACAGCAGGTTATGAGTTCTGTTGCTTTGGCCGTGGAAAAATTGAGAGCCAATGGAAATAATATTAAACTACTTGTTCCTCACACAATCACCAATCAGCGTCATATTGCAATGGGGTCACGCACCTTCACCGATTCATCCTTTATCAATGGCGAAATCCCCTCGAAATTGGCTTTGGCATTTGTAAAGAGCGCCAGTGCAATAGGATCATGGACTGAATGCCCACATAAATTCGAGATGTTTGGACTTTCATCTCTTGTGTGCAAAGTAAATGGTATCCCACTCTACAATCTATCTTTTGATAAATCCTATAGAACATTGTATGAGTTGACCATGCAAACCCTAGATCATGATTCGCAACTATTTGAAAATGGTATAACCGAAGATATGTTTGCTAAAACACATGGTATCATTGTATTGGATTTGTCTGGCACACAGGATATGAGTATAGTACGTACGGGGACTGTGCGTTTAGAGTGTACATTTGCCAACCCATTGGCTGAGAGTGTTGCCCTAATCTCACTAAATCAATATGAAACCTATTGGGAAATCACCCCCGAAGGCAGTGTTCTACTAGACTTGGCGCCATGAACACCAGTCAAATAATCAGTGTATTTAATATGGACCCCTACATGTCCCAGTACAAATCCTATTGTCTACCCTCAGACTATCTTGGAAAAATTCAAAGTGCGAACAATACCTTGATTATTGTTAATAGCAGTCCATCGACTGTGCTGACGGGTCATTGGCTGTGCATCTATCAAACAATGAGGAATATCGAATTTTTTGATCCTCTTGGCCTACCCTATACATTCTACACGCCTCACATCAGCAACTATATCGAGAGCAGTAATAAAACTATTATTCAAAATCGAAAAAGGGTGCAGGATCTAACGACTAAAAGCTGTGGCTTCCATGCGCTACTATATTTTGTGTTCCGATGTCGTGGCTATACTTACAAGCAGTTTCTCCATATTTATGGTGACAATCCACGTCTGAACGACTTTCTAGTGGAAAATATACTTACAAGTGTATTTAATATTGATTTCAGTGCCCTAAGAGTAAAGTGCTTAAAAAATGTTTGTGAATTTGTTTATTAATAAAATGTATATATACAACAATGTCTTTAAATCTTCACTTTTAGATTTCTTCATCGGTGTATAGGTAACTGTCGTGAACCACTAATGCTGGTAAATCATTTGGATTCACTATATATTGATCTTGATTGACTGCAAAGTCAGGATCACATTTTCTGCAGTACAATGTAACTTCACTCTTGTCATATCTCTTTGTATAGTCAATGATACTATTTGCATTCATATTATGAAATTCACGAGTTTCAATCTGTCTATTTGAAGCAATATCACATACTGTGTTTTCAAGCGGTGAATCACATTCGGTAACTGCCAAATAAAAATCGCTTGGTTTACAGTCATAGTAGGTGGTGTCGTCACAGCGATGACGTAGAAACCAGATTGTCTTGTTACCCCAACAGTTGAATCGTAGACCAGATTCCTCTTCCCAGAATAATTTAAAACCACGACGATACCAATCTCGTAGAAATAAACTAAAATCACGTTTAGGATTCTTTCCAATCATAGCGGGGTAAGTATTCTCCCACTGATCACATTTATCATTGTGACAATTGGAGCATAGGTGCCCTCTAGGATGAGAGTCACACACCTCCTCAAGACATGAATTACATCCTTTAATTTGTACTGCATAGCCTCTATGTAATTTACAAGGATTACATAATTTACACTTTTCATTATAGTCATCAATAATTGTACAATTCTCACATTGAGTCCAACTGCCAAGAGTGTACATGCACAATGGGCATATATAGAACATTTTGGTTTCCGATGTCAACTCTCTCACAGCTAAAACGAAACTGATCGTCTTCGCTCGATAAATTCAAAGTGTAGGAAAGGGGAGAGGAGTAACTCTGTGACGTTGCCTCTTTCGAAGGAGGAGTCATCTACATTGGCAATGAAAGTATATCCACGATATCATTCTGACGTGTCGTGATCAAGATATCACTGAATTGAGTATAAGCATTTGAGTCACATTTTAAAAGTTGAAGAGATAAGTCGAGAAAATCATCATCCAAAATCAAATGTTTTTCCATAAACACTAGATTTGATCTAATTCTCTCTTTCTCAAATTTATTCATTTTTCAATCCTTTCACTCTGACTGCCAACTCTAGACTGAAAAGAAAGTTGGCTCGGAAACAACAACAACATTGACCTTGGCATTCGCTGAGAGCGTGCCCAAAACAACAACAATAGCATTGACCCCATTAACCAGGTGTTCCCCCTTATGACTCTATCGCGTGCCCAAAACAACAGCAGTAACATTGACCCCATTAACCACGTGTTCTCCCTAATGACTCTATCGCGTGCCCAAAACAACAACAAGAAGGAAGTGACAAAGTTCCTGTTTTTTCATTCTCACTGAGAAAGTCCATAAAACCATCCATAAATGTGACAAAATTCCTGTTTTTCAAATTCTCACTGACAAAAACCATAAAAACATCAAATAAATCGATCAACACACATAACCATCCATGAAAACAGACATAAATGTGAGAAAATTCCTGTTTTTCCAAGTGAGAAAATTCCTGTTTTTTCATTCTCAGTGAGAAAACCATAAACCACGTGGTAATCGTGGGATCAATAGGGGCATCTCTACTATAAATTTACGGGAGATTTGTTGGGTGAGGTATCTAAGCGACATATATCAAACAGTTCGTGGTAACGAACTTATAAGTAAGGAGCGACTCGACCCAATAGTAACCGAAACTCTAAAAATAAATTGTGATAGCAATAGATATATTAAAAGTATTGGGTTTTTATGCTGATCCTAAATATATAAAGTTCGTTAAGTTTAATGTTACCCATCAAAATTTAGGAGCTGGAGAAAATTTGCCTGTTTTTCGAAAAAGGGGGGAAGTGTCCCCCAAAAGTCAAGGAATCTTATTGAAAAATGCACCATCAGATTCAGCGTATCAGAGAACCCTACCGCAGAGGTTTCAAGCTCCCGACTTTTAATATGTGGAATTTTATATTTTCTACAGAAGATATTCCAAATATTACGTTGGCTCTAGGGGCGAAAGCCTGTGCTAACTTGTGCTAAATAGTGTAGAATATTAGCAGCAATAATTGTTGCGGGAGTTTTGGTGAGATTTGCAAGAGTTTCCGCAGACTATCACAAGTTTTCACCATTACGTTGGGATCAAGGTCTAATTAGAATATTCCCTGCGAAATCAGGTTTTGACTTAAATGCATCAAACATGGGTATCAGCCCTGGTCTGTGGATTCCTGATGTCTGCAAAGCACTGGTAGCTGATTCAGAGGGTAAAGTAACTTCCAAATATCTCTCCTTAGCCAGGATCAGCAAGGATCATCTTGACCGGGGTACAGCTTAATTTTGCGCATTTTTTTTTTTTTTTTTACCCACATTACACAAATTGGACGAGCAAAAAATGAAAATGTGCTACTAATTTATAGTACACATTATCAATTGATGCGTATGAGTCTTTTCAAACTCAGAAGAACAGTGCAACCATCTATCTCAAGTAGTTTTATGTAACACTGTTGCTCATGAACAAAATCGCAACATTTTCCCAACAATGGATCGAAATTGCGTGAAAGAAATATTCTTTGTTCAAGATCTATGAATCGTATCATATTGCATAAACTGTTTTCAATGGCTATAAATCATGAAAGTTGCAGACCTCACTGGCCCCTTTGATATCAGCAGGCGTAATTATGCTCTTTTATACCATTGACAGGGTATTTGAAAGGCTTATCTAGGGAAATGATGCGCTTTTGACGGATTTCCGTGTAACAAAAGCAGTGTCATCCTTTTGATAGAAATCACATTGTCGAAAGCGGATGTTCACGTCATCGATTCTTCCCTCATCTTGTAAAGAGGCTTCTTCTTCGCGTCTCTAATAAAATCTCTTATATGCTTAGAGCAGGGTTGCCAACTTGACACATTTTATGTCAAAGGGACACATTTCCATGTGCTGGGACACATTACATAAAAGGGCAAACAAGTGATACATTTTAGAAATATTTGGGACATCAAAGGGAAAAAAAGAAGCAGATTTTATAAATTTATGACACAAAACGAAATTTTGTCCAACTGGATAATTATTTTGGTAAAAAAGGCTCTTTTCACCAAACAAGTGCTCTTTCTTGGTATTTTTTTTTTTTTTTTAACATCCAGGTTATGCCAGAGATGTCGTAAGTAAAGCATTTCCTCCAAAGTAAGGGAGGATTATATGAGTTTCGGGCTTTCACACTAAGTCATTTTCTTATGAATGTTTTATATGGATTTTTTCGTTTTCATTCTATTTGATGTTAACAGACCCCTTAGAAGAGGTTTACAAAGCGTCTTTTGGTCAATAATTAATTAAAAAACGAACAGAAATTAATTAAAGAAAACTTTTTCCACACAATAAGTTTTTCATAGAAAAGTAAAGAACTCCATTAAACCAAAAATGAGCAAAAATAAAATCAAATAATCTACCAAGCGTGAAACTACCACAAATCAGCATCGATAAATAAATGAAACCCAAAACGAACAGAAATCAAACAGTTCGTGGTAACGAACTGTAAGTAAGGAGCGACCCGGCTCAATGGTAACCGAAACTCTAAAAAACGGAATTCTGATACCAATAGATACATCAAAAGAATCAGATTTTAATTCTGATTTCAAATATAGGCCTATAAGTTTCATCAAGTTTAACCTTACCCATCAAAAGTTACGCGCCTGAGAAAATTTGGCTGATTTTCGAGAAAAAGGGGAAAGACCCCTAAAAGTTATAGAAACTTAATGAAAATCACACCATCATGTTCAGGGTATCAGAGAACCCTACTGTAGAGGTTTCAAGCTCCTATCTACAAAAATGTGGAATTTTGCATTTTTTGCCAGAAGAAAGATCATGGGTGCGTGTTTATTTGTTTGTTTTTTTTCTCTTTTTCCCAGGGGTGATCGTATTGACCCAGTGGTCCTAGAATATTGTAGGAGGGCTCATTGGAACGGAAATTAAAAGTTCCAGTGCCCTTTTTAAGTGACCAAAAAAAATGGAGGGCAACTAGGCCCCCTCCCACGCTCATTTTTTTCCCAAAGTCACCCGATCAAAATTTTGAGATAGCCATTTTGTTCAGCATAGTCGAAAATTTAATAAATATGTCTTTTATGATGACTTAATCCCCCACAGTTCCCAGGGGAAGGGCTGCAAGTTATGAACTTTGCCCATTGCTTACATATTGTAGTGGTTATTGGGAAGTATACAGACATTTTCAGGAAGAATTTTTTCTGGTAGGGGGGGTGGGCTGAAAGAGGGGGTTACTCGGGAGAATCTTTCCGTGAAGGATGTTTCTTTGGGGTAAGGGACATTTCTATGAAGGGGGCGCCGGATTTCCAAGCATTATTTAAAATACGATCAGAAATTAAATTTAAAACCATCCCCTACAAGTGAAAGAATTTTAATGAAAATCACACCGTCAGATTCAGCGTATCAGAAAACCCTATTACATAGGTTTCAAGCTCATATCTGCAAAAATCTGCAACTTTGTATTTTTTGCCAGAAGAAAAATATACGAATATAGAAGTTAGTTACGTAAGTTAATTTGTAAATTACGTCATAACCAAATTTAGAGACATCCATTTAGCAAAAGAAAAGTAAAATTTTTATGCAAATTTTGTTTACTTATTCAATGACGGTGAGCCAAAATAAAAGCTGCATTAAATAAAAAACGATCAGAAATTAAATAAAAAAAAACAAGTTTTTTAAACTGAAAGTAAGGAGCGACATTAAAACTTAAAACGAACAGAAATTATTCCGTATATGAAAGGGGCTGTCCCCTCCTCAACGCCTTGCTCTTTACGCTAAAGTTTGACTTTCTCACAACTCTATTTTTTTAAACAATAAAAAACTTTAGCGTAAAGAGCGAGGCGTTGAGGAGGGGACAGCCCCTTTCATATACGGAATAATTTCTGTTCGTTTTAAGTTTTAATGTCGCTCCTTACTTTCAGTTTAAAAAACTTGTTTTTTTTATTTAATTACAATAAATAACCGAGTCAAACTCAAAACAAGCAGAAATTCCAATTTACAGACTAAGTATATATAAGAGGTAAAGGTAGGCTTCCCGGGTATCCTTGCAGTCACCATTTCGGTAAATTTTCCGATTAAATTGCTAATGATATTTTGAAGAAATAGACATATCTTTAGAATCAGAACTTCATCCTGAATCCAAATGTATAAAAAACTTTCCATTATTTTGACAAATTGTTGAATCAGTTTGAAGAAAAGAGGGACTTTCAGAGAATTCAGTACATATTTTATATATATATATATATATATATATATATATATATATATATATATATATATATATATATATATATATAGATATATATATATATATATATATATATATATATATATATATATATATATATATATATATGTGTACTTGTTATACATATAAATATATATGTATACATTTATATATATATATATATATATATATATATATATATATATATATATATATATATATATATATATATATAATATATATATATATATATATATATATATATATATATATATATATATATATAATATATATATATATATATATATATAATAAATTTTCCATTATTTTGACAAATTGTTGAATCAGTTTGAAGAAAAGAGTGACTTTCAGAGAATTCAGTACATATTTATGTTACTCAGGGTATGTATTTGCACATTAGCGGGGGGGGCAGTAAAGTTCATTCCCGACAAACTGAATGTTATATTTGGATTCAAGATGAAGTTCTGATTCTAAAGATATGTCCATTTCTTAGCTGTCCCATTGGTGAGTTAATGGAAAACAAAATTACCACCATTTCTAGCTTCGAGGGTGCATGCTACGCCACTTTGTGTTGAGCAGAGGCTAGGCTAAAAGATTCAAAAATTGTGTACCCGTATAGTAGACAGCAAACAACCTCTTCATCTTACCTTCCTTTGAATGTGTGTAAAATCCCTCACTAACTGTGTTAGAGAGAAACACCAACATAATTAAATTGGATAGAAAAAAAACAAGCTTTCGAATCCAAGTGGAAAATGACGTCAACACTGAAAACAAACAGAAATTATCCTTCGTACGTTTGTGCGTCTGTGTCCTAGACGACCTACTCCTTGCTCCGAAGTTTCAACATATCATAGATATTAATCACACTCAATTAAATTTCAATTGAACTTTAGCACAAAGAGCGAATGGTCCAAGTTGGGTTTCCCATCATAATTAGAATTATTTATGTTTGTTTTAAGCCCTATAACTGCCCTTTACGTTTAATTTTAATGTTTAATCAATGGAAACAGAAGATGAGAAAATGTTTAGTTTGTTTGTCATATTTTTACTGGATTTGCTTATCAGTAATTATGATTAAGTTTATTTTTCATATGTAACATGGATTAACCATAAAAGTAATGTCATAATCCACTTGAAGCTTAACTGGAATATGTTCATTGATCTCGGTAATATAATGGCTTCTGACCTTCAGTTAGATACCAGCTAAACAGACAACAAACTAAAAATGTAATTGACATAATTTGTAATACCAATTACCACCATACCTAAGAATGAATAGGAATTTGTTACGCTTGTATTAATTATGCTTAACTCCTGTATTTATTTCGTTTTATAATCGTAAAACGTCTCTGCTTTTAAAAATGTTAGCCAACAGACAAATTAATTTATTCATAAAACAAATCTGACTAGCTAATTTATGGAACATGTGGCCCACGTGGATAATTGGTTTTGAAATAATTGTGTCTCATTATTTATAAGTTTTCAAACAGTTCGTGGTAACGAACTGTAAGTAGGGAGCGACCCGGCTCAATGGTAACCGAAACTCTAAAAAACGGAATTTTGATATCAATAGATACATCAAAAGAATCAGATTTCAATGCTGATTTCAAATATATAAGTTTGATCAAGTTGAGTCTTGATCCATCAAAAGTTACGCTCCTGAGAAAATTTGGTTGATTTTAGAAAAAAGGGGGAAAGACCTCCTAAAAGTGATAGAACCTTAATGAAAACCACACCATCATATTCAGCGTATCAGAGAACCCTACTGTCGAGGTTTCAAGCACCTATCTGCAAAAATATGGAATTTTGCATTTTTTGCCAAAAGAAAGATCACGGATGCGTGTTAATTTGTTTTTTGTTTTTGTTTTTTTTTTCCAGGGGTGATCGTATCGACCCAGTGGTCCTAGAATATCGTGAGAGGGCTCGCTGGAACGGAAATTAAAAGTTCTAGTGCCCTTTTTAAGTGAACAAAAAAATGGAAGGCAACTAGGCCCCCTCCCACGCTCATTTTTTTCCCAAAGTCACCTGATAAAAATTTTGAGATAGCCATTTTGTTCAGCATGGTCGAAAATATGATAACTCTGTCTTTTAGGATGACTTAATCCCCCGAAGTCCCGGGGGGAGGGCTGAAAGTTATGAACTTTACCCAATGTTAACATATAGTATTGGTTATTGAGAAGTATACAGACGTTTTCAGGAAGGATTTTTTCTGGTAGGTGGGGGGGGTTTTATGGGAGGATCTTTCCATGAAGGAATTTTCATGGGGAAAGGGACATTACTATGAAGGGGTGCCGGATTTCCCAGTATTATTAAAGAAAAAGATCAGAAATTAAATAACAAAAAAACAAGTTTTTCAACTAAAATTAAGGAGCAACATCAAAACTTAAAACGAACAGAAAATATTACGTATATGATTGGGTTCACCCCCTAGTCAATACCTCGCTCTTTAAGCCAGACATTTTGTAGTAGTTTCATAAGAGCTATTTATTCTATTAACGGCCTTTGTGATTAAGGGGTCAATTTTAAAGAATTGGAACAAAATTCGAACTTTAGCTTAAAGAGCAAGGTATTAACTAGGGGGTGAACCCCCTAGTATACGTATTAAAAATATATAAATACAGAAGTTCGTTACGTAAGTTAATTCGTAAGTTACGTATATTTATTACTAATAAAAACGTTCGGAAATAAAATTAAACAAGTTTCGAGAAAGCCATTTAACCAAATAAAAGTAAAATTAATATGCAAATCTTGTTTTAATTATTCATATACGGTGAGCCAGAATCAAAACCTGTATTAATTCAAAAACGTTCAAAAATTAAATGAAAAAAAACAAGTTTTTTTAACTGAAAGTAAGGAACGACGTTAAAACTTAAAACGAACAGAAATTGTTCCGTATATGAAAAGGGCTGTCCCCTCCTCAACGCCTCGCTCTTTACGCTAATGTTTGACTTTGTCACAACTCTATTTTTTTAAACAATAAAAAACTTTAGTGTAAAGAGCGAGGCGTTGAGGAGGGGACAGCCCCTTTCATATACGGAATAATGTCTGTTCGTTTTAAGTTTTAACGTCGTTCCTTACTTTCAGTTAAAAAAACTTGTTTTTTTAAAACGTCAAACGAGAAAATTTTAAGATACAAGCTGATGTCAGAACTTTGTACAGCCATGATATTTTATTACATGTAAATTTGAAAAAAAAAAATTAAGGATTCAGCCGTCAAAAGAAAAAAAAAACATTAGCAAAAATAAAAGGATT